>JAQOWM010000857.1:0-225000 GCA_029041755.1 Resseliella maxima | reverse complement strand
CCGAAATGAAATACCAATTGATGAAATGGTGTATATATACAGAGTAGAGCACTTTTGCAAATGCGAATTATGCTCTTGGCAATTTGCAATAGTGTTAACATCTTTAGTATGTGTGGCAGCCCCTTTTTACATTATTATTTACATTTCAGTTGTGTATTTTGAATGAAATTTGATTTTCTAAATAGTAAAATATACTAACTTTTACACATCATATGCCTTTTCCACTTAACATTTATGAGACTACTCGTATCCGCTTGTCATTAGCTTAGGTCATATATTTACAAATTTGACTTACAGAATTTACGAAATTTACGAAATGTATTACAAAATTAATATCAAGTTTCTATATATTTTTATGATTTTTATTCATGTGTTGATTTCATTTAATTGCAATGAACATCTCAAGCGGCAATAAACACGGAAGAGGTGATATTGAAAGTAGAATTTTTGGTAGTATTAATAAGAATTTTTCTTAGAAAAGACTTATTCTTATATTTTATTTCTTTTCATCAAATCTTTGCTTGGATTCCCAATGACCACAAATTAGATGTGAAAGGAATTTGTTTTATTTGACACGAATTTTAGAAAATATTTCTCTTCTTTTTCACCTTCATCACGAAAGTAAATCGGCATAAAATTCACCCACGAAACCAATAAAACGCTTGATTAATGTTGTTCAACGAATTCCAATTCGAAATGATGTTGAACGAAAAAGTCGATAAAAAAAAAACTACGCCCGTAAATATCGTAAGTAAGAAAATAAAAATGGAAAATTACTGTCATCTGGTGTGCAATGACATGAATATCAATTGGATTTTGCCAAAAACCTGAATAATTGACATCGCCCCTTTCGAATGAATTAACCGTATGGATAAATGTCAATGAAAATGTTTCCGTTGAACGTGTGCATATAACATAAAATATTATTTTTATCACTTCTTTTATTTGCCACCACCTGATTTACTTTCTTCTAATCTTCACGATGATTTCATCAGAAAAATTGTATGTGACAAAGTCGTCGAACTTCATATTTTCTCATTTCATAATATCGAAACGATAAAAGAGCTAGAGAGAGAGCCAGAGAGGAAGGGAAAGAGCCAGAAAAAGAGAGAGAGAGAGAGAGAGAGAACCAGAGAAAGTGTATCCCATTGAAAAATGAAAATCGTTCTAATTTTGTCTGCACTACATGAGAACACATGACAGAGAAAAAAAAAAAAACTGTAGAAGTCTAGTGAATGGTGTATGTTTTGATGTCGATAAACCAAAAATGCGTGTATGTATTTATTTTTTTATTGTCATTTCATACGCGCTTTGACAAAGTGAATTGTGAAAAATGCACATATTGTTCGTTCAACCCTCGACAAGTGTAATGAGAATTGTAATGGGTGTTACTTTGCACATACGGGCGACTGTGAATTGCCTGTACACGCTTATGGGAACGATTCTATTCGGCGATGTGTTTATTTCGTTTTCTTTTTTTTTTTTTTTTCTTTTTGTTCAAAGCCAAATAAAGATCCATATAATTTGCATATCAAATCGCATGAGATAATTTTTTTCCGTTAGGTTTTTGTTTCATTCTTATTTTTCTTCATTGTTTCGTTTTCTTTCTTTTTTTTTTTTTTGTCGTTGTTTGCCAGCTGGAAAATTCTTTTTGTATCAATATTACAAAAGCATTTTCGACAAAACTCATAACATTTATTATTGTTTGCATCGAAAATGAAAATTGGCGGTGACGATGAACTACGCATGAAATGATACTATGTGTAGGCTCCTTGCGGGTAATCTATAAGTATGATTGTATGGCATTAGCATGTGTAGTTCGGATATTTTTGGGAGATGAGGTGTTGTGTAACGTGGCGCGGTGCGGTCTGGCGTATTGTGACGATGTTGTTCGTGTATGGAAAAATTATGAAGATGTGTAACCTGATAGCAATTGCTCGTCGAAGCAATAAGAAAACTTCACAGTCAAAAAATGAATATACTGTAATTTTCTTTACGCATTACGCTTTTTAATATTACGCTTGGTGCATAAATAAGTGAAAGTGTTCATGTGTGTGTGTGTTGTTCGTGTAGCAACATCCATACACACACACACACACGCACTCACATAATAAATGGAACGTCGCACATTTTCACACAATGAACAAAAACATTTTACTCAGCAAAATTGGATTTATCGCACTTGGCAGCGCTACAATTCTTTCTATTTTTTTTTTTTCCTTTCTTTCCTTCTTCTTACCCACACAAAAATGATGATGTGTTTAATGGGATCCCATACGCAAGTTTATTAAAATTGAACGAAATCAAAATAGATACATGAAAAAGTGAGTTAGAGTGAGTGGGAAAAAAAATGCGATACTTATTGTTGTGATTCAGTCAGTCACAATGGGAATGAGTGTTAGAATATCACATTTGCACATGGTTCGTGAAATAATAATAGATAAAATAAATAAATAAATAAATATCGTAAAAAATAGGGAATTTAAGTTAATAAAAGCCTTTTTGCACCTTTTCTTAGTTGCGTTGTTGTTGTTCTTTTTATTTACTTTATTTATCTTTTTTATTCTTCACGTTTTACTCCTTTTTCGTTCTTCTCTTCTTTTCTTCTTCTTCTTCTTTTTTCTTCTTTTCTTCTTCTTCCTCTTCTTCTTCTTCTTCTTCTTCTTCTTCTTCTTCTTCTTCCTCTTCTTCTTCTTCTTCCTTCTTCCTTCTTCTTCTTCTCTTCTATCTTCTTCTTCCTTTATTTCTTCTTTTTCAATTCTCTTCTCCACAGTTCCTCTTCCTATCGTTCATTTTCCAAAAGTAAAAACCATTGAATTTTGGTTCATTTCCTCTCATTCTACATTCACTCTCACTGTTCGGCCCATCACACGAATTTCATTACAAAATATTATTGTGAATTACAATTTAATCATTTTCATTATGTTTGTTTGCATTTGGTTTGCTGTTGAAGATGAATTTCTATTTGCGATATCAATTAAAATCAAGCAAATGAATGGGTTTCAAAGATGTTACCCCTTTGTTCATCTTATTCCAATTGGTCTATTTCGTTTATTTGTTTTCACATTGTTCGGTGTAAAATTTCCTAAATCTGATATGGACCATGATACCGTGCGTCGCACCATCTCAAATAATAATTATAACAATATTTCATTTCATTGTCGATTTTTTTTTTCTTCGTCTCGTTGCTGTTGTTGAAGTTGCTTTTGTTTTTTGTATTTTATTCTTCGTCATCCAAACAATTTATAATTTATATTTTCCGTTATTAAAGACGTAAAAGTGTTTCTTATTTTCTAGCTTTAATCATTTCCACATTTTCTTTTGAAACAATTTTTTAGCATTGTCTTTTTTGATCACACAGCTCAATTGAATTTTTCTAATTAAATACGTATTAAATTTTGTTCATTGTAATGAAAGGGGTTCCGACCAGTCGAAGTGCAACACTTGCCAAGCAATTTAAATGGCTATTGTTTTACATTTTCGATCGATATTTTCATGAAAATATGAAAGATGTAGAACAAACAGAAGACTACACAGACAAGATGGTAAATAAAAAAAAAATTATTGATTGTAATGAAAACAATAAAATGAATCATTTTACTCGAACATTGAACTTTTATTAGCCATTAGTTAAGTTTTAATTTAGCATTCCATCTCGAGATCGACTTGAGTACTCAAGTTCAACTCGAGCATTGGAACTTGAATTTAACATGGGAATTGTAATAATACTCATTGTAATACTCATGGAATCTTTATCGATTTCTCATATTTACTGAATTTTTTTCTCCGCATTCAGTAAATGCAAAGAACATTTTAATGCAAAAACATTTTAAAATTGACAGGAATGGAAATAGTAAAACAACGCATTGAATGGATTTTCTTGTCTGTATCGCATGTTGAGTGTTTTGTGTATGTTTCATAATTTGTTTTGTCGTGTTTACACAATAACTTGCAGTAATGGTCATTAAAACTATTGAATTGATTGATTGGCAGCAAAATCTATATCTCGATCCAAGTTAATTAATATTTTTTAGCATTTTATAATTTTAAAAACAATGTATTTTCATTGAAAGTTGACACTTAAAAGCGTCAAAAACAAGAAAACATAGAAGCAAAAAAAAAAAAAAACATTAATTGCTGTAGTTTTATTACAGTGTAAATACAAAAACAATAATTCATTTCTATTCTTTTCTTTTCACTTTGACTAAAAGCAATTTTCTCATTCCCCGTGGAATTTTTTTTCTTCTTGTATTTTATTCGCCTTAAATTGCAAAGTGAAAAAAAGAAGAGAAAATACCATATTTTCATCGGAGTCGACAATCCGGTAAAAATAAGAAATATGAATGTTGTTTTTTTATGGATGAAAGATGCGACTACAAATCAATGATAATCAGAACAAGGCATATAACAAATGTTCGTTCGTACAAGTGAATATCCCCTAATAATCCGGTGAAGTTCATGTGAGATACAATGGAAGGCACATTCTTCGTACAAGGACATGATTTATAGATAAAATTAAATTAAATTTACTTTTTTTTTTTCTTTCTTCAATTTTCTCTCTCTCTCCCTTTCTTTCTCTCTCTCACTCTCTGTCTTTCTCTCTCTCTCTCTCTCTCGCTCGCGCGCTCTCTCTCTCTCTCTCGCTCTCTCGCTCTCTCTCTCTCTCTCGCTCTCTCTCTCTCTCTCTTTCTCATCGGAGCATTGTTCAAAGAATAAAATAGTCATAATAGCATTGGCAATAAGGAAAAGTAGAAGAAAAGTGAAATAAGCAAAAGATGTTTAAATAAAAAAAGGCATTTGCTTCAATCCCTGCGGTTGTAATATTGTTCACATAAAAACCGCACTTTCATGTTCGTGCAATATGATGTAATATGTTTTTTTTTGTTCTCTTCATCATCTTCTCTCATTTGATTTTATTTTATTTTTTTTTTCTTCTTTTTTTTTTGAATGCATAAATATAGGTATGTAATTAGGGCAAATATATCATATCGTCTGCTATTAATTTCACTTACCAACAAAAGTAGTAATGATATTCACGAAATCGAATGTACGTTCGGTGTCTAGAGCGCAACCAAATGTTTCCCGTATCAACAAGTCTAAATTCATATCGGTAAAAAGTGAAATTTAACCACAGCAGCGTCACACATTACCATCAACACAACGCAAATGTTAATAATAATAACGGTGCCGAAGAGCGAGAGACATCGTACACAGTGATTGTGTCGAATGAATGTGAATGGTTTTTATATAAACAAAAAAAAAACACACACACAGAGAGAGAGAGAGAGAGAGAGAGAGAGAGAGAGAATATTCGAACAACAAAAAGTAATGACTAAGGGTAATTTTGAAATCGCATTAAAACATCTGCGCTCACAACCACGATGAGCCGCTATAAAATACATTCCTACTGTCGACTCTCAAAGCGATAGAAAAACAAAACAAAACAAAAAAAAAAAAAAATTTATATATACGCACGACCACCTTTAATTCATAATAAATACACAGCGCAAAAATGAAATTGCCGCTCCACCGCTGACTGCTCTTTGATGACGAGTTCATTTTCTTTCGACGAAATCAAGAAAAAAAAATGAGAGAAAAAGAAAAAAAAATTTGTTAGGAAAAATACCAACTACACGAATTACAAGACATACACACTTCTTTCCGTTTTCCCGTGCGTATTCGTTTATTGTTGAATGTTTGGTCGTTTGCCGTCCATATCGTCATGTCAAACATAATATTTTAAATAAACATAATAACTTAATCCGAAAATAACCAAAAATACGACGCCAACAACGATATTACGTGGAATTGTATCTAGTTCGCGAGGTTATGTGAAAAGAGAAAAAAAATGACGATGAAAAAAAAAAATATTTTGCTTTTCATCAATGGAAAGGAAAGAGAGAAGGAATGAGGGAAGGAAAGAGATAGAGAGAATGAAAGAGAAGGAAACAGAAGGAGAGAGAGAGAAAGGAAGAGAGAAAGGAAGAGAGAAAGGAAGAAAGAAAATAAGAGAAAAAACAAGAGCTGCTATGTGATGCTCAATACAACCAAATGGCATTATCTAATTTTTAATTGAAAAACCGAATTCCGTTTGGTGTATGCACATTCGACAAAGAGAAAAAAAAAATAAACACAAATAATAATGAACGTAAAACGAATAAAAAGGACTTTGGATGGCAACAGCATAACAGATAAATGAAACATTTTCATTTAATAGTCGCACAAAACCAATTAAGCTCCCTTTTTTGTATACGTTTTACATTTTCTTCCAACTCAATTCTTCTTGCTTATCTCATTTGCAGTGAACGAGCGAAATGTCCGCGAAAGCGAAAAGAAAAAAAAAATGTTTAACAAAGTATTGAAAAAGTGCGCGCAATGAAAGATGAAAATATAAAAACACATAACTAAGTTTTTCTCTTCCCTATTCGAGGCACTTTTCTCTCTCTCTCTCTCTCTCTCTCTCTCTCTCTCTCTCTCTCTCTCTCTCTCTCTCTCTCTCTCTCTTTCTCTCTCTCTCTCTCTCTCTCTCTCTCTCTCTCTCTCTCTCTTATGTCTCTATCTCTTTGTATTGTTGTTGGTTGATGTGTAGCGCAACGGGTGTATCAGTTTACGGAAAAATACACTGGCATTGAATTTACACCTCCGGGTAATTATAAAATTATATTTTCATTATATATATATATATATATATATATATATATATAGATTTTTTTTGTTGTTTGAACGAATTACGCGTTTTTTTTTCCTCTCTATCTCTTCATACAAAACATTAGTCTTCAATGGCAAATGAATCCAATTTATTCAGCGCTTCGCAATGAATTAAGTACGATGAAACCAAAAAAGTTTTTTTTTTTTCTCGCCCCGATGATAATTTTAATTTCGACTTTTATGGTATTGAATATCTTGAAAATTTTTAATGGAACCAACGCGCATAGAAAGTTGAAAAAAAAAATTACGCTAAAAGGTGTCTAAATGAAAGGAAAAAAAAGAAAATTATTTTAATGTAAAGGTTTCGTGTCATTTGGATATTCAAATCGGTTTATTATCAAATGAACTTGATTCACAATGAAAGCTAATGCAAATGTGATGTGAAAAGCAAAAAAAAAAAAAAAAAAGAAAAAAATTGTGTGCGCAACAGGCCGATATACACAACATCAAAGCCGCTCTCATAATTAAATGAATTCTTTTGTTTATCTTCAATTTTGTTTAATTGAATGCCTTTTTGGTTGCTCTATGTGACCATCAACATAAATATGTTCATGATTGAAATAGGAGAGAAGGAAAAAAAAAAAAAAAATTCCACTTCATTCAAGTGTGGAGCGAGAGAACATTTATTCTATTTTTGTTCTTTTCTATACAATTTATACACTGATTAATTCATTTCTACTATAGCTGTCAACACGCAAAATATGAATATATATATGCATTCAACAATCTCTCCCCTACACTCAATTAATCAATAAAAATAGCACATTTCCCAGGTGAACCATTGAAATAACACACACGTTAATCAGTTCAATTGGAAAATCATCGAATAAGTGGATTATTAACATGCTACATAAATGTGATGAGTAAAAATATAACGGAAAATTGATTTGCAATCATAAAAAAAAACACACACACACTCACACACAATATATATTTTGAATGTCTCATGAAAAAAAGCCTTTTTTCAATCAGTGATTTAGTTTAAGCTTGAACGTTGAAAAATGAGAAATAACTATGGTTTCATGACTTTAATTTTGGACATTTGCAAATTATTGACAATATGACGCAACCAATTTCATGATAATAGTAAGTACAACAGAATGTTCAGTGAACATTGTTCATTGTGTACATCAATTGGTGGTATTTTTCACAAAAAAATTCATTTATTGTATAGAAATTTTTTTTATTCATTATCTCGCAAGCATTGAAATGATTCTACGTTTGAAATATATTATGAAATAAAAAGGAAAGAAATCGACAGAAAATGATGACAAGCTTATTCACAATATATTTAGCTTGAATATGCTTGTGCTGGCATTGCCAAATGGAATTTCTATTTTTCCCTTATTTAATTATTTTCAACTGAATAAATAATTATTTTTGTTTAAAAATAAAGTGCAAGGACGAAAGGGTGAGCTGAATGCTTTGATTTCGGTCCATTTGCGATTGAAGTGACGTTAAAAAAAAAAAGAGGTGTGTTTTATCAAACGAATGGTCTGTAGTGAATTGGAAAAATAAGCAAGAAAAATGCCGAAATTCATCAGACCGAATAGAAAAGCGTGTGCTTCAGCACCTCAGAAAAACACTCACACGCATATATAAACTCTCAAAATCCGAAATGTCAATAGACAATATCCAACCACACACAATTCATTGTAAATATTTTCACTTTCATCAACCAGCAAAATGGTGTGAAGTGAAAGAAATGGTGACTGCACATTCAAATACAACATCGATAATTCGATTAGGATTCAATCCATTTTCACATGCTTTCTATTTGTCACACACACATACATACACAGCATACATTTTAACAATATAAATAGCAATGCGAAAAACCACAATTGCGCTGCAAAGAATGCTAAATATTATATTGGCTTATTATGAAATAGGTGTTGAAATGTCTTTTTACAGTTCAACGAATTTTTCGAATTCATTGAACAATAAGGTGCGTATATGTGGATGCAATGTGTGCGTAGTATTCATTTGATATGTTTTCATTTTTCTCATTTCGCGTTTCGATACACGCGCATTCCATTTTTCATTCCGACAGACAACCAACACTCATTTCAATATATTTACACGATTTCAACGATTTTTCACTGGATTTACTGTTTAAACAAATAAATAACACAAATTCAACAAAGAAAAAACACAATTGGAGAATTAATTAGAACAAGAAATTATTTATTTCTAAATAAATAAATTCATTAAGATAAAATAGTAATGTTGAAAAATTAAAACTTTTGAAGTGAAAAAAAAATCTTCATTTTTGTTATCCAATTGGACAAGTGTCAATGTGCAATGCATGCAAGCTCATCTGCCTGAGTACTCAACTCAGTAGATATATCCATCCATTTTACATTCACTGCCATCTGATGTGATGCTATTATAAACTGCATTAAATTTTTTTTTTTTGATTCTTGCGATCCTTCTAGTCTATCGAAAAACGTTTACTTCAGAATTGCTTCATTTACTATAATTTTAAGAATATTTAGTTTGTTTCGTGAACGAAAATGTCTAAAATATATTATTTTAGACATTTTTCGGTAGATATATCGAACTTTTTCTATTTTTTTAGACTGAAATTCACTGAACAAAAATTTGAGCCAACTTGAACAGTCTAAAAACATCAAAATTCATGATTTTCAATCCAGAAACCGAAATCATTTTTAGAATGCCATCATTTTAACATTTTCTTAAAATTTTTGTACAGTGAAATTCATTGAATATTGAGAAGCTAATAAAATTATTAATTAACATTGATTGCGAATGTAAATCTAAATACAAATGTGCCATTTTTAAGTAGTAAACATAATAAAATCAAATTTTTATAATAATAATATAGTTAAATATTGACATTGCTCATTGCATCCAAGATGTACACTCAATTTGTTGTAATTGTTTTGAAAATCATATAATAAGTGAAAACGGATTTCATTAGCTAAAAAAAAAAAAAAAAAAAAAAAAAAATAAAGATAACTGATCATTAATTTAAAAAAATTTAAAATCAAAATTGCCAACTTGCCCTAGTATACGTTTCCAAATTAAGAATGATAATCCCGAATCCATGGTAGTAAAGCGGTCGTTGTGCATTTTGGATGATAATCAGAATGCATTTCTGTGACTCAATTGAAAGCTCATACCAATTCGATTCATACGAATAGTCAACCATTTTATCAAAACTTTCGGTGGCTACTTTACCAAAAAAACAGTAAACGAATAAGCATATAAGTCCAAACAAAAGTACCATAGAGAGTGTTATAAAATTCAAGGTCATATCTTTGATTTCCTGCAAAATAAACATATTTTATTTTGCTGAAAATATGAGAATATTTCAAATGAATATATTTAAAATCATACCAAATCCAATAGAAAAACGGAACCTGCAACATACACCACAGTACAAAGCAATTGAATCAAAATGATAAAACTATACACATTGGCTGATTCCATAAAAAACCTGGAAAAAATGGAAAAATGTTTTTTTTTTTTTGAAAAAATGAATATTAATAAATGTTATGCATTACAACTGATGTGAACTCACAATTTGACATCATTATGAAAACGAACGATATCATAAATGATTTTCTTTTCATATTGATGTTTGTTCTTTGATTTCACGTACAATTTTGGCAATAAATGCTTAAACATTTCAGAAAATGCTTGATGATAGAAGCATAATGAAATGAAAAAAATTAAAAGAACTTCAGTAGTGGATATAAAATATGCACATCCCCAAACAGCAATAAATGTTGCACCAAAATATCCGAAAATTGTTTGCTGATCCCATGGTAAACTGAAAATTATCGATTTTGAATAGAAGATTTTCGAATATTTTGATAATATTAACTTAATATAAGCAATTAACTCACGCGAGTTTAAATGTACTAATGAAATGTTTTGCCATATCATCATTGTAACCATAAGTTAACCAAGAAATTAAAACGGAATTAATAACACCGATTGTAACGATAAATGGTATCAAAATAAACAGATATCTCGAAAAAATCATCAACATAAATTGACTTTTATTGCTTGCCCGAATGAAGAATTCGTTAGAATCTATTTCAAAAAAAAAAAAAAAAAAAAAGTAACAAAAATTGAAATGAAATTTATGATGTAATTTGATGATTTTAAAATCATTTTCAATAAACAAAATTGTAATTTGATATGATTTTCATTTACATGCATTAGAAATGTCTGACAATCTTTCAAACAGATCATTTATTTGATTTTGAAGAAGTTGAATGACAATAATAAAATATGTTTGGCTAAGAAATCCAAAACATTGCGAAAATGCATAAATAGCATCTTCCAAACTTGTTGAGAAACTGTTAAATACGAAAACCGCACTTGAAGTATCTATTAATATTAGATTCGCAAAAGATGCAACAATGATGGTAATTTTCAGTATTTTCATTTGTTTACTTGTAGTTTCTGAAAATTCAGGCCATAAACAAAGCCACGTGAAAATCTGCTGATACTTGACCCATGGTTTTAGCAAAGGTTGCATTTTTGTTTTCTCTTCTTTTAATTTGATTTGATTTAATTTTATTGTTGTTTTTTTTCAAATTTTTTTAAAACGTTTTTAACTATTAAAGTTCACAATTGTACTGAATAATTTTAATTCGAAACAAAAATTCGTTTTAAATAAAATCTACAATCACATTTATGTTGATAAAATATGGACAGAAATTCAAAATGATCTTTATCCAAAGATTGTAATGTCTCAAATAGAACAATAATCTGAAGAAAATGATTTTGAAAAATTACAAAGTATGAAAACTCTATATAAATCAATGTTCACGATTGATTGAATGTAAAAATGATTCAATGCTTACAGCGACAAATCATTTAATGGGTCTATAATGATTAACACTGATAGAATCTCTGGAAAAAGAACAAATTTCGAAGGTTTCGTGACTGAAGACTGATGGTTCTTTGTTAGTTTTCCATTTAAAAAAAAAATTACCAATTCAAGCGTCATTCGTTTGTACACTAGAATATTTGATTAAATTAATAAATTTTAGATTTTAAACTGGCACCTGATGAGAATCAAACCATATACAATCAAGGAAATTCATTTGAAAATGTTAAGCGTTGACATTTTTTTTCTGTTCAAAACTATTCAATTATTTATTGCAAAATGTAGTGCTATTAAATTGACTTGTTAACTTGTCCAAATCCTTTCATACTTATAAACGAGAAATCGCTAGAAATATGAATAATTCATTTGATGAATATCTGAATCTAGGTTGATAATATCAACTTGATATGGTATATTTTAAATATCATCATATGAACTTAAATTTTTTTTCTTTTAATAGTTGCAGAATGTAATTTTTTGAAGAGAAATACGATTTTTGATCGATTGATTATTTTCCAACATTATTTGAATGCATTTCACCAATCAATTGCTTTGGTTTCTTTCACCAATATGACAGTCCATCGTTATCTGGAAAATGCTTGGGAAAATTGAGTTTGTGTGTGTGTGTGTGTGTGTGAGTATTTCGAAACGAACAATTATTAAAAACTTTTTATTGGCAATTTTTTCTACTTGGTGAAAACCTTATGACCTTAATTAATTTCATATTGTTATATGAAGATGAAGAGAAATTCAAAAGTTTACTGAAAAATAAAAAATTCGTTTTATTTTTTTTTTAAAAAAAAAGGAAAAAAAATCCTTTGCCTTATAAAAATATGTAAGCAATGTTTATGGTAGAGCACATTCGGAAATTCGATCTCCAACAGGAATAATACTGCTATAAACTGCATAAAATTGATTCACATCACATTTTATCCCGCATTTCGGTATGTTTAATGGAACTAAATTTTCTTCGCCAGATTTTCGATAAAATAGTTGAAAGTAATAATCATTGGCATTCGTTTTAAACAATTCAAAATGTAAACTTGATGCATATCCTGGTATGTGCGGCTAAAAAGAAATAAATTTTAAAATTTAGAAAGGAAGCTAAAGAAAAACTCATCAATTGGCAAACTTTTTTCATGTCTCAATAATTATCGCTAAATTAGTCAATTTCTGAAAGATATAATAAATGAAATACCTCAAAGAGACCAAGACCATTCAATATATTTGAAATAGTAAAATCATGTGCTGAGTATAACCAGAGAGATCGATCTTGTTTTATTGTTGAATTTATTTTCTGCGTAAATTGTTCGAGAATTTCTCTTAATAAAAATCCGATATAAAGACGTGATAATTCATCTGTTGCTGTGCCCATTTCATAAACGAAAAATGTTATATTTTCCATTTCACCATTTGGTTGAATTGCTTTTTCTGCCCATTCTTCCAAGCTAAAAATGAAAATATTCTAAACTAAAAATGAAAGATTCATCATCACACTCATAACAATGAAATTCATTTATCAAATATAATTTACGTTTTGTTATGTAACTTTTCAATATGAAGTGTATTATGAACGTATGAAATATCGCCAACAGTTTTAAGATTTTTTCCACACATCTTAGACCAATATTTGATTAAATGATCATATTTCGTATAAATTTCTTTGAGTTTTGATGATTCGTTAGTGAATTTCTTTGAAGCAGCATCAAATTTTGGACAATTTCTCGGTACGGTCAATATATTTTTATCACTTGTTACTTGTATTGTGTGAACGGGAATTGGTTGCCAAGCGATATTTTCATGCCATAATTCGTCTGTGGTTGGTGAAAACATTGCCGCCAAAACAACTTGAGCGCTCATTATTGTTCGATCAACGTCAGTTGATTGCACATAAATCTTTTTTGCTGAATATTTATTTCCAATCATCTTTTGATATCGACGACGAAAATATTCGCCCAATTTATATTGTTGCTGTTTGCCCATCTAATTTTGATTGTACTAAAGATTAGTGTTTTATTTTTTCAACTTTGATTATGTAATTCTCTTTCTTTTTTTGATTTTTTTTTTTTGTCCTTTTTTTTTTTTTTTTTTTTTTCTCTTTTTTTTTTCTCAAATTTTAACCCCCTTCCCCCCCTTTCCTCCCCCCCCCTCTTTTTCTTTTTCATATTCCCCTTTTTCCCCTTTTTCTTCTTCTTCACCAAAAATAAATAGTTGATAATAATAGTATTCTAATATCACATACTAGATACTATTTAATAGGACCTATTAAATAGCAAATCCTATAGCAATAGTATAATGAGTTGACTGATGTAATTGATTAATTGATTGATTGATTTAATAAAATATTTTTATCAAAATTGACATTATGAAAAAGTAGCTGTTAATATATGTTCACCAATAGGTTACATAGGTTTTGACACCGATAAGCTAGGCTGCGATGGGTTAGGCACAAAAAATTTTAAAGGTTCTCCAAACAATCATTTCACTCTTTGAATTTTTGAAGAGCAAAGAAAAGGGACACATTTTTCTTGGGTAGTCCCAACATGCCAGGGGAAGGACCCTGTATCAGTAGTACTGACTCAGTACCTCGTAACGTATGGAAAAGCAAAAAAAAAGGTTCGACCTCGTGTCGACGACATTTTTGAAGTAAAAAAAAAGATCTTTTTCTGCCAACAATTTCAAATTTTTCTAGGGGATCCCAGTACGTCAGAGGGGGGAAGGGGGTCAAGGGGACCCTGTGTCAAAACCTATGCACTCTTTTATGCGTTTGATTAAGATGTTCATGGTGAAAATCGTAGAATATTTAAATTCAATTTTTGTATCGTTTCTACATAGACAATACAATGAGTTTTGGTTTGGTGAAGTTGCTTCATTTGGGTTCATACGTTCAATTTAATAAAAATAAATTGCAATTGAGTAAATAGCTAGGCGCTACCAAATGCTTTTTTTTTACTTCAAATATTCATCTTAATTTAATGGCATTGATTCAATAAAGTGAATTACTTAAGCAATATGAATATTGTTAATTGGTCTAATCAATTTTAATTGGATATGTGTAATTTGAGCGGGGAATCAATGATGAATTAATTGATTCAAGAGAAATCAATGCATAAATAATATGCAATGCAAATCAACAATAGATTGATGTTGAAATTCATTTGATGTTGAATATTCAACTATATTCATTTAGTTCATAATGAAACAATGCAATAATATAATAATAAGTTATTATTATAGAAACTGGTTTTAATAAATGGTTGAATCATTATAATCTCTCATCAAGTTGAACACTCCTGTTAAGAAAACTACTGTTAAGCCCGGCTATTTTTAAAAATTTATCATAAAATATCAATAATATCATTTTTACTTTTGTCAATTGTCCAAAGCCACCGGGCCAGTGAGTTTTTTCATCTTTATAAGGATCAGTTGGACAATACCTAACAATATTTCGATCGCCATGTCTAAAAATCTATTAAGTAAATAAATGTTGATGTTTTAACCCAAGTTGTTGATTAAAATTTTCAATAAATGAATAACAAATGTACTAACCACATGTGCGGATATCAATTCACTGTTATTTGAATTCAATTCATATTTATTTATTGATGGAATCGAAAAACCACTTGAAAAATGAAGTAAAACACATACCGAAATGGCAAAGCGAATGGAAAAAACGTGAATGAACTTCATACCAATCAATTAACCGTAAAAAATATACAGTGCGCACATTGAACGACAGACAATAAATAAAGCAATTACTTTGACTACCGCTACTTATATAGTGAACATGTGAATGAACAAAAAAATCACATTTTTTTTCACTTATTGACTTGAAGCAAGATAATATTTGATTGCAATTGTTATATGATTGATAATTGTCAAAATATTGTTAACGAATATGATAAAATATCACATAGCTAATAAATGAGTTTCAACAAAATTTGGCATTTTTGTTAACAGAAATATGTTAAAACCGGTTACTATATAATGTTATTCATCTCATTAAAAACAAAAAAAACCTAAAATCTCTCATAAATATCTAAATAAGCACACGTCTTTAATCTTTTTTTGGTTCATAATTTATAATTTACAATCAATATAACAGATTAAACTGATATCATTTACATTATTCGATTGGTTTCCACTAATTTTATGGCTATATATCAATTTATTCCATTTTTATGGTCAATTTGCATCTTTATTAAAGAGTAAAACCACAAAATGTATGATCAAAAACAGATATAAATCTCAAGAGGCGGTAGAATGAAAGAAAAAAAAAAAAAAAAAAAATAAAAGAAAAAAAATGTCAACCTTAACCTGAATTTAAAATATGTACAAAAAAAGACTTCATCATACAAGTAGCGTATCTACAATTCAACATCAACGTGACATAAATAGTTTGGATGGGTATAGTTTGTATATACTGCGCACATGCGATAGGTTTAAATTCTGATTGATATTGTTTGTTCAATCGAAAGCCGTTGTTAATAATCGAAAATAGTTGTTCGAAGTTTCATATGTGATTTCTTCTTAAATTGCTTGTTTTATATATTCGGTTTTTTGTTTAAAAAATTGAGCATGTATTTGCGAATGTGTAAAATTATATCAAAAAAAGTGTGAAATATTTTAGAATAAGTTCAATAAGAGCGATGCGACCCGACGCTGCTAGTATTTTATAAAGTTCAATATCATCTTTATTTTAAACATGTGAAGAACAACCAATAATCCGGAGAGAAATAAAAATTAAGTTGAAATGCAAGTTTTATTTTGTAAAAATTTATTATTTATTATATCTATAAACCGCATTCGGTATGAGGATCTCCAGGAATAATATCAGCGTATAACGCATTCAATTTATCCAGTGAACATTTTTTACCACAATTTGGAATGTGCAATGCATTTGGCGTTTCTTCGTTGGCTTTTCGATAGAATATTTGAATATAATGCTTCTTTTTATTCACTTCGAACAGTTCAATGTGGACGCTTGATGCTAATGGTGGTATATGTAATTCCTGAAAGAATATTTATTTAACATTGAAAAAAGTTTGTCTATAAAAGGTTTTAAAAGTTTTCAAACATTGGTTCTGACACCAGCGAGCCAAGAGAAAGGTCAAGTGTAAAAATTCATAGGGGTCTCCCAATGTTCGAAACATTTAAGAGTAAAAAGAAAAGAAAACCCCTATCAATTAGTCCCAGAGGGGGTCAACCCTGGGAACCCTATGTCAGAACCTATGTTTTCAAAAAATATTGAACCGCCTTTTGACCAATATGTATACTGATCATTTCTTAAATATTAGAATAATCACCTCTAAAAGACCGAGACTATTCAAAAAATTGGCAATAGTTAAATCGTGAGCAGAATAAAGATAGAGAGTACGATCTGGAGTTAATGTTGAGTTGATTTTCTTTGCAAAATGATGAAATATTTCTTTGATCAAAAATCCGGACTGTAATCGAGCCAAGAATCTGGTATCCGAACCCATTTTATATGCAAAACTGGCAATATATTCCATAATTCCCTTTGGTTGAATTGCTTCTAATGCCCATGGGTGAAGACTGTTTCAAATTGAATCATAATTTTGAATAATTTTTCTCTTATAATCACAAAATTGGGCAAAAATAAATAAAGTAAATCAATTGTAGTTTTGTTAAATAATTACTAACGGTTTGCCATGTAGATTTTCGATAAAAAGTGTGCCATACAAATGTGTCACATGATGAATAGTTGTAAGATTTATTCCGCACATTTGTGACCAAAATGTAATATTTTGTGCAAAATCCCTAAAAATTCGACGCACTTCAGTTGATTCGTTTATATATTTGTTATAAGCATCATAAAATCTTGGACAATTATCTGGACCATACAATTCATAATCATATTGCAATGGTATTGTATGCACTGGTATTGGTTGCCATCGTATGGATTCACTCCATGTTTCATTACTTGTTGGCGGATATAAACCAGCCAAATTTGAAAGAGCACTTGCTATTGTTCGATCGTAATCAGTTGAACGAACATAAATTTTATTTGGTGAATATTTATCACCAAGTATTTTCCCATATCTTCGCCGGAAATATTTTCCTAATCTATATTGTTGTCGTTTTCCTTCCTATCAATGAAAAATGCAAAAGATATAAACAAATGTGCAAAAATAATTCAAATAAAGAAAAATCCCTTTTTGAAAAATGTGCAAAAATTCATACAAAAACAAAAAAGAAAAAAAAAAGAAAAAAAAAAAGAAAAAAAAATGAAAAAAAAAGAAAAAAAAAATGAAAAAAAAGAAAAAAAAGAAAAAAAAGAAAAAAAAAATGTAAGAAAATAAAAGAAAATTGCAAAACGAAAACTTACATTTGTTAACTGACCAAAACCACCTGGCCAATGAATTTCATCTCTATAAGGATCATTTGGATAATTGTAATTATTAATATTACGTTGTCCATGACGGTAGAGCTAAATGCAATTGAATTTTGCAATGCAAAATTTACTTTTTAATTTGTTTGTCATGAATTATCTTTAAATAAAACAAATATACTTACAACATGTGCTAATATCAGTTTTCCCTTGCCAAATTTTTCTTCAGTATCAGTAGAGTTTGATAAACGTCTACGATCTGCATGAGCGGAAGGTGTAATACGATCATTGCTTGCAGAACGAATAGAAATTTTCCTTTTAGACTTATCGCCTTGAGTTAAACTAAAGCTTCCTGGAAATTGACCTAATCGACTTTTGCCATCCTGAAATATTCACGATTAAATCAAATGAAAAATCTTAAAAAATATTCACGAATAATTCAAATAATATTTTCAAACCAAAAATTCGAAATGAATTCTTTTTAAAAAAATATTATTTTTTACTTACAGTAAGAAATTTATAATTATAATTCGGTCCAATCAAACTACTTATTGGGGTGACTTGTGCAACGCTGATACGTGGTTGTGCGTGAGTACAACAACAGTACAGCAAAAATGTTAGAAAAACGGCATAAAAATAAAACATTTTGAGATTAAAGTAAAGTCAAATCAACTGCACTCAATGAACTTCTTAATACGACTTAATATCTTGTGTATTTTATTTCTGATTATAAACAACAAATTGATATGAGGAAGAATAACAGTTTTGTTTATTGCAAAATAATACAAAGAATGAATTTATATACAGAGTTTTACATTTGCAAACGTTTAGTATCTGAGAATATCAGCGAAAGCAACAAACGAAAAAAATATTGACAATTCTCATAAGGAATCCCGCTAAAATATGACATTGTTTGGAATCCATTTGAATTCAAATTTCATTTTGATGTTTTCTTTACAATTTTGATGACAAAATTACATTTGTCAACTTAAAGCATTTATATGACGTTTCGAAAAATTGAAATATGACAAAAAAAAAAAGAAAAAAAAGGGAAAAATTGTAAGGAATATTTCAAAATGATATTCAAACCGATTCCAAACAATGTGACACAGTGTGGAATTCGTTTGAAATTTTAGCGGGATTCCTTATGTCCTTTGTCAGTTTACTTTTTTGTGTGAATAACAGGAAAATATAGGCTTAGTGATAATTAAGAATGGATTTATACAATTTCGATGAATATTTATGTCAAGGACTGTTTTAACAGAAAATCATTACTGCAGATTTGTAAAAAAAAAATTTTAATTTAAAGAAATAGTATTATTATTTAATAAATGAATTTTTAACTGACATTTTCAACAAATCTCTTTTCCGCCAGTCTAAATATTTTTTATGAAATATTGTTGCTCTCATGGAAATGCCCTATTGTTCTATTTCATATTTTTCGCGTTGCCTATTTCCAAGTTGAACTCACATATTACATTGAATAGCCTGTTGAAAATGAGGACGGTTGCATCGACTCAACATTATTTTGAACCGATAGGTCTGTTCCATGATTGCTCTTTTGTTACTTTTGAATAATTTTTTCCATGAATTCCATCTATTGGATTCCGTTTTTTATTATTAGTTAGTTTTAAGATTATTGTTCGGCCCTATTGTTCACAATGTGCTGAATGTGGCATACAAACCAAAATTCGAGCAAATAGAATCTCGGAATATTTCATCAAATCTAAATATATCAAGAGTTGTTACGTTGATTGTTTATTATTATGAATTTTTGTTATATCAACTGTTTTATCAAACTTCAAGAACAATTGAATATTCTTCATTTTATTTTTGTAAACGCACACTCATACGATCAATTAAAATGTCGGTCACTTCGTTTCTGAATGCTTTAATTTCTATTTTTAGCATATAACGTGTTTTGTGGCTTTCAATATTTGAAATTTCATAAAAATAGACTGATTAATTATTTGTTTGTTTCATATGATTCGCATGTATAAATTTAAATCCACCTTGAAATGGTTAACGTTCTAACAACAACAACAACAAACGTTCTAAATTGTTTAATATTTTGATGATGCTTTCGAAATGTTGTAACATACATACAAGTTGATAAATTGAGAGAATATAATTGCAAGTGCTTTTGGAATCTTTGAAAGACAAATAAAACATCGACCGAAAATATAATTGAATTCCAGTTGGTGAGAGCAGCTCTAAATAACTGGTGAATGTATTCAACCGAATGAATTTCGAACCACTTCGGCATCGTGAGGTATTTCAGTTCATTTTTGTCAACGATTTTCTTTACTCTGGATGTTCGAAGGTCAGATCTCTGAAGAAACAGTCAGACTTGATGACACACATGATACTAAAGCTTTTTTTGGCAAGTGGATTCATTTTCATTTAAGTAATCGAAAACTAAATGGGCTCTATGTACTACGCATCAAAATGTCACCAGCAGAATTCTGCGGAATATCTTTGTCACCAATGCAATTTGCCTTTTTGTTTGTCCTTTTGTCTTTGGTCAACAGAACCATCCACTTGCAACAAAATACCTAAACAATCAGCGATTTTCGATTTGATATTTTCTTCATCGGCTTTAACTATGCAATTGAGAACGTCATAGGGTTTGTGTGGATTTATACATATATTGAAGAGACAAATTATCCGGAATTCGTTTCATCCTAAATGAACTTGAATTCATTTGATGCTTCAATTTGCTACATATCTAACAGGTCAATTCCATGACATTATTTGTAATTATAATTTTTTCATCAAAAAATTTTGCGTATAAAATTTGCTTTTTGTGAGACCATTTATTTTTTTACGCATGCTAAATGTGATTGATCACAATGAAGGTGTTTTTCGAACCCATTTCTTCGATATTTAGTACCATTTTTGTTTGCAATCGGGTGTAATTTTTAACTTTAAATGTACAGTTTAAAACAGTCCTTGTTTTATGTATCAATTTTATTATCATTGTAATGAATATGTGTGATGATAAACAGATACTCCAAAATTGTCGTTTATTTATTACCTAATCTAACAAGTAAAAAAATTGTTCAATAAAGAAATTGTAAAAGATCGATACCGATCGATACACTTACAATTGCAAAAAAAAAAAAAAAAAAAACTCAAGGTCTCTTTGGCATTTTAGAAAGAATTTCCCTTGAAAATATTTGTTGGAACAGCTGTAATGTTTTTTAGTAAAAGCAATGACTTTCTTGTATTTAAGAAAAATGAACACACATGACAATGAGTGGAAATTAAGTCATAATTTGATAAAATAACGTAGGATTTGTAAAATTATCATGACTTAAATGTGTTGAAAGTTGTTTAGTTATGTTAAAGAACATTCAGTTTCAATATCGCCAGGGATTATGTTGTTGTATAATTCATATAATTGTTCCAGTGAACATTTTTCTCCACATTTTGGAATATACATTGGAGATGGAATTTCTTCATTGGATTTTCTATAAAAAATTTGAATATAATACTTTCCTACATTCGTTCTATACAATTCAAAATGTAAACTTGCTGCAAATGGTGGTTGGTGCAACTATTTGGAAAATGAAAAAGAAAAAAAGAAAAGAAAAAAAAAAAATGAAAAAAAAAGAAAAAAATGAAAAAAAAAAAAAGAAAAAAATGAAAAAAAAGAAAAAAATGAAATAAATTGACATTTTTAATTAAAAAATTTGAAAAAGGAACCTCAAATAAATCAAGGCTATTCAATAAATTTGACATCGTTAAATCGTGTGCTGAATAAAGCCAGAGAGATCGATCAGGTTTTAATGTTGCGTTAATTTTCATGGAAAATCGCTGAAATATATCTTTAATCAAAAATCCACTCCATAATCGTGCCATTTCCTTTGTGCCAGTGTTCATTTTAAAGTGAAAACTTGTTATATTTGCCATTATTCCATTTGGTTTAATTGCTTCTTCTGCCCATTTTGGGATCCTATATCAAAATTGTTAATATTTTACGCAATAAAATTTGCAAAGAAAAAGAAAAAAAATACGAAAAAAATTTCATTCAGTTTACATTTCATTCAAATATTTGTACAAAATTCAAAGAAGAAACAAGAAAAAAAAAAATTCAAATTCGAATTCAAATTCATGTGTCATTCCGAAAATATATTTTCTTACTAACCGTAAATTATTGTCACTTTCAACATACAATGTATCGTACAAATGCATTACATCTCTAATTGTTGTAATATTTAAACCGCACATTTGTGACCAATACACAAAATTATCAGCATATTCCGTGTAAATGCGATTTACTTCGGGTGATTCTTTAAAATATTTCTTTTTGGCTGCAAAATATTTTGGACAATCATCTGGGCCATACAGTTCACAATCAAGTGACAAGGGAACCGTATGAACTGGGATCGGATTCCAGGAAATGTGTTCATTCCATTTTTCCATATTTGTTGGCGGATAAATTCCAGCCAAATTTACAAGCGCACTTGTTATTGTTCGATCAATATCAGTTGAACGAATATAAATTTTATTCGATGAATATTTATTACCGATTAATTCTCCATAACGTTGACGAAAATACTGGCCCAATCTGTATTGTTGTCTTTTGCCTTCCTGTTCATTTTGAAAAAATGAATGATGAAAAGGGAAATTTGAAAATTTGGAAATTGACCAAAAAAAAAAAAAAAAAAAAAAAAAAATGCCTGAAGAAATGCACTCACATTTGTCAATTGTCCAAAGCCACCAGGCCAAAAACTTTCATCCTGATAAGGATCATTTGGATAATTGTAATTGTTAATATTACGTTGACCATGACGAAAAATCTGAAAAATTTCGTATTTCGTATGTTTCACAACTCAATAATATTGAATATTTTTTTTTTACTTTGCTAAATGTGTTTACTTACAACATGCGCAAATACCAATCTATCTATAGAGCTATCATTTGAGCGGAAACATTCTTCATTCGATTCTAATGTATTTGAGCAAGCATTTGTGTTGGCACTTGAGTTGACTAATATGAATGAATTGAATGAATAGCAGCACAAAAATACTAGAAACTTAAAACTAAACATTTTCGATGATAAACCCCATTAATTCATTTCAATTCAACTCAACAAGTGCACGATTAGTTTCAATTATTTTAATTTGTAATTGTCTACGGTCTAAAGACTCGATTCTTTACTGCAATTTAGAGACTTGTACTTTTTCTAATAAATGACAACGATTAGATTCAAAATTGAACTACACTTTATTACACTAAACTGAACGGAACGGAACTGAAACGAACTGAACGGAATTGAACTGAATGGAACTGAATTGAACTGAACGGAACTGAACGGAACTGAATGGAACTGAACTGAACTAGAATTGAATTAAATACTTTCACCCAAAAAATGCTGAAAACAAGTCTTAGTTCTTAGACAATCAACACATAACTGAGTTAAATATATGAATTTAAGCCATGTAAAACTATCCAGAAAACTAATGTTATTTTGTATCATTCATGGTTACAATCAATCGACTGAAACAGAATGAAATAAGCAAATCAACAAAATGATAAAAAAAAATAAAAATTCTTGGAGTAGCCAATGTTGTGTGTATTAGCAATACATGCTTACTTATTATCTTAATGTGTTTAAGTGCACAGAGTTGAAGATAATCCGTGCAAAAGACAAATGAAATATATAAAACCGCATGGTAACATTGTCAGCTGATTAAATATAAGCATAAAAATTGAAATGATTCGTCATTAAGCTAAAAATAAAATATTTTATTTCCATTAAGTTACGAATGAATGAATTTTATTTGAAAAAAAAAAAGTTGCAATATTTATACATATAAAAATTGATAAAAAATGGCATATTTATCAATGAACCTTGACCATACAGTTGTTTTGCGCTACTATATATGTATTTCCTGAGTTCGCTGACATACATACGAGTAACGAATCAACAATGCTGAAGACGAATTGCAAAAATAAAGCCAATTTTTTGCGAAGTATTCACAGCCAATTGTTTGCATGAAAATTGCACTAATTGTGCATTTTACTACAAAACTCATACATAAATTCAATCACAAATACTTATGATAATATATAAATGCATGAAATCGATGTTTTTTTTCTCTTTTTTTTCACAAGTTTGAGCAATATTTTCACTTTCGTATACGTTACATATACATGCATAAGAATATTAAATTTATTTGTACACATTTTTTACGCTTAACTCACGTTTCTAAGCCTATTTTTTGTGTTTGTTGATTTTTCAATTGTCGGGCTGAGAGTAAAAACGGTTATAGTGATCTCTCTCCTCTCACAATATATCCATAAGCGTGAGCAGGAGGTAAGCTCACTTTAACCGTTTTTACTCTCAGCCACAATTGAAAAATATCACGTGCCAAACTTGATAACTGTATTTCATTCATTTAATTTTTTCATTCATCTCATTATACATGATTTGTAACTAAATGATAGTGCAAAAAACTTATCGACTATTATGAAATTTATAAACAGCTGATTATATTTATCAATATGAACCATTTTCGCTATGCTTGTAGTTGTATGAATTTAAAAGTTCGAAGTAAAGTATAAAATAAAACTATATTTTTGAATAAACAACAATTGTTAACAGAAAAATGTGTGATATTCAGCAAATTGAAATATTTCAAAATGCGATTTAATGAATCATTTCAATGCACGTGTTTCTCATATTTGTTATTGTGAGTTTTGATGTCATTTTTCATTCGTTATGTCAACATTTTAAACTGAAGTATCTTCGAATTGAAATTTCATGTTTGAAAGTCAAGTTTACACTCAGACTCGAAATCACTCATAAACACTCAGACTCAAAATCACCAGGAATAATTTGTTTGTATATTTTATAGAATTGATCTAATGTGCACATTTTTCCGCAATTTGGTATATCCAGTGGGCATGGATGCTCTTCTTCAGATTTTCTATAAAACAATTGAACAAAATGCTCATTTTCACTATTTTTGTATAGTTCAAAATGTATGCTCGCCGCGTATGGTGGTATGTGTAACTGTAAGAGAAAATTTTTTGAATGAAAATGTAACAAAAATGATTGTTTGAGAATTATGAGCAAAAAAAATAAATAAAGAAAGAAAGAAAGAAAGAAAGAAAAAAAAAAAAGAAAGAAAGAAAGAAAGAAAGAAAGAAAGAAAGAAAGAAAGAAAGAAAGAAAATCACATCGAAACATACTTCAAACATTCCAAGACTATTTAGTAAATTTGCAATTGTAACATCGTGTGCTGAATAAATCCATAGTGATCGATTGGGTTCCAAAGTTTTATTGATTTTTTGTGCGAAATGTTCAAGCATTTCTTTCAATAAAAATCCAGATTTAAGCCTAGCTAACTGAGATGTAGCAGTTGACATCTTAAAAGCATATTTTGCTATAAATTCCATTGCGGCACTATCCTTCAGAATCCAGTCTGGTAATCTAATTTTACATGAAAAACAGAAAAATTAATACAAAAAATACAAAAGAATTAATCATGCGAAGATTTCAATGACCAAGTTATGGAAAAAATATAATGTCATTCTTTTCTTCTTACGTTAAATTACGCAATTGTTCCATATGAAATGTTTTGTATAATCCCAATACGTGGTCAAATTTTGTAATATTTTCACCGGATTTTTCTGACCAAAATTTAAATTTATCCGCAAATTTGACACAAATTTGTTGCACTTCTGGTGATTCATTTTGAAATTTTTCAATCGCTGCATTATATTTTGGACATTCTTTCTGAAGATTCAACACATAATCAAGACCTAATGGTGTTGTGTGCACTGGAATGGGATGCCAAAAAATTTCACTATTCCATGCATCGTTATCGGTTGGTGGATATAAACCAGCCAAATTTGATTGAGCACTCATTATACAACGATCAATATCAGTTGAACGCACATAAACTTTATTTGCTGAATATTTTTCACCAATTAATTTCCCATATCTTCGACGTAAATACTGGCCCAATTTGTATTGTTGCATTTTTCCAACCTTTTTAAGTGAATTTGTGAATTTAATGAATTTGTGAGTTTAATGAGTGTTTTTTTTTTCTTAATCGAACATTATTTGCTAACTTAAGTTAATTACCAACATTGGTTAGCTGTCCAAATCCCTCGGGCCAGAATTGTTCATCCTTATATGGATCGTTGGGTAATTTCCATGAAATTGTGCGATCGCCATGTCTAAAAATCTACGAATTTCATTCACAAAATTAAAAATTGAATAAAGTGTGCAAATTGATATTTCAACTTACAACATGAGCGAATAACAATTCACTATCATTCGAACAGATTTGATGGTCACAAATATTATTCACTGGTCTAAACAATACATTCTCATCGCATGTAATGAAAAATGTTCCGCTTGAAAAGTTAAATAGCAAAAATAAGAAAATTTTTAACGCGACAAACATTCTTATGAAATTGCAATTTAAAGACTGAATCAATTTCAACCAAAAGTTCTACTATGGTTACTGTCCCATCGTAATCTGCGTCTGGTAACAGAACTTTTCTCAGTTAAATAATCAAAGACCATATTTAAACAAGGTCAAACAATATGCGCGGTAGTGTTAGTCCATTGTTACACTCATCCATAAAATGTGTGTTAATACATACATGTGCTATCATCAGAACCATTGCAAATATGCTACATGCTTGCTTAAAAAAAAATTTCAATGAAGCAACAACATACATTGAACAAGTATTGGGATGAATAGTATTCGTTTAATAAATGTGTATGTGCAATCTGACTGTGTGTGTATCATTTATATGTCAATCCAAGAAATAGCAAGCGCGTTAATAATTTTTGCTTGGTTATCTTCATCAATCTGTGATGATTTTAATTACAAATCACCTTTTTTGTTCTCGAAACATTGACATAAAAATTGCAGGAAGCAATTCATTCAATTAAACCGTTTCATTCATCATTTTTGTGATTAAATGATGTTTGTTTTTACATTTTAACACAAACAAATAAAAACAAAGTCTAATTAACGATTAAAAAACTCAAATCAACGTTTAAAAACCTCAAATCAACGTGAGAATACTTTAAAAGTATATTTACTTTGATTAAATATTATTTACCTTTATCTTAATTCGACTTTTTAAATTTATTATTTACATTTTTACACACATTATTTACTATTAATCAATAGACAGCTGTGAGCTCTGAGTATTTTAATTTTAATTTGAATCATCAATAATAACAAGCATTTTAGATTCAACTAGAAAAGTATTGGATGAAGAAAACGTTCGAAGTGAGAACCAAATTATCGTTGTTAATTAAACTCTTCATCGTTTGTGAAAGGTCAATCGTAGATTTTTTTTCAATTAACAATGTCCAAGACGGACATTTTATCATAATTTTTTTTTTTTTTTTTTTTTTTTCATTTTTCGAATAAAAATTTAAAATCATTTTATATAATGGGCAAAAGACAAAAAACCAAATGCAAAAGACAGAAAGCAAAAGACAAAAAGCAAAAGACAGAAAACCAAATGCAATTAAAAGTAGCGAATATTTCAAAAATTATTGAAAAACTTTATTAATTGTGCGGAAATATTTCATTTTCATTTACAAGTGAGCCCAGAAATGGTAAAGAGGAATGTTAGCAACGGTAAAGAGTTAAATGACCTTTTATGAATTAGTTTCAAAGTTGGCAATTCCAATGAAAACTTCTTACCTAGTTTTGCCTCTCGCATGATTGCTTTTTTCGCGTAAATAAGCATAAAATTACTTGTAATCGCATGTAGAAATATTTTTTTTTTAAATTGAAAATGAATTGAAATTATTTCAAAACAATACTTTTGTACGTAGTGATAATGTTAATGAAAATTACAATAATGTCAAACATATAGATTTGTATTATGAAATAAACATACCAAACATCAATTACACTACTAACAATTATAGCATAGTTAGACAGTGTTCTCAATATGCTGTGTTTTCGATTCAAATGAAATATAGTGAAAATTGTTCATTTTCAAACAAAAAATAAGAATTCATTCATGTTTTAATGGAAATATCTTTACATCAATTGTGGAAATGAAATACACTCTAAAATATTCATCGAAATAAGAGTTCATCTGACAGATGTGTTTGAGTCAATACTTATCGCAGACTCAAACCTGACCTCAAGCTATAGTGTTTTTCGACATTATATGAATGTGTTGCTTCAAATTGTTCTTTTTTTTTCATGCAAAGTTTCTATATTTTTCACATTCAAAATTTGAATTTCAAATATAGTAAATAGACGTTCAACGCAGTTAAGTTCCGTTTTAAAAATGTTCATTTAACCAAATATCGAAATAAATCGAAATGAAAGAAAACAATAAAAGAAAATATTATGGCCTCTTAATTCAAATATATTTATTATCAACAGTACGTATAATTTGTAGTTTACAATTGTTTTTTTGTGAATATTTTAATCAAACAATTTATTTTTTTTATTTTTTTTTTTTATTTTTTTTTTTTTTTTGAACAAACAAATGATTACAATCTTACAACCAATGTTATACACGGCAACCTATTTTCATCATTTATATCGTATACAATCGACTATATTTTGAATGAAAACAACAAGGTATTTACTCCATTGTTTACAACTGTTTGTGAAACAACTTGATCAATTGATGATGTCATCGGAATAATGATGTTGATAAGATAATGGATTACATCATCAATATATTTCCATGAATTATTCTTTTATAAATTCAATCACTTGCTTCGTCACTCGACTACGTTATTTATAATTTTTCTTGGAAAGTTTCGAGATTCGGTCATCATAAATTTTGAATTATTTTCATTTTTAAATTATTAATTGCAAATGTAAATTAGGTTTTTAGATAATCTCTCACTTTCATCAATGTTTTTCCAAGCATATTTTGCCCTTTACCATCTCGACCATTGCCCCAATATGAATCGTATACTGCATTTTCGATTAATGTTGCGTCACCGGTTTCCAATAATTTTTCACGAATATCGTTATGCTGTTGGAATTTTTTTAAACATCCTTCAAACATCACATCATTACGTACGGTATTCCAATTGTCTATTATTGGATATTGACGTGAATTACCGAGTTTTTTTGCTTCCATTGGACTTTCAGCATTTCGAATTCTTTCTGAATGTACCACATCTTGAAATTTAACGGCTTGAAAATAATGCTCAACTGTGTCATACATTTTACCATTCAATTCAATTGGATATTTTGCAAAATTCGATAAATATCCATATTCGGCATTTTTTCGTTGGAATTTTATTTCGTTTGACATTTTTAAATTTTTTTTATCAAATACACACAGGTTTTTTTTTTCCTTTTATTTAACAATGTTCTTGAGACACGTTTGTTGTGATACTGTAATAGTTTGTTGTGATACTGTGTCAATACTGTAATAGCGTTAATGATCAACTGAACTGTCAGTGACTAATGACAAAGAACTAAACGTATAAAAAAAACGCAATCGTAACATATTGTGATGAAATTCAATAAATTTGCAAACTTGCATGAGTGAGTAAGCAAAACAAAAAAACTGTTTGTGCTTGACAATAGTAGAATACTTTCACAAGCGGCGCCACATTCATATTTAATTTGTTTTTTTTTTTCATCTTTTTAAACGAATAAACCATACGTTGCGATCATTTTCAATAAAAATTTGTATTATGAATAAGCAACAAAATGTTAATTTTCCTCTCAGAATGTACAATTTTCTTTATTATAAATGAAAATAATTCTACATATAATGCAAACTTCATACAGTTAAAAAAGAAATTTTTTCGAAAAAAAAAAACAAAAAAAAAAAACAAAAAAAAAACAAAAAAAAAACAGAAAAAAAAACAAAAAAAAAAATATTTTATTTTACATAAGATTTTTGCACAGTTTCATATAAATGCTTATGCTTTTATCTTTTCTTAAATTCAAATATTCAACTAATGACTAATTCAGTTCTCAACATTAGCATTCATCTTTCAACATTATTCAGTAGACAATGAGCATTCTATGTCAAAATCACCAGGAATAATATCGTTGTAAATTTCATACAATTGATCCAACGTGCACGTTTGCCCACATTTTGGTATATTCAATGGAGTCGGATGCTCTTCCTCCTTTGTTCTATAGAAAATTTGAATATAATGCTCATTTCCATTCCTTTTAAACAGTTCCATGTGTATACTTGAAAAATATTGCGGAATGTGTAGCTGTAAATGAGGAATTTTTTCGCATTTTCGAAATTTTACCAAAAATGTAATAATTTTAAGAATTTACCTCAAACAATCCAAGGCTATTAAGCATATTTGATAGAGTTGAATCGCCACCTGAATAAATCCAAAGTGAACGATTGGGTTCCAATGTATTATTAATTTTTTGGGCAAATCGTTCAAATATCTCTTTTATTAAAAATCCAGATTTAATGCGAGCCAATTGCGATGTACCAGTTGGTAATTTGAAACTATATTTTGCTATATATTGCATTGGGCCATTTTCATTGTTCAATTCCTTCAAAGCCCAATCTGGTAATCTAAAAAAAAATCATCAAATAACTAAATGACAACTGGATTAAATTATCAAAATATGTAGACCATTTGTCATAAAACTTACGACAAATTGCGTAAATTTTCCATATAAAGTGTTTTATACAATCCCAAAATATCATTGAATGTTGTTAAATTTCTTCCACATTTTTTTGAAAAAAATTCAAATTTATCGGCATATTTTGCATAAATATTTTGCACATCTTTTGATTCTTCTATAAATTTCTCAAACATTTGATTATATTTTGGACATTGCTTTCCAGCGTGAAGAATATGATCCATTTCAAATGGTACTGTATGAACCGGAATTGGATGCCATAAAATTTCACTATGCCATGTATCATCACTTGTTGGTGGATATAATCCAGCTAAATTTGATAGTGCACTTGTTATTGTGCGATCATAATCAGTTGATCTTACATAAACTGTTTTCGATGAATATTTATCACCGATTAATTGACCATATCTACGTCGAAAATATTGGCCTAATTTATGTTGTTGTCGCTTTCCTTCCTATTGATAAAAACAATTTTTAATTATTTTTTTTTTTTAAGCACTGAATTCACTTTGAAATGCTTGAACAGAATGAAGAAATTTTTGGTTTGATTTTTTAATGGAAAAAAATTTAAATTGTTTGTGTTTTTTTTTACGTTTGTCAATTGCCCAAACCCTTCAGGCCAGTATTTTTCATCCCAATACGGATCATTTGGATAGAAACGTCCAATAGTTCTATCACCATGTCGAAAAATCTATGAAAAATGTACAAATATTTACTCTAAATAGCAATTTATTAATGAGATTTCAAACCTACAATATGAGCAAATATTAATTCGCTGTCATTGTCTTTATCACTTGATATTTGTTGAATAACAGATTCATCAGTTTTTGACCTTGAAATCGAACTTTTCTCACACTTTGCACATGAAAAACAAATCAATACAAATTGCAAAATATTTAAATAGAAAAACAGATTTATTTCCATTGCTGAAGTTAATTGTAATGTATTTTTCAGTTTCTAAAAATATATTTTTTTTTTTTCAACACTTGAATCAATAAATCATAAATGTAAGTCAATGTGTTCAAAATTTCTGATTTCGACTGAAACATAAAATAAAACTGTACCCATTTTATATGGTTCTATTTTGAAACATGAAATGATAAAAAATGAAACAAAAATATGAAGTAGTTGATAATAAACAATAATTAACCCTTGGACGGTCAAGCCAAGCCCGTTGAAAAAATCAATTTTTTTTTTTCTATTTTTTATTTTTACACAAAGTCGTCTTTGATTTTATGTGTTTAAGGATTTATCTTGAATATGTTTCTTAATTGTAAGAATCTTCAAAAAAAAAACACAAATCTCGTTTGACCCCTTATTTACTAATAGACGTCGTTCGATCGAAGGTTTAAGTAAAATTTCCTAAAATAATCAGATACACAAATTGATAATTATAGAATGTTTATAAAAAATTCCGCTGTTTATTAGTATTCAAGTATGAATCCCAATAGTATTCAAGTGGACGCATAAAAGTAACAAACAAGTCACAATAATATATACGAACATCAATTATGCCTATCATTTTTGGATTTTAGCAGACACAGTCTGAGTGGAAAAAAATAAATATTCATTAAAAACATTGATTGATAAATGTCAATTCATTTTTATGTCAATTCATGTGTAAAATAATCCTGAAAATTGATTTGGATCTAAATTTCTATATTCATTTCATTTATTTAATTATAATTTATAGTTTATTTCATTTCATTTCATTTTTAGTCTCCATTAAAGTTATTTAAGATAATGAACATTCTGACTCAAAATCACCGGGAATAATATCTTTGCAAATTTCATACAATTGATCTAATGTGCACATTTTTCCGCAATTTGGTATATTCAATGGGCATGGATGCTCTTCTTCAGATTTTCTATAAAACATTTGAACAAAATGCTCATTTACACTATTTTTGTATAGTTCAAAATGTATGCTCGCTGCGTATGGCGGTAGGTGTAACTGTAAAAGAAAATTTTTTGAATGAAAATGTAACAAAAATAAAGAAAGAAAGAAAGAGAGTAAGGAAGAAAGTAAGAAAGAAAGGAAGAAAGAAAGAAAGAACGAAAGAAAAAAAGAAAAAAAGAAAAAAAAGAAAGAAAATCACATCGAAACATACTTCAAACATTCCAAGACTATTTAATAAATTTGCAATTGTGGCATCGTGTGCTGAATAGATCCAAAGTAATCGATCGGGTTCCAAAGTTTTATTGATTTTTTGTGCAAAATGTTGAAACATTTCTTTCAATAAAAATCCAGATTTGAGACGAGCCAATTGCGGTGTATCAGTTGGCAACTTGAAAGCATATTTTGCTATAAATGCCATTGTACCATTATCGTCATTTAATTCTTTCAAAGCCCAATCTGGTAATCTAAATTCCACGAAAATTACATATTTCAATATAATTCAAATGCTGCGAAAAAAATGAAAATTTAATGATGTTTCGTATTGAATTTGTCATACTTTAAATTACGATTATTTTCCATCTCAAGCACTTTATAATAACCTAATACCGCGTCAAATGTTGTAATATTTACGCCGGCTTTTTCTGACCAAAATGCAAATTTATCGGCATTTTTTGCATAAATTCGTTGCACTTCTGATGATTCATTAATAAATTTATTAAAAGCATCATTATATTTTGGACATTCATTCTGAAGATTTAAAATATAATCAAATCCAACGGGTACTGTATGAACTGGAATGGGATTCCATGAGATATTTTTATTCCAAATTTCTTCATCGATTGGTGGGAATAAACCAGCCAAATTTGATTGAGCACTTCTTATAACACGATCAATATCAGTTGAACGAACATAAACTTTATTTGCTGAATATTTTTCACCAATTAATTTTCCATATCTTCGACGTAAATACTGGCCCAATTTGTAAAGTTGCATTTTTCCTAGCTTTTTTTTTTTATAAGTTTAGAGTTGTAATTAAATGTAGATTATGCGGTTTGAGGGATGTTTCTCTAAAATTCAAATAAAATTCCATTTACATTTGTTAGTTCACCGTAACCTTCAGGCCAATACAATGATTCATTCTTATATGGATCATTGGGAAGTTTCCATGATATGGTGCGATCTCCATGTCGATATATCTATGAAGTTAATTTGTAATTATATATAAATGACACGTGAGAAATATTGATGAAAGTTGTATTATGAACATTTCAACTAACAACATGAGCGAATATTAATTCATTTGATTTTTGCTTCACTTCACATTTTGAAATTTCCACGGAAAATGCACTTGTTAAATTTAAAACAATGAATAGCAACACTTTTGAGGGGAAAATCATATTTACAACATTGGGTTAAACGAAAATCTTTCTAAAAAGCACGAAAATCTTTCTAAAAAACACGAAAATCGAAATTGCGTGCGAATCTGTCTCAACCGACAGCTCAACGGATACTAAAAGTCTTTTAACTACAATATGTTAAACTGTATACACACATATATATGAGAAAGAACCTATATATTATAGATAACTTAAGTCGTATATTGTACTCTACATGCATGTAAATCAAATACTGTTTTTTTTAATATTCCAAAACTGAACAAATAATAATAGAATATACAAATTTTGCAATAAAATGTTTTATCTTGTAAAAAATGTGATTCAAATTCAATGCGATTGCTAAAGCTATATTAAATTTAATGTTTGAATAATGAAACAAAAAAACGTCTTCAATAATTCGAAAGTTTTAAAATAAAAAAGAGCAATTGTCAACGGCCCCCCTCCCCTCACAAATGTATTAAATTTGAAATATTATCACAAAAAAAAGAATAATATTTTAAATTTCCTGTATTATTTGTAAATGAAAAATGGATTTACTCGACTCCAATGGTCTTATCGAAATATTTATATTCGCATTCCATATTTAGTTATTTTCCATTTGGTAATAAATACGCGTGACGTCGTCATTCAATAAATAAACTTATTGAATGTAACATGAACAGAGAATTTTTCTAAACGAAACACCGAAATTAAATTTGTGAGAATGAAATAACAAATAATAAAGTTTTTTGATGTGAATCATTGAAAACTAGTTTTATTGAAATGAAACATCGAAGTAACACACTTTAAAAAAAAAAATCAGTTTCGATATTTTTGTTTTTCAATAAAATTTATTTATTTTCGTTTCACGTATATATGCTGCGATAAAAAGTCTTGTTTTCATTCTCGGGGATTCAAATATCAGGGAGCAATATGAATATTTATATCAAAGTCGCTTTAGAAAAGAAAATCATGTTTCTTACGCCATCTGTACGATTACGATGTCAATTTCAATGAATATCAAACAAAATTGTGCAAGTTCACACAGTGGACTTTCATGCCATGTGCAACAATTGATTAATGTACTACGGGCCGTAGTCTATGGCGACGTTATGTTGCAAGCGATCTCTATCATTTATACAGTGAATTGCACATACACCATTACGGAATGCAAAACGACAAATCGTAAATCTTTTTGCCGTTTCCGTTGATATAGTTCGTATACATTGCATAGGTGGCGTTAATGTTTTGAAATCAAAGCTCTTAACATGTAAAAACATACAACGAATGCCACATTGATTTATATCTCGTGAAATATCCGAATACTGAGCCTTCACCGAACAACACACAAAATATAAGATGAATTCGATACAATGTTTCAATCACGTATAATTAGATAAGAGCTACTGACACGGGTGTAGTACAAATCAGTTTCTAACTTCCCGAATGCTAACGCCATCTTTAGATTTTTATCGGCATCTTTGCTAGGAATGCGACGACATTTGTACATAATTCCGTTTTCAATACAAACATTGAGATGGCGTTAGCATTCGGGAGGTAAGAAAACTGCTTTGTACTACACCCGTGGCTACTGACATCAGTGGATGTCATTATACAATGTTCATTATTATTTATTCAAAAATTAAATTTCTTCACATTTCATAAGAGTAGTTAAGTTAAGTTCATAAAATTAATTTTGTACAATTTGCAAACCTACAATTTTTACTTCCTAAATAAAAGCATTGAACATAATTGATTAAACGTATAGATCCAGCGAAACAAAATGAATAAAATTGAGAATATTCCAAAACTGAATCCTTATTTATTTCTTGTTTTTTTTTTCTTTTTTTTCTGCAATGTTTCTTAGTGTTGCGATATGCTTCTAAATAGAATGTAATAGGAGCAAGCGGTTCGGAAAAGCTAAAAAAATAATAAACAAAAATTAGATTGAAAATTCACGATTCAATAAACAATTAAATGAATATTTTACTTTGCCGAAAATTTCTAATGTACATCGAATCAAACCGAATCCATTGAAGTAAATCAATTCTTGTGATCGTGCAATGATTAAAATTATGTATTTCTGAATGTCTGTAGAATAATTGAACCAATTTGAATAATATGCAACATCGCCAATGAATGAAATACGTGAAGTGGCCAATGTGGCATAATAGCAAAACAGAAATGGCCAACACATTGAGCTGATTATACAAATTACATGAAAAACTAGCATAACCCAATCGAATGATGACTGCAGAACAGAATTGAAAAATAATTTAAATTGGAAATTATTCTAAAAATTATCAAATAAATTTTTAAATACATGTTCGGTGTTGTACATTACGAGCGCAAGAAAAATTGAGTTAATTGGTAACAACCAAAATATGACGCCGCTATTTATAATTCCAACCATTCTGAAAATTCTAATAAAAGAGAGAATTCAATCATTAATACCTTGGAATATTCTGAAAACCATTTTACGCACTCAAAAACCTTGTTGTGAATGCATACAGCTTGAGAAAGGGTACTTTTCATATTTTGAACTTTCTTTCCAATCACCGGTGGCTTTCGGGGTTGATTTTGTTGAACGTCAACATTGAACAAATGAATCAAATAGTCAAAATGATCGCAAATTGCTTCAATATAGAAGCAACAGCACACAAAATATGATGATATTGTAACCATAATCAATGAATATGACAGACCAATATTTGATTGAATAAACCATAACAAATACCATCCATGAATAGATCTCGTTTCAAATGGAACGCTCATTTTGTACGGTAATATCCAAGTGGATGTATCAAGATTTCCAGTAAACAAGCAATAAATGGAATAAAGTACGGCTGCTACAAACATCAACATTAATGGATAGCATGGCATTAATTTTGTAAGTTTTCGACATTTTTGTTCAGTTTTCCAATAAATGTTGAATATTTCATCTTTTCTGTCTAAAAACAAAAAAGAAAAGAAAAGAAAAGAAAAGCAAAAGAAAAATCATTTTATTCTAATAAACATTGTTTTTATAAACCTTTAGTTTAACTTACTGTCATCGATAAGCTTTTGTAATTCAATTTGCAATAATTTAATCGTTTTCATATTCATCCCAACGCTGACAAACATACCGACATTTTGCAATCCAGCAATAACTATTAAACATGGTTCGGAAACTAATTCAAAATTCGATGAATATTTATATACAAACACAGCACTTGATCCAATTGTAAATGAAATTGCACAAAATAAAACATAATATGCACCAATCGATTGGAAAAATTCATTTGTTTGACTATTTAGATGCTTTGAATGGATTCCAACCCAGCTCATTGAAATTTGATTATATTTCAATACTTTGAATTTTTCCATGATTTAATTACCAATTTTTGTTTTCTTTCAGAATTTTCATTAATTTTCTTTAACCAAAATGCGAATATATTCAAATGAAATAGTGAAATGTGGTTTGAAAATGGATATCATTGCCTTAAATAAGAGAATAAACTGCTTGAAACCGTCTGAATTATAAAACTTTCTTGCATTTTCAAATGGATACACCCCTTTCAATTGAAACTCTTTTGAAATTTGTTTCAAAAGTCACTATGAACTAAACAATATACGATTGATTATTTGAATATTTTGGGATCACTGCTCTAAGATTGTCCAGGTTGCACTGTGTAACCTGAATATACTGTACATCCATGGCCCTCACTGTGACGTATGGCATGAAGACGAATTAAACAACGCCCATCCGTCCTGAAGGCTGCAAAATTCCTTAGGATCTTGAGCTATGGCATTCTCTAATGGCCGAATCAGACCCTCAGGGACCCGAATAGTCAAAGTAAGGAATATTCACCTCAGAGACCCGAATACGTCAAAGTACGGTTCTGCAAAGAAAAAGCTATATTTCGACTTTCAAAGAAATTTATCAGACAAAATGACTTCATTTAAACTTAACAGACTTTATTAATTAAAACCTAAAAAACAGCTAATTATGGATAAAAGTTTTGTTAGAATGGCGTGACAATAGAAGAATACATTTGGAACAACAACGATTTGAAATTGATTGATTTCTTTGCGATTTGAGAATTCCATATAAACCGATTTCAATCCATTTTACTGCTGCATCGATAAAATTAAGACGAATAAAATAAAGTCATCAAAAAATTAAATGAAAAAAATTGAACACGAGTCAAATTTAAATTACTTTTAAATTCAAAATATTTGATTCGATGTTACAATATCCGAAATTCGTTATAATTCAAGTAATTTTTAATGCTTAAATGAGCTCATAGCGTTGGTATAATAGGATTTCATATTTATTTTAATATTTTTCATATTTTATACAAATCAAGAAAAGACTTCGCTATGAAAGCTTTATGCTTAAGTTTTGGAACTTTTTCGTAGGCTCATTATCCATGTGGATAGAGCAAACTGATAAATGGTCGACATTCGGTTGGAAAAAATATATATTTGTTGATATAAACAAAGGGAAACTTTAAAAAAAAAGTATAAACAAAACCAAAAAAGAATCGTCATCATTTGAATTTAATTTTTATTTTATATTTTTGTTTTTGTTCAAACTAAAAAAGACTCAAAATTCGCCCAATTAATTTTTTAAATGATTTATAATTTCTTAGCATAAGCGATAATTAATTCAAAATTAGTTGCATAAAGTTTTGTATTGTCATCACCATGAATTTCCGTGCACTCTTTTTTGAATCTATTCAAAACATCATCTTTAAATGCTTGCTGATCACTTACTGGAATGCGATGTAAAAATGGATTGATCGATTCGACAAAATCTATCCAAAAATGTATAAAAAAAATTTAGTCAGAAAATTCCATTTACAAATTGAGTGTATCAATGTACAACTTGAGTGTGTTAATGAGTGCTTGTCAAACTTACTTTTAAGCTCATGTTCGCCATTAAAAATCCATTCTTTATTATGAATTTTTACTTGAAATTGACGGAAACCCTGATCATTTAAAAGCTTTTGGAAAACTTCATTGGGATTTTCCATACTGTGATCTGGCGAAATGATTTCATTAACATCGCTCAAGTATTTAGACCATTTTTTATCTTGTGATTGTTCTAAATAAACATCCCACACTGCACAACCGGCAACAAAAATCAACAGCATATCTCCACCTGGTTTTAATAGTTTGTATAGATTTTGTACGCCAATTTTTTGATTATCCACAAACATAAGGCAAAAGAAACTGGTAATATGATCAAATGTTTGACCATTGAATAAAGGTTGCTTTTCTAATTCAAGACCCAAATCAAACTCTTCAAAAAATACTTTTGGATGATTGTATTTTTCACGTGAATGTTTGATCATTTGACTTGATATATCGCAGGCAACCAATCGTTTAAAATTATTTGGCATAATTGGTAAAAGAAAATCCATTGTTACATCACCACTGCCACATCCAATGTCCAATAATGTATCACTGCCATCTGAACGAAAATGCATTTTGGATGAAAATTCCTTTAACACTAATTGAGCTTCATCCCGTTGCATTGCGTTTGATCGTTGATATACTTCTGGTAGATTTAATGTTCCCTTTATGAGTGAAAATGAAATTCCGAATGAAAATGATTTTTTTTTATTTAGTTAACATCCGATCGGTAATGATATCTTATGAGAAAACTTAATAAGTTAGTCTTATTTTGGTTTAAGAGAGAAAATAAGTTAGTCTTATTTTAATTTATAATTTTTTGATGAATTTTGGAAAAACAATTTTTTCTTGCATTTTTTAAAAACTGTTGAGAAACTTCGAAGTTTTAAAAATAAAATAAAAAAATGGTCGAAATAGAAATTTGGCTTAATGAACATAATTGAACAGAAAATTTTTTCTAGCATTTCTCTGTTTAGTATTTTGCGTAATAAATCTCAATCAGTGCGCCATAAGAGCAACAATTTTGCTTCAAATTTTGTGTACTTACCCCATTTGCAAATAACGGATTGGCATCATTACATAATTCATCGTTGCTGGTTGTTTGATGATGGCATTTGACACGTGCGCTTAAGGCTCGATTTGTGTCAGTCGAACGGATTGACAATTTCTTAGTTTTAGCAAACATTTTACTGTTTCTCTTTGGAAATTGGACCGATTTGTGATTCTGATAACCATAAGATCACATTAATTTGTCTTAATTGTTTTAGCATAATATGATAAGTAAAAAAATAAGAAAACATTCTCATTTTTGAAAAAGTTCTTTTTTTTCTCAAAAAAAAAAAAAAAAAAAAAAATACTTACAGAAGATAGTGATATCAATTTCTCGTTATTTGTGCGAATCAGATTATTTTTTGAATTCAAGGCATTGCCACCGTTTATTTTGGATGCATAACAAGTGCAACAGAGAAAAGATATTAAAAATATTGCACAAAAAGTTAAAGCGCTTTGAAAAAAGCAATAGAATTTGCCACAGTTCGACAGTATACTAAACGGAACGTACATTTTGCTTAATTTTTCTCTCTCTTTAACAATTAAATTTGACCTTCAATTGAAAATAACAATTTATTAACAATAGAAAGATAACCGGCAAATAACTACCGGTATTTTAATTTGACATGCGATTTAAATACAAGATTTTCAAGTAAAAATTATTTCTAATTTAATTTCAATTTCCCTTTAAAGTTGCTTCGCAAGGGAACAATTTGCGTAAATATTTTTAATTCATTGGCACGTGATGACTCAATGACGCAAATTCATAGTTATATCATATGCGGCATATGTGCACACGAAATTTTTGTAGAACTAATGCGTAAGCTTCAGGTGGTTTTTAGGTTTCCTTGAAGAATTTCTTGCTTACGTCTGTTGTGTTGATTCGTAACGAATCATTCGTATATATTTTTTATTACTCAATTGTTTCATATTGCTAAAACTCAATTATCGTCAATTTTGGACTTTTTCTTGATGAAAAATGATCAAATTCGATCTAAACTTTGAAATGTATATGTTTTAATGCAAAGTTCTTTTTTTACTACTTTGTTTTTGTATGAAACTTTTGTTGAAAATCCACTGTTTAAATATCATCTATGGTCACAGTAGACAATTTATTTTAGCTTACGAACCATTTCAAAATAAAAATTCCCAAAAAAAAAAAAAAATTCTTCAAATCTTTCTTATTCTTTATCTTCTTCTCCAGTTAGATCATTGAATTAAAAAAATTGGATTTTTAATATCTCTATTCGAATTCGATTCAAATCAACCAGTCTAACTCTTTTTGGATTGATGTTGCACTATACTATTAGCTTTATTCCAGATGATAAAAATATCAAACAATACGTGCAAATGATATAAATACGAGTAAAAGAATTTTCTAAAAATTCTAACGGTACATGAAAAACGCATATTAAATGACAATGTGCATCATCGTGCGTACACAAATAAGAGAAAAAAAATCCATTTGAAATACAAAAGAGAAATTCACCAAAAAAGCAGTGAAAATCGTTAATAATAACTGATAATGATCGGTACAAAGAGAATCGTAAAAACGAACGGGAAATTAGTGCGTCACGTCCGTATTGTAAGCATTAGGCAACGTTGCATTCATTCGCTCATCACATGTTGAGCCAGTTCATGTACATTGAGTGTCATTAATGTCTATTTGTAGATTTCATCCAATGATCCATTGATATATTGGATCTTTTTTTTTTTTTTTTTTTCATCGATCTTTGTCTTCGCTGTGCTACTTTTTACTGAGATAGAATCCAATTTTCATGGTTTCACACCGAGAAATGCATTCAGTTTAAACGCATCTTTTGAAGCTTCATATTCTAGCATTTTGGATTATGTGATTTTCGAATGGAATTTTTTGTTTTTTTTTTTTTTATTGCTGCCGAAAACTAGAAACTCGCTCAAGCGAACATGAAATTGATTGTCGTTGCATCAAAGAATAGTTTTTTATGCATTGAAATTAGGTCAAAACTGTGCGTGTTTCACAATAATTCATTATGGAACATTTGTACTGAATTATGCATAATTGTTTAGAAATTTAATAGAATTTTATTGATGCTCTGCGTGTGTATAGCTGATGTTTATAGCTAATATGGGGTTTTTAAAACATTGATATAACATTTGAACATGGTTTGGAATTTTCTATTTTTTCTATTTTTTGTCAATATTAGAAAATATTCATGTCAAAAGAGTGATATTTCTGTGACATAATTATATGAATATCAAATTCAAATTGAAAAATTAGCAAAGACTCAAATCATACTGTATTTCCATGGGAAATTACATAATTTAGTTAAAACTTTCATTTTTTTTTCGGTTTGAAATATTCTGTTCTTTTCAGTAAAAGTTAAATATGACTTATTACTCAATTTTCTTGTTCATTGTTAGTTGTTTGAACATTGAATTCTTCTCAACATGAGAATAAAATGCTCAATCGGTAACAAACTGGTTTAAAGCTTCGTTCTAGTATTTTTTCACTCAAAAAACGATCTATTATTGCTTAACCTCTAGAAATATGGCAAAATACTGTCTTAAATGCCATTTCATTGTATGAAAATGATAAGAAATTCAAATAATATAGACAACAAATGAAATATTCAAATTCCATAAGAGTGCTTTATTTTGAATAAAATCGTGATCATCTAAATAAATACATAAACAGCGCGAAAAATTGTCCATCTTATTAAAACTACCAAATATAAATACATAAAAAAAACTAAATATAAACAAAAATATACATAAAAATACATATTAGAAAATACAAATACTTGAATAATTATTGGCATTTGAATTCAAGTTAGAATAATTTATTTTCGAGCATAAGCAATGATGAGTTTGTACGGTGTTAAAAAGCGGCATGTTTTGCTATTCGTATGAATATCATCTAAAGCCAATTGTTTTTTTATAACCAAGTTAAGATAGTCATCAAAAAATGCATCTTGATCATGCACTGGAATTCGTTCAATGAATGGGTTTACAGCTTTCACAGATTCTGAAATGAAAGGCAATTCGTTATTTTGTATTTTCGTTTTGTTTTTTTGTGTTTTTTTCTTTCTTAAAATTGGTATGTTGAAGTTAAAAATGAAATTCAGTTATTAAAATGAAAAAAAAGTCATTTGCTTACTTCTCAACAAGTCAATCCCTTCGAAAACGAAAAATTTTTCACGCATTTCAACGCTGTATTCGGTAAAACCGTTTGTATATAAAAGTTTACCAAATTGATCGGCTGGATTTTTTGAATATTGATATGGTGAAATGAAATGATCAACATCGGTCATATATTTAGCCCATTTTTTACTTTGTGACATTTGTTTGTAGATTTCAAAAATGGGATTTTGTGCCAAAAATACTAACAACATATCACCGTCTGGTTTTAGCAATTTAAACATATTTTGTATAGCTCGTTCTTGATTTTGAACCCAATGCAAACAATAAAATGATGTAATATGATCGAATGGTTCGGCGGCAATGCCAAATTGTTGCTTTTCCAAATCAACACCAAGATCAAATTGTTCAAATGATATTCTTGGATATGGATATTGTTGACTAGCAAATTCTACCATTTCTTGTGATAAATCAATACCGACTAAACGTTGAAAATTTTGCGGTAAAATTGGCAATAAAAAATCAATTGTTACATCGCCACTTCCGCAACCAATATCCAAAAGAGAATCACAACCATCCGATCGCCACTGAATTACATGCGAAAATTCTTCTATTGTTTGCTTTGCATCACGTCGTTGCAAACCATTTGAACGTTTGTATAATGCGGCTTTGTTCATTTTTTTTTTCTCTGAATTGTTTTTTTCTTGAATGATTTTGAATTCCAAATGAAGAAATTTCAAAAATTTTGAAATTACGGTTTTTAAATTAATGCACAAGTTTCCAAAATTTTCACAAAAATTTTTTGGTTTTTTTTTTTTTAATTTTAAATTTTAACTTATTTTTCGTTTTGATTGTAATTCAGATTTTTTCTTCGTTTAAACAATTATTTTTTATAAAAAAAATAACAAATTTCAATAAAATTGATTAAAAGCTCAAGCTAACAAAATTTGAAAAAAAAAACCAACAAAAATGTCAAAACAGACGAGAAAAAATAAATCGGAAATGTCTTGTGATCACAGAGAAATTGATCTGTTAACGTAGACCACAAAATCAATTCTGATGAAGCTTCCGAACGATGCTACTCTTTTTTATATAATCAAGAGAGAAAGAGAGCTTCAATACATAAACAAAATGTACCAAAAAAAAAAAAAAAAGAAAAAACACTTTCTCGGGTCATTCTTCAAATCATCTTAGTTCTGTGTATTCACATTCAGTTTTTTTGACGATTCAATGAAAATATACATAATCACACAAACAGATGAAAGAAAAAAATGAGAAGAAAAGAGTAAGAGAGTGAGAAATAAAATGAGAAAGAAAGAGAGAAAGATAGAAAGGGAGAAAGTGAAAGAGACAGAGAAAGACAGAGACCGAGACAGAGAGAGATAGAGAGAGAGAGAGAGAGAGAGAAAGAAAGAGAAAGAGAGAAAGAAAGAGAGAGAAAAGTGAAGATAGAGAAAGCCAGATGAATGAAGCGAATGAGTAAGAAAAAAAGGCGATCAATTTAATCTTCGATCGGCTGTTAATTTTTCATAAACTGCCCGAGTGAGAAAGCGCTAAGAATTAACGTAGAAAAAATATTGAAATCATCATCTGATTATTCAAAGTTCTTTTTTATATGGGCTAAAATGCACTTTAAAAGGTATGACGAGACGTAAGCGTAATAATGTGACGTTGCTCACTATGAGACTTTTTGAATCAGAACTCTCACACTTGCACCAAAGGAAAAAAAAAACTTGTTTTACCCGTGTAAAAAGGAGTGCGAAATTTTCTAAATCAATTAAAATTTGATTGAATAAACACGCTTTCTTTCGACTTATCTCCCAAAACAATAATCAACAAAATTATCGACGGGAAATTTTGTTTACAACAAAAACATTCGATGAATCACATAGAAGTTTTGTTGTTCTAAATGGTTCAAAATAATGTTATCACTCTTAGAATATTTAGAACGCGTGTAACGTACGTTATATTTGAAAAGTTGAATCTTGCACGCGGGACGCTATCGTCCAAGAGAGAGAGAGAGAGAGAGAGAGAGAGAGAGAGAGAGAGAGAGAAAACGCAAATTCTACATAGCAGAAAATTTCCGGATGGTATTGATATTCAAATAGTCATTGAACTTGAAATAACTTTCAAACTGTTTGAATGGATAAATATTTCTTATTTGTGAATTTATTTTTAAATTGCGGTTGTCGATCAAATTTGCATTCTGATAAGCAAATGTAAATGTAAATTATCAATTGTACTAAGAATTTCGATGACGATTTTACCAAAAATAAAACGCAATTTGCTTAATAAACATTTTAACTAACGTCACCGCAAATCAATTCAAAATTCGTTTTTTTTTTCTTTTTTTTAATAAAATGGCAATTTTTCTTGTCATTTTGTTTCCGTAATTTATAAATTTATGATATATTTTGAACAAAGTTAATGTTGAGGTCAATATGCAGAAATTTACAGAAGGGGTTTATGTTTTGTTATTTTGTAAAAAAAAAAAAAAAAAACGAATATTCTCACCGAACAAAAAACGTTCCAGTTAATGTGATGCTGTTATCAGTCTAAACGTCTAGTCACACTATATTCCAAGTATACGCAATTTCATTGTTGAACAAATTCTAAAGCGCAGTTTGTCTAAGTTAGATAGTTTGAATATTGTGCAAATTAGAACATCGTCTAGAAATGCATCACATCAAAAACACACAGAATTATCATTATAATTCAAGTGTATCGCTACTTGTGCGATATTTCTTATTTGCAAACTATTATTAAATCAAAACCACAAAAATTTTAGGGAGAAAAAAAAAAACGAAATGCAAAAATATAAACAAAGAATTTTTATGACGCAAAGTTTTACGCAAGCAAAATCCAATAAAAAAAAAATATTAAATTTATTTGGAAATGTTTTTAAAATTGTTTCATATTTATAACTGCGAATAATATCATTTCAAGTTTTGCATTGACTTTGGTCAAGTTCAATGCCGTCAAATAAAATGCGAAAATTCGGTGACACCGGCGCCATATCCGTTTTCACCATCAAAAATAATCAAAATATATGCATCGAAAAATATTGTGCATTCATTTAAATTATTGAATTTTATGAATGTGTTCACAATCTTATTGAAATAATTTGCAATAAATACGCATAAATAACCTACCTCAACTGACATCTAGACTGATTAAATTGTGTATTTAATGCTTACGCTGAGAGCGATTACATTATTATTATTTTGCGCGGATCAATGAATGAAGCATTTTTGCTAGAAAATTACGTACTTGACACGTTTAAGCGCTCTAGTAAGCATGCAATAATTGAATTTGATTGCAAATGTTTATCGCATGCAATTAGAGTTTTATCAATTTCAATTATTATTTCTTTTTTTTCTTTTTTTTTTTTTTTTTGACAATTTTTAACTTATCAATTCACATAAAATGTGTCGTCATAATGACTTGACGTTTTCTTCTGAAAAAAATCTTTCAGTAAACTACTACAGCAAAATCATCATGTTTTTACAAAAACAAATTTGTTACCCATTGGGAATTCCCCAATATACAAATTTTTTTTTTTTTTTTCAATATTTAGCTAGGGGGATTTAACTACTCGAAAACCGGCAAAAACCATGCAGAACTTGTAAGAAATCTACACAAAATGATTGAACTCGCATTTTAATTTTTAACTCCATTCAAATAACATGTATAAACTCGTACGAGTTCGAGTTCAACTTTGCATGCAAATAGGCGCGAGAGTCAGTTGTCAGTCTATCATTCGCTCAAAATCAAACTAAATATACCAACAACGAACTCGCAAAAACTCACAAGAAATTGGACGCACTTGTGAGACATGTTTCCCCCTAGATATTTAGGGATCTTAATTCAACGCACCAATCGTAAATTTATAACCGAAAGAGCTGTTTTTGTAGATCGTACTCAATAATAACGTGAAAATTAGCTCAAAATACCTGTTTGTAGTTATGCTGTCAATAATGAGTGGCGCTTCACTATTTTTTGTTTTTTTTTTTTTTTTTTTTTTTGACACAAATCCTGGCAAAGTCATCAATTATTAAAAAATTTAATTGAAATTTCGTTTTAATTCAATGCATTTTGATTTTTAACACTTTCTTTTTATGTTTACAATTTTGAATTTGCTTGTAAATGTATACTGATAGGCGGTCGTTGCCACAATATAATTAAACTTTCGGATGGTCAGTTTAAACCGGTTTTGTGTTTGCAAATACGTAAAATAAATTTGGTTTGCATCAGAATTTTGGTCGAAAATGCATGTCATTTCACTAAAAATCCATTTGTATCGTATCAACAGTCAAACATATTTATTGTATGTTCGAGTCCATAAAATTATATGTTATTGCTTTTTCGATTCCAGAATGCGACGTTTTCATTACTGATATCACCAGATTTTTTTTTTTTTTTTGACAAAAATGCACAAACGAAAATAAATTAAACAATTCAAAAAAAAAAAAACGAAAAAAAAAAGAAAAAAAAATTAAACGTTTTCTTTGTTTGAATACAATTTTATTTATGATTTTGTTCAGGCAGGTCATCGAACTGGGAAAAAAAATCATCGAACTTGATTTTTTGTATCTTTATAGTACAAAAATTTCGATTCAAATCAACTAAGTCCAATTCTTTTTGAATTGATGTTGCACTACCAGCTTTATTCGAGATGTATTTTTTTTTTACAAAGAATGCATGCAAATGATATCAAAATGAAAAAAAAAAAACAAAGAAATCTCAAAAAATTCTAACGGTACATGAAGAACGCATACTAGATGACAAAGTGCATCGTGCGTACACAGATGAGAAAAAATCCATTTGAAATACAAAAAAGAAATTCACCAAAAAAAAAAAAAAAAACAGTGAAAATCATTAATAATAACCGATAATGAACCATAAAAAGAGAATCGAAGAAAAACAAAAAAGAACGGAAAATTAGTGCATCATGTACGCATTGTACTGTAAGCAACGTTGCATTCATTCATTCATCTGTTGAGCCCGTTCATGCACATTGAGTGTCATTAATGCCTATTTGTAGATTTCCAGCCATTGATCCATTGATATATTAGATCTTTTTTTTTGTTTCATCGATTTTCATCTTTGCTGTGCTACTTTTCACTGAAAAAACTCAAAAGAAATGAATTCAATTTTTGTGGATTCACATTGAAAAATGCATTCAATATCAACGCATTTTTTTTAAAATTTCGAATATGTTTTGTGTGTTCTTTTTCTAACATTTTGGATTATGTGATTTTCAAATGGAATTCATTTGATTTCTGTCAAAAACTAGAAACTTGCATAAGCGAACATAAAATTGATTGTCGTTGCAACAAAGAATATTTTTTTTTTTTTTTTTTTTTGGGCATTGGAATTAGGTCAAAACAATGTGTGTGCTTCACAATAATGCATTATGGAAAATTGTACGTTAATTATTGATGCTGAAACATATAACTAAAAGATAAAAGTAGTATTCGTTGTCAATTTTCGCACATCGAAGGAAATTCTCATTTACTTTTTTTGAAAAAAAAAAACTTATTTGCACAAATGAAAAACAAATATGTTTGTGATTTTGAAATCATTTTTTTTTTTTGTTCGATTTATTTCGTCAATCTAAACATTTTTTACAATGTTTGTTCGAATTTTCAGTAAAAACTATTTGAAAAAATTCAATATTCTGAATGTTCTGGACGAAGATCAGTTGATTTTTGTTACGTTACTTAGAGTGTTTTTTCGAATTCACAGAGTGTTTATCCGCTCCTTTTATTAAAACATCGATGAGTGGAGAATCTCCACTGGAGATTGGTAGAAATTTACCCAATTTTCGTATTCATGTTGACGACGCATTTTTTCCGTTTCCATGTATCTCTTTACTATATTGAGTAAAAAAAAAATTAAAATATTATTTCATTGCAAGTGAGATTTTCAATTTTACATTTATCTTAAAGTAAATTTAGGGGAAAAAAGAAACAAAAAATATTGAATGAAATTACATGTGCTCCGTGCAATGAGTATTTTTCGAAGATCTACGTTGTTTGAACTTTCCATTTTGTATTTGGTGCGATTATGATGTTTAAAATGTTGAATTTAAATTGAATTGAATCGATTTTCGAACGTTAAAATTTCAATCAAATTGCACAAATTATTATGATAAAATATTCTTCATGCGATTGCCTTATACATATATGCTTTCAAATTAATATCATGTATATAATATTGTTAAATATTTCTGACGATAAATCACGTACGAATAAATAGCAATTTCAATATTATTAAACAAAAAATATGATATCGTCTTCGACTGAAAATCAGCAATTAAACAAACAAATACTGTTTATTAAATTTTTATTTTAGAATCAATATTATCATATTCAAGAGAAATCAACAGAGAAATAATATAAGGAATATCATTACCAATTTAACAAATGAATTTCTTTTATCAGATTCGTATCAAATGCTGAAACATCATTTTGGGTGATAATGTAATGTACATATCAGTAAAAAAAACGGGAATCTTGATTCATGTAATTCCTTTTTTTTCTCTTCTTATTGAGCACGCACACATTGCTTGATTTCCAATTTAAATTTGATGGAAAATGTTTAACATGTCAGCACATGCTTTTTGTATTCAGCATGACAATAGATTCCATTTTTTTTTTCAACGATTTCAATTGAATACAAACAAATATATTATGAGTTTTTTCCCTGATCATATTACCAGTGGTAATTTACCACAGATTGATCATTAGGTTTGATATGTTACAAGCAACCAAATTATGAGCATTTCTTAAAAGAATTTCAAATCAACGTTGCAATAGCAATATTCAATAATATTGAGATGAAATAGACTTTAACTAAATAAATTATAAAATGTTTAATCATAAATAAACCAAAAGAAAAAATGGGAAAATAGTATTCCAAATGAGGAAGGCACTTGGCTCGATTAAATAGATTAAAATCATAAAATTCCTCATCAATTTCGTACTTGGAAAGTGCGTATTTCATTTCCTTATTTACAATAATGAAAAAAATGAGTTTCGCAATTTTATTTTTGAATTTCATTTGCAATTTCTTTCGATTTATTTTTTTTTTTTTTTTCAAAATTAGAATTTCTTACAATTTTTAAAGGAAATTCAAACAACAACAACAACAATCATTTATAGACCATTAATGGAAATTCAAATCTCTAGAAATTTTTCATAAAGATCAGATTTTAGTTGATTGTTATTTGAATAGTTTTTCCACATCTTCAAGACCTTTTCCCATTTGATTCAGCAAATATGCATTGATTGACTCCTTTATAGAATGCGCCATTCTACTTGGATACTCCTGGTAATCATGTGATAGTTATACCTGGTAACTAGTTCAAAGTTTACTAAAAACTAGTTCATAGTTGAGTTAAATGAAATCGATAAACGATAACGGAACTTAAGTCGAAATAAACCGTTATATATAAATGTTCTGCTGTAGTATTGTTTCGAATAATGGAGATTCTGCAAAACGCAATTTTATGATTTTTTATTTGAAATATTTGCAATGATAATATGATTTATATCATTTTTGAAAATTTATACAAAATAAATTCTTTATTTATATTAAACACTTTCACTAAACAATATTTCTGAATATTGCTGAGTATAAACGAATTCGAAATCAATGTCATATTGTCCATGTTATGGCATTTGCTTTTCTTTATATGGTTTATATCTTTCAGCATTTGTTTTATGCATCGATGAATATTTTTATTTATGATTATTTATACAAGGAACAGAAAATTGCGCAAAAGCACATGGTAAACAGCAAACAATTTAATGCGACCGAAAAATCAGCAAAATTGAATTTAATATTCATTAAGTGTTTATTTGATAATTGTTTTCGATAAATACACAATCGACGATTAAAATAATTTATCACAACCGAAGATGTTCATTCATAATCATTTCATGTGCATTGTGTCCGTCTCTTCCTATCATTATGAAAACATAGAAATCAAAAGTATTAAATTACCTAATGTAAAGAATATTTTCACACTGTAAATTTTATATCTGAACTTAATTATCCGCTTCAAATTAATCAGGTGTTAACTTAAATTTGAATCAATAGCTTAAAATATCATCTGAACATCAATATGGAAAATTCAAACAATGAAGATCTGCAAAAATTGGCTAAAACTTTAGAATCAGGTAATCTATTTAGTATTTCAAACATTTTTCAATTTTTTCAAACATTTTTCAATTTTTTCAAACATTTTTCAAATTTCTCAAGAAAATATTCAAGAAATAATTTAAATAATATTTTAGTTTTTTAAATAATATTTTCATACCAAAAAATTCTAAATAGTGTTTTTTTTTCGATACAGTGAAAAAATGTAATCCCGATATTATTCCGTATGTGCAATGCATTGAAAATGCTTACAAAATGCATCCAGCAACATATGAAATCGCTACAAAAGCGGATCCAATTGTGCAATATCTTAGACAAACGCTTGATAATAATCTTGCTGAATTTAATAAGAAATCTAAATAACTCAATCATGATGAGATCTGCTCAAAACTCTTCAAAATTTTCGAGAAATTTTGAAGAAAAAAAATAATTTTAATTTCTTTTTAAACAAATTTAAAGATTTCATATAATGTTCAATTTGACAAAATAAATAAAAGAAAGCTTGCTTTCAGAATTAAAAAAAAAAAAGAAAAAAACAACAAAAAATAGAATTTTCGCATTTTATTTCAAATACGTAAGTGTTAACATTATCATTAGACTTGAAACTATGCCGCAACCAAAAGTTTTCCATAATGCCAATAAGCAAAATTCCTTCAAATGGCAAAATTAAAACAAAAGTTTTTCCAATAAAAATTTTCAAAAGAAAAAGAAGTTTTGCTCTCATTTTTATGATATAACGTTCGATATAATATTCAAAACAAAACTGTATAACGAAACGATGTATGTTTAAATTAAATATAATTCCATAAATTTTCACAAGAGGCAGCACGCTGAATAAATTCTGTATACAATTGTTTGGACCAATCAGAATGCACCACGGTTTATTGACAGCTCACCAGCACTTGAGCAAAAGTCTACTAAATACAATTCACTCAGACGAATCATTTATTAGACGGCATTTATCATAAACACATCATAATCTCAATTTATTCTCGTAGTTTCGTTGTGAAATTTCGATTTTTAACTGGTAAATATTTTGAAAAATTACAAGTGAAAAATAAAATTGAAAATTTTTTATTGTCTTTGATTTCGTTCTTGTGTGCCGAATGTGATTTTATCAATTTTATTCTTTTGCAATCATTTTCAAATAGTTAATTTTATAAATCTACGTGGGCTGGTTCCAGTAGCAGCATCATGAATAAAATTAACATTTTTCTCTGTCGTAAGCATCATCATTTTAGAAAATTTCATAATTTTAACAATTATTTATTTAAAAATTATAAAATTCACCTTTTGAATTACAGTTTGTGCAATTTTGGCGCCCACATTTGCATTTTATGAAAAGGGTGACGTTATTGAATTGACACCATCCAATTTTGAACGTTTAGTTATTCAAAGTGATGAAATTTGGGTTGTCGAGGTTAGTTCTAACAATAATTTATCTTAAAATCACTATTAATCATTTTGTTTTGAACCAATTAGAATTATTGAAAAAATCACATTTCTTTTTTTTATTAGTTCTATGCTCCATGGTGCGGTCACTGCCAACAACTTGTTCCTGAATATACCAAAGTTGCTGAAGCTCTAAAAGGTGTTGTTAAAGTTGGTGCAGTTAATGCTGATGAACATCGATCACTTGGCGGACAATATGGTGTTCAAGGTAATTATTTCATTGAAGATTATTGATTAATGAAGAATATTGTAAATTCATATACGATGGAATTTCATCACAATGTATGACATGGTCTAATTTGAATTTTTCTTTATTGCAATTAGGATTCCCAACAATTAAAATTTTTGGCGCTAATAAACGTTCACCAATTGATTACAATCAACAAAGAAATGCTCAATCAATTGCTGAAGCTGCATTGGCTGAAGCCAAGAAGAAGGTTATCGAAAAATTGGGCGGACGTGGAAGTGGTGGCGGTAGTGGAAGCGGTAGCAATGATGTTATTGAATTGACTGATGCTAACTTTGATAAATTGGTTCTTCAAAGCGATGATGTTTGGCTTGTTGAGGTACGAATTTCAAAATTTTTTTTTGAATGTTTTTTGTTGTACAAATTTTAATCTTTTTGCATATTTTACCATTGTAACTTTTGAATATTTTGTATTGAAATGAAATTCAATTTGAATTTTTTGCTTTAAATTCTAAAATCCATTTTTTTTTCTTCTAAATAGTTTTTTGCTCCATGGTGTGGTCACTGTAAAAATTTGGCCCCAGAATGGGCTAAAGCAGCTAAAGAACTTAAAGGAAAAGTTAAATTGGGAGCATTGGATGCAACAGTTCATCAAGCCAAGGCACAAGAATACGGAGTTCAAGGATATCCAACAATTAAATTTTTCCCAGGCGGCGCTAAATCACGTAGTGATGCTGCTAACTATGATGGTGGCCGAACATCTGGTGACATTGTTACATGGGCATTAGAGAAATACACTGAAAGGTACATTAAATTGAAATTCATTCACAATTATTCGTGAATTTACGATTATTTTTTTGTAAAAAAATTTCATTAACCTGAAGAAAATGTGATTTCAACAATTATTTTTATTCACAGCATTCCAGCACCAGAAGTTTATGAATTAACATCAGAAGAAGTAGCAAAGAAAGCATGTGAAAATAAGGCATTATGCGTTGTATCAGTATTGCCACACATTTTGGATTGTGATTCAAAATGCCGTAATAATTATATTCAAATTCTTAAAAATTCAGCCGAAAAATTCAAGAAACAATCATGGGGTTGGGTATGGGCTGAAGGTGGTTCTCAATCAAATGTTGAAGAAGCTTTGGAAATTGGAGGTTTTGGTTATCCAGCAATGGCAGCTGTTAATTACAAAAAACTTAAGTATACATCATTGCGTGGTTCATTCTCAAACGATGGCATTTATGAATTTTTACGTGATATTTCATTTGGTCGTGGTCAAACTGCTCCAGTTCGTGGTGCACAAATTCCAAAAGTAAACACTATCGAACCATGGGATGGTAAAGACGGTCAATTGCCCGAAGAAGAAGATATCGATTTGTCTGATGTTGTACTCGATGATAAAGATGAATTGTAAATGTATTTTTAATTGTAAATTAAGCACACAAATCGGGTCTTCGAAGTATAAATTTAGTTTACCTGTTAAACCATTTTTCATACTGATTCTCTTCATTAATTTACAACATAAAAACTAAAATCATTAACAAATTAACCAAAATCTGTGAGAATCTACAAAAAAAAGTATCAATTTTACTTAGTCCGAATCGGAAAAAAAATTGTATAAGAAATGAAAAAAAAAAAAATAAAAAGTCATGATTCATTGAACAACTGATACTAGATGTAACGTAAGAAAGAAAAAAAAAAAGAAGAAAAATAAATGAAAAATGTTTGTGTTTTTCGTACAAAATGGAGATTGTTTTATTTCCTGCAAGTTTTTTTCTCTTGACAATCTTTGTTTGGATGGCATTTTCTGAAATTTCATATTTATACGAAAGTCATTTCCGCAATGCGAAAGAAAAAATAAAACAAAAAAGTGCTATCTTTAAATTTTTTAAAGTAGATTCGTTGTTTATTACAATAATGAAATTAAAATCTGGTCATTGAAAATGCATCAATAAAATTCGGTGATTTCTCTTACGTTTTTTTTTGTTCATGATTTTTTTTCGTTCATGATTTTTCATTCATAAAAATTGGTTTTCCATAAAAAAAAAAGAAATACAAATTGAGAATTGTAAAAATCAAATAAAATGTTGTCAGTCTTAAAAGTCTAATCACTAAAATAGCTGCTGCTGGAAAATTGAGACTAATCCAAACCAAAAGTAAATATGGATTTTATATGGCCGAAATAGTAAATTTTTGTGTCTTTCACAATCGTTGGTATGTTTTGCATTAAAAAATACGTGATGTAACTAACATTGGGTGGTTTTTCTAAAACTAGTGGTTACACTAGAAATGTCTTCATCAAAATGTTCTTAAAAAAAAAAAAAAAAAATAAAATAAAATAAACGACGGTCTTTTGATTTCAAATCAAATACACACCACCATAAGAAAATCGAGTAAATTCGACAAAAATTAAAGAAATCGAAAAATTATGTGTTAATGATAACACTTGGTGTTGTTGATCGTGAACTATAATTGCCTGGTTTTTCAAAATCACCGGATCGTGTGGGCGTATTTGCACTGGCCGTTGTCGATGCTGCATCCATAATATCATAATTTCGTTCTTCTTTGCAAATCAATGGATAGCATATAATGCCATAATAACCGCCCATTCCAATAATAATGATCAACATAATAATGGTTATTAATCCCCATGCTGACAAACCGGTGCGCGCTGTGCGTGAAATATTTTTATTCAATGGCCCAGTTTGTGATTGATCAATTTGATTGACATAACCATTTCGTCTATTGCCATTATTAACACTTGGATTATTATTGTAGTTACTGTAGGTGCCAAACTGACTAGCGCCTGGTTGATTATATCCATAACGACTTTGCATACCATTTGATTGTACTTGTGAAGATCGTCCATACATGCCACATTTTACAACACTTGCAACTAAAACCGACAACAAAATCAAAAGAAACAAATCAGAACAAATCAAATGAATTAGAATCAATTAGCGTGCATCCAAATTGAGTGCGATGCACCAATTTCATTGTGATGCATTGTGTGTGTTTTTTTTTTTTTATCTCAACTCACCAAACAATATGACGATGAAATATACAAATGACGATCTCATTATGAACTGGTTTTTCTTAAATATTTTGTGACGCAAAACGCAGAAATTTAAAAAAAAAAAACACTAAATTTAATTTCGTTTATGCATTACGAAATCAGCACAAACGAATGAAAGAAAAAAAAAAATTTCACACTTGAAATAATAAAGAGAAGAAACAATAAAAAAAAATGATGATTATAGAAATGTGTCGGACGAACGAGTGATGAAATTGGTGCAGTTTTAGAATAAAATGCATCTACTAAAGTTATGAATTGTGTTTAAATCATTTTACCAACTGTGAAACAATAAAATGCGCTTCAAATATGAAAACAAACTAAACACATACCATTAAACATATCAACAAATCCAAATATATGCCATTCAAGTGGGTTTTTAGTACAACACAGTGGATGAGAGTGGGAATTTTGAATTTGACATTTTTTTCATTCACATTTGATTAAATTTTAGCTTTTTCATTGGATTTTTTCATGATAAGCTTTAAAGTGTGGATTTATTTGGAAAAAGAATGCAGAAAATTACAAAAGAAACAAAAAATGTCAAAAAATCGGAAAAAATGTCACAAATTTTATTCGAAATTCATCAATGGAGGTCAACTCATATTCATTCAACTGATAATAGAGCTGCACACAGCCAATAGATGTCATTGATGTGAACAAAAAAAAAAATGTGAATAAAAACGTTCATAGCGCCATATGATAGACATTTTTGATAATCAAATAAATGGGAACTAATTTGACATATTTTAGAGTTCAAGGTGTCGAATGTGTAAAAAGATTCGGATTTATTTATTGTGTTGATTTTGATTCTTTTGTTTTGAAAGCAATAAAATCCGAACAATAGGAATAATAATTGACAAAAGAAAAGAAAAAATACCAACCAATTACCGAAAAACAAAAAAAAAAAATTATTCGGCAATGAAACAATTCAATATTTCCATTGGCGTACAATCAATTATCTTGGAAAACATGTAAAAAGAATTGCAAAGCAAAGAATAAAAAAAAAAAAAACAAGCAAATTTATTTTATGTTGTGTTGATATGCAATGCTATGAATTCATGTAAATCTGTGCGCGAAAAAAGGGGGCAGACACGTAATCGAAAAATTTATTCTCTTCTTGTGCAATGCTTACGATGACAGAATCAATTTAATTTATTTTCTTTATAATTTTTCTTTTTGTTTTCATTTTTGTTACGACTGGATTTGTGTTTGTTTTTGTTTTTCGTTGTTAATTCTCAATTTTCTTCATAATTTCTTTTTTTTGCCTGCTTTTGCATTCGCTTCGGCGCGCGTGTGTGTGTGTTCTTTTTTTTATCACACTGGATCGTTCGCAAAAATTGTTTATAGAACATAGTTTATGTGCAAAAGAAAATAACAATTATTTCAAGGAGCTGAATGTGCTCGAAAATATTACACGCAATTGTCAAACTTTAAATGAGATCATCTGTTAGTTATATGTTGTCGCATGGTTCGGGTGAGCCAAGGTATATGTTTCATTCAAATTAAAAATTGTGTTAGTTTATGCTAGAAATTTGTTTGAAATTGAATCCTTTTGGAATTTGTTCGGAATTGATTCCTTTTGGAATTTGTTTGGAATTGAATCCTTTTGGAATTGAAAATTGCCTTCAAATTAGAAAAAAGAGCCGAAAATTCGATGAATTTAATTGAATCTTTGAATTAAGCATTATTTTACGCTGAAATATTTTTTACCAAAATGCCCATAATAATATCCATTGTTCTTTTTATTTTCAAATTGTGCAAAATTGCATGAAATAACAGTATGTCACATCCAGACTATGAACAACAAGCTCATCACCATTCATGTCTGTTGGTATTAATACGTGGTATTGGGCAATCAAAACCTCGTTCATTGCAAAAGATATTTGAACGAATTCAACAAGTGAACAATGTTAAAATCAAAGGTAAATTTGTTGTCACTCTTTTGTGTGTACTTTGAGCCATTTTTTCTTTTTCTTTTTTTTTTTTTCTTTTTTCTTTTCTTTTCTTTTTCATAATTTTACATTTTATATTCCTGATACGAACAGATTCATCAGGAAATACAAGAGATATTTGGATACGTTATGTACGTGATTATCCAGCGGAAAATAATGAATGGGGTGATTTTCAGACGCATCGTCGTCTACTTGGTCTGATAACAGTTGGAAAATTTGATTCACAAATTGAATTGAATGAAATGTGTCGTGTACATGAATCGCTTAAAGTAAAATACACAAATACATTGTTTGATTCACGTTGTATATTATTTGCATCATCGAATAATGCAAATAATGATACAATTTCAGAAGAAAATGAAGATCCAATATTGTTAAGTAGCGATGATATTAAACCAAGCATTAGTGATAAGCAAATTAATTCAAACGATATTGATGAAAATACTCAATCAAATGATGATTCATTAGAAAGTAATATTTTAAAAAAATCATTTTCAACTCCGGCAAATTTCAAAAGTAACATTCAATTTTATGGAGAAAATGGATCATGTGCTGATTTGGAAGCATTTATATCGGATTTTGTAAATTCATTATTTTGGATACTTGAAAAGAAACGATTGGATCGTTCACATGAGAAATTGGATAAAGTGCCATTGTTGTTGGCACCATTTGAGAAAAAAGACTTTGTTGGCTTGGATATGGATACACGGAATATGCGTAAACGTTGCGTTGGACGGGTGACAAAAAATTTAGCCGATTTAACATTGCAAGCCGGTTTGGTGGCTGAAAGTTTAAATTTATTTCATGCTGCATGTGAAACATTACGTGCCATAAGCGATTCACTATGGCTTGGTGCTGCTAATGAAGGTTTATGTGCTGCATCGGCAATACTTTTATATCCACATATACGATACACAATGTCATTTCAACGAAATGCTAGTCTACAAGAAAATTCAGCGCAAAAATTAAGCATTGCACGTTCAACAAGTCAAAGTCAAGAGAATTTAGCCGAACAAATACTCAATAAAAAAACCAATTTAGCCATTACATTGGAAACGGATAATTTATTAAAAGTTAACAATAATTTGGCAACATTAACATCATCATCATCAACATCATCAGCATCATCGGTTACATCAACTGTATCTGGTTCATCAACAGCCAGTTCACCATCATCAACCAATCATATTGGTTCTGTTGATAGTAAATTTCAAATTAATAATAATCCATCGAATATTCTTCAACCAAGTGATTTTGTAACAAGATATCGTGAGGCAATTATTAATTATAGTAAATATCGAAATGCTGGCATTATTGAAACGGAAGCAGCACTTAAAGCAGCACGAATATGCATTGAACAATGCCGATATTTGGATGTGGCCGTTTTTCTACAAAATGTTTTATATATCAATTTAAATTTAACGGAACAAGAACGTGTACAACGTTTTGAAGTGTTAACAGAATTATATCAACGGATTGGTTTTATACGAAAAGCAGCATTTTGCCAACGATTAGCATCATGGCGATATGTTGCACAAAATAATACCAATCCTGATTGGAATAAAAGCTATCGACTCATGTTAGACAGTTTTCCAGGCCATAAATTATCATTGGATCCATTGGAAGTGATTGAAAATAATGCTGGATGGAAATGTTTGCAAATTGATTTATTGCAACAACTTGTTGCGGCCGCAAGAAGAATTGGACATTCAGCACTCGCTACAAGGCATATGACATTTTTATTGCAAACAATGTGGCCACATTTGACATCCACCGAACAGAAAGACTTTTCATTACAACTTCAAGTAAGTATTGACATACAGCTCGACAATGAGAGCCGACCATTGGGTACAAATGAGAATTAAATTCAATGAGAAACCCTCGACGAGATAAAAGTCCATCTTTTAATTTGATCTATTTTCAATTCATTTTTAGAGCTTAAGTGCGCAATGTGAAGGAGCTCCAGTTCCACTCGTATTGGAAGATGGTACCGTCATATTTACAATATTTGCAGGATATTTACAATATTTATTTTTATTTACTTTCGTTCTTTCCCCCTAGGTACCGTCATTCCACCATCAAATTTGACCGATTTGCCATTTTGTCAACAAATGAGAGTGAAAAATCTGCCAGCATATTTGCGACCGCATAAATTGAATATGGTCAAAGTTGATACTGGCCCATTTCTATTCACTCCAATTCATTTCAACTCGATTGATCGTCGAACGAAGAAGAATGACGGGAAAATATGTAAGTTAAACAAATTTACTGGAAAATGTTTCAAAACGTTGAATTTCTAATGTGATCCTTTTCCAACAGCATTCCAGTGGGTTCAAAATGAGATGTGCGATGTATCGGTGACATTAAAAAATCCACTACCATATGAATTGCAAGTGCTTGACATGCGTCTATTAACAAATGGCATAGTATTTGAATCACTACCAGAAACAACTGTATTGCCAGCTTTATCAGCATCAACAATAACACTGCATGGTACCCCAATTGAAAATGGATCCCTTGAAATACTCGGTTATAGTATGCATACATTGGGTGTTAAATCAAATTGTCGTTTAAAGCATATGAATCGTGATCGTGATCGTTTATCACTATTTCCACCATCGTTTAATGTCGAAATAATTCCAGCACTTCCACGATTAGAAATTAAAACATCATGCCTGCCAATGGATACATTAGCTTGTATCACAAATACTGACAATGTTATTACATCGACCACAATTTCATTGTATTGTGGTGAAACGACTGAATGCACATTAACATTAACAAATAGCAGCAATATAACAATTCAACATCTTGAAGAATCAATGACATCATCAATGGATACAAAAATACAAGATTTAGTTTTTTCATGGTCATCAAAAGAGATTCAAGATCAATTGCCACTTAAACCAAATCAATCAATGACAATTAAATTAAAAATTGTTGGATATGCTGATTTTTTGGGACCATTACATGCAAGTAGTTCAGGTAATGCACCATCACTTATGTCATCGCAACATAATGGCATTCCAACTGGTAATGATGGTCAATATAATAGTTTGACTGGTAATATGAGCGCACTATCAATATCGGGACATACAAGTTTACCGAGTCGAATGGGTTCGCCCATTAATTTGCCAAAAAGAAATGAATTCAATTCCAGTTTTCGTTCAAAAACACATTCCGGACACTCATCACTAGTCACATACAGTCAAGGTGGTTCTGGTTCTGGTTCAAATGCACGTCAACTCGAAGCACAATTACGTTTTCGATATTCGGGCGGTGAAGGTTTTGATAAAGGATTTTGTCGCAATTGTGCCGTACTTTTTAATATGGAATTTATGCCTAGCGTTCAAATAACAAATTGGGATGTTTTACCAGCAGAAACGTACGTGGAAGATTTTTTTGCTTTTTAATTCATTACATTTTTAAGTGAAATTGTGATATTTTTTTTTACGAACATTTAAATTTTTGATATTTTTTCACATTTTCTTCTTTTTACTCATGACAGATCATCACAATTCTATTTGGTTTTGGATGTTAACAATTTAACGGCTCAAGAAATGATGCTTAATTATACGACGAATAAAAATATTGTTATTGAAGCACGAGAAAGTTGCCGGATACCCGTTCCAGTTGAGCGTTGTCCACTTTTTAGGCGTGATCAGCACTATAAAGAAGACAAAAATCAAAATAGTAAGTCATTGCAGATGGATGAACGGTTACATTTGTAAGGCTCCGACTCGGAGCCTCCGAGGGAAAATTTTACACAGAAAAGTTCCGTGGAAAAATGTTCGGGAGCTAAATGGCAATGCCACGGAACTTTTCTGTGTAACATTTTACCTCGGAGCCTTTCATTTGGGGTTTTAGTTCGAAAGAAAAAAAAAAACAAAAAATTATGTGCAATCTTGAATTTTGGTTGACGTAAAGCAAAAAAAAAAAAATTGAAAAACAATTCAACATATGTTTTGCTATTTTCAGACTTTCACATACACAAAAGTGATACTGATTTAATGCATCAATTCTGCTCGAAACACATATCTGATTTAGTACAGTTGAACTGGTCACTGTTGGGAACGGATATTAAAGGCAGTGCATCATTGAGAGGCATTACATTATCATCATCTATGTTGAGCATTATCACTGTTGCTCCGCTCAAATGGAGTAAGTTTTCAATAATTGAACTAAACAGGAGGGAAAAAGTCTCCTTGTTAAACCGGATCTTTTTTTTTTGCAAAATATTTCTTAGAAAAGACATTTTTATTTTATTTTATTTTAATTTAATCTACAATTTTATACGTAATTTGTACTGAAGTGAATATTCAAAATTCAACAATTATTTACAGATGTCATAATAAATGAAAAAGAAATGCCAGCAATATCAGAAATTTCATGTGCAACTGGCCAGAGTATTCCGCTTTATATTGAAATTGAAAATCAATCGCCAACTGAGTTAACAAATTTAACATTATCCATTCAATTTTATCAAGATTATCAAAATGGAACATCAAAATATCAATTAGAAACGAGAGTAGCTTTGTCTGGACCGAATAAGTAAGTTTAATCAAAAACCATTAATTATTTGCATTTGAAACAAATTGTAATTGTTTTTCCATATATTTTTCAGAATTCATATCAAATCGTTAAAAGTCAATGAGAAAATATCACATGAATGTTCGGCATTATTTTTCACCGCCGGACGTTTTAAGACATGCATTGATTGCAGTCATATGGGTTCAATGACAATTGATGATCATCATTCATTAAATGTGTTAGCTCAAACGTATGCCTTAAATTCGGATGATGAAAAAATTGATTCACAAGTTTGGCAATATATTCCAGCGCCCGAAATCACCGTCATCGAACACACTTAATAATGCAATAATGTTGAATGTTTTTTTTTTTTTTTTTTTTGACATTTACACGAACACATTGAGTTCGAACACAAATTCAGATCAAACACAAATGAATACAAAAGAAAATGTTTAGACATAAATAAATTGTAGACAAAATCAAATGTTTGAAAAACAAAAACGAGATGTGCAATAATCGCACAAATCTCATTAAATGTTTCATATTTTGCTATAAGATGTAATGTACATAAATATAATCATTATTATTATTATTATGAATATCTGTTTCAATTTTTTTTTTTTTAATTATTATTTATGAATTATAATGAACAAATTATTATTCAAGTATTTAGCAATAATTTAATGGAGCACAACAATTCCAGAATGGAAATAAAAATAAACTCTAAGCATGTTATTGAACGTTTTAGGTTTTTGTTTTTCTTCATTTTGAATTTGCAGAGCGGATTTTCATGTCAAAGTTCTGGCGGATGTGTCAGTCAAGTAAAAAAGATCAACATTTTCCTTTTGCTTTAATTTCATATTTCAAATTGAAATCAATTCAGTTGAGCTCACCCATTGCATTAAAATGCACTCGAAAGTTATATTCATGCTGATTTTCATTGCATCCATAGTATTTGTTTCATCGCAATTATTTTGTTCAGATTTGCTAAAGCGAAATCATACTAAATTCTATCCATTGCGGCATTGCCAACGATCCAATCAAACAAGAATAGCTGCCAAAAATGTGGCTAATCTTAGTAAATGTATACAATTTGCTGAATACAATCAAGGTTTAGCATTTAATTTTGGCCATGGAAAACGACCGAAAAAGAAAGTCGATCAAGATGGCGATCTATTGAATTTATTTGATTTACAACGTGATAAGGAAAGGAATAAAACAAAATTGGAAAAGGGTTTGAAAGAATTGGAGGAAAATAATGATCCATATTTCAATTGCGAAATTTTAAGCTGCCCAGAAATTGGAAATATGTCCACATTGATCAATGATACACGATTTGATTACTATACACTCTATGGGAATGGTATTCTTGGCCTTCCATTGCAATTTTTAGTTTTTTTTTTTTTAGATTTTTTTCTATTTAAAGTCAAATAATCATGAATTTTCTTCATAGTTCCAGAGAATGTAACATGTTTCCCATCAGTCGGTCTATTCATGTATTATTATGACGAACGAATGAATTATACCGAGGCAACATCTACATGTGAAGGTCATCGAGGTTATTTGGCTCAAATTGTAAGCGATTTTCGTACAAATTTTATATCATTTCTTGTACAGCAACAAGTATTCGATATAACAAAAACAAGTGTGATTTCGCAAAGTACATTAAATGAAAGCATCAATGTTCCTTTAAATGTTCCAATAAAGCATGCATTTATTGGTTTAAAAGAATTTCAACGTAAAGGTAATTTTATTGATTCCCTTGATATTCCATTGAGATGTTATCGTTTTCGAGCTTGGGCACCAAAGTATCCGAGGTAAAAATTGTTTCAATGAAAGACAAAAAAAAAAAAAATAAAAATAAAAACAAAACAAAATTCAATTTTCAAATGAAAAAAAAATTCAAATGAATTTGAAATTCCAAGAAACAAAAAAAAATTTTTTCTAAAAAATTATTTAGAAAAAAATTTGAAAAATAAAATTTTTCTCAAAAATATCATTCCAGTGAAGAGAAACGTTTGGGTTGCGTTGCAATTACCGCATCAAGGTCATGGAAAATATTCGATTGTAGAAAACGAGCACCATTCATTTGTGAATTAAAACCAACAAAACCACGTCGAATTCATCGTCATAAATTCAATCGTCGCTGTTCATTGAAGAGATCAAATAATTGAATAATTAAAGAATTGAAATGTGAATTGAATTCAAAACAAAACGAATATTTTTTTATTATGAAAATATTAAATGCAAATAAACACCAATAGATGACACCTCCATATCTGTGTTCCTTTCAATGTATATTAATCTGAATGATTTGACATCACCAAAAAATACAAAAATTTTATTGACATTACAGCAATTTTGCGTCTAAACAAACAGATAAAATTAATTTATTCAAAATAAAAAAAAAAGGGATAAACATTGAGTGTGACAATGACGACGATAAATCTTAAAGATGACCTGGACGAGTATTTATTGCTGCAAAGCGATCAAAAGAAAAACTTTAAAATTGACCTAAAAATGCCAACACTTAAAGTTCCCGAAATAAAAAATTTGTTTGGCAAAAGTGAACCACAAGAAGCAAACGGATGGCTTCAAGATACCAAAGACACTTGCTGCCCAAAAATGGTGAATTGGAAATTTATATAGAAAAAAGTTTCAAAAAAAAAAAAAAAAATCAGAAAAAAATGTCTTCATACATTTTCTTCACATATTTTAGTCGAGATTTCAACGCATCATTGGATTTTTCATTTGTTTGGGCCTTGGAATTTTTTGCATGTCTCTTTCAACCCTTTATATACCAGTTTTAGTGTTTAAAGCCAGAAAATTTGCACTTTTATTCTCATTGGGCAGTTTGTTTTTTATTGTCAGGTAAAAAGTCAAATCTTTTTTTTTTTTTTTTTCAACAATTTTCACGTTGAATTTTAGCCAATTTTATTATCATCATAAAACAAACAGATAAATAATATGAGTCATCCAATGATAGTAATGTATGTTATTTGGTTTTTTTTTCAGTTTCTGTTTTCTCAGTGGTTTTATGGTGTTTTTCAGACAGGCATTTTCAAAACCAAGATTATTATTATCAGGAACATATGCAGGCAGCCTCATATTAACATTATATTTTGCAATGTTTATGCAAAGCACCATACTCACCGTTTTAACTGCTGTGATTCAAGTGTTTTCATTATTTTTTATGATATTGGCTGAAGTTCCGGGTGGTTCAAGCGGTTTACGATTTTTTACATCAATATTTCGACGATCTGTATCCAGTACATTACCTGTTTAAAAAAAAAGAAAAAACAATCCAAATTCCAAAGCAGACTGAAAGCAATTTATATTACATATTCATAATCATAAATTTATAAACAAAAAAAAAAGTTAAGCACATTTATAGAAATAAAACAAGTTTATTTAATGTATTTCTATTTTCGTTTTGGATTTGCTTGGATTTATTTTTTTGTTCTTTTTTTTTTCTTTTTTTTTTTTGTTGATTTTATTGTTTGTTTTGCCCTGATTCTATTGTTTTGCAAAAAAAAAAAAAAAAGGAAGAAAAGTCTCATGAGATTTTTTAGACAAAAATATTGTAATGAAATTGGCAGTTTGACATTAGATGTGCTTTATTCGGCAACAAATGGTGTATCGATATCAACAGCATTCACTTTTTGTTCTTGTGTTTTATTCCAAGCATAATCAAATGGATACGATATTGGTTTCACTTGATCGGGCATTTCATCAATATTTTGAGCAGTTGCCATTGTTTCAGTTGGTCCCTTGGCATGAATACGTTCAAGCATAGCTGCATTGTGAACCGATGAATCAAGACCGGTGATATGCGAAAATAATTCCTCTTTTGTTTTAACACCACTGACACCTTTACGTGTGAAAAATGTTGAAATATTGTCACAATCACGCATTAAAAATTCCAATGCACTTGGATGTCCAGGTTCAACAGCTTGAGCGACATCAATAAGCCAGCATTTATCATCGTGCCATAAAATATTATATTCTGATAAATCAGCATGTACTAATTTGGCATCATTATATAATCGTACCATAATATCGACCACTTCTTCATAAGCTAATATTAATTCAGCGGCTGATAAAATGGCATTTTTAAGCTTTGGTGCTGCAACATTATTTGAACCAATGAATGACATTAACAATAGATTTTTTTTCAATGCAATCACTTCTGGGCAATTAATGCCAATTTTTTGCATTCGCATAAGATTATGCATTTCCTTTTCAGCCCACATAAAAATTACCGTACGATTGTTTTGCTTACTGAATCGATCCTTGAAACGATAATCATCCTTGATGTAACGATCACGTTGTTTAAATTCATTCAATGTTGTTTTAAAAATTTTAACGGCACATTCTTTTGGTAAAATTAATTCGCCCGAATAACATGGATCACTATTTGCATGCAAAATGAGTGCCTCTTTGCCAGTTGAAATAATGCCATTGACTTGCTCCAAAATTTGATTATTAATCAATTTGTATAAGCGTAAACGTGTTGGTTCATCGATGCCCATTTCAGCTGTTACCTTATTTTCACGACGATCCTGTGCTTTGTTTGTCTTTTTTGCTTTTTGCGAATACGATTTCAATTGATTGAATACTTTATTGGAAAGTTTCATATCAAATCCGCCAGCATCACCAGTTTCAAATTCAGATGGAAATGACATAAGACGACATGCATTACGAACACCACACATTCTATCATCATGCTTTGTAATTATTCCACCGTCTTCATCATGACCGAAACCTTTTTTATTTAAACCACGGAAAATTTTTTCATTTGCATCAAAACGATCCCAATTTTTTGGTTGTTCGTCCGAATCATCATATTCATCGGAATCAGATAGCACATTGGCTGGATGTTGTCGTCGAAAATTAGTAAATGAAACAGCAATTTTTGAATCTTTATTTGTATGCTTTTCAATGCGATTCACTTCGTCATCATGCTCTTTATCAAATGCAGCTTGTAACATTTCGGCTAACATTCGATCCGAATCACAAAAATCAACAGATTGACTCAATTCACTGTCATTTCGTATGAAATTCAATACATCCTCGGGTATATCGTTAAATTGATTTTGACAGCCAATTAATGTTTCTTTGGTTGCCCCTTCGACTAATTGTGTTGGCACTGAATCATTTTCCAAACGCGATTCAAACGGTGCATCAATAAATTGACCAACTACATCTTTTCGATGCTCTTCATATTTTTGATTCTCTTTATGCTGTAATCCTTTTGCATATTCCTCGGACATAATCTCTTGCAAATTACACGTTTCAACTGGTTCGACTTTTTTCCATGCTGATGCCATTTTGTTTATTTGTTTTTATTTTTTTTTTTTTTTTTTTTTTTAATTTAAATTACACTTATTTAATTTATAAATTACACTAACTGTAAATTTTACAACAAAAAAAAAAGTAAACTGTGTAACTAACTTAAAACGCTAGTATCACAATTTTATTTTAAAAAGAAGTTTGACTTCTTCTTTTTTTTTTTCTTTTTCTTTTTTCAAAGTTATCACTTTTCTCAGTGAATTATATTCACAAGTGTATACTTTTATATGAAATCAACGATTATCAATAAATCGTAGTTGACTTTGATTATATGTCATGCAAAAATTATTTACAAACGTGATGAAATTCCGTCGTTTCAATTTATGATGAAATTCTATGAACAACAATGCTTTATCCAAATAAAAAAAATAATAAAAATTAGTCGCACACAACCTTCTTGCTTAGCGTGTGTATTCGTTTTGTGGCATGCACAAACATGATTTCTATCAATGTGACACTGAGTGCGAGCTCAGCTGTGAGTGTGAGCCATTGAATGTTTTAGATGACAATATATTTTCGCTCAAAAATTGTTACGATGAATTTGTTATTTTGATGCAAATTATGTAATATGTTACATAAGAAAATTTCACAATCGAGAATTTCATTTTCAATTTCATTTTCAATTTCAGGGAACATTCGAAATATTCACGAAAATCATGTGAATTTTTAAATAAAATATCATTCTTGAAATCAATCTAGTAAATGATTTTCTCATCATATTTGCTTTGAGTGTGTCTTTTTTAAACGTCAAAATCCAACAAGTACGAATGATTGCTAACAGCTGTCAAATTTAGCTGTGACTGTATTAGACTGGGTCATATTGTCAATTTATTTTTTTTTTTTTTTTTTTTTTTGTCAAATATGCTGTATTTCGGTTTTTCGGCGGGTAAATGAATTTACGAGTCATAATGAATCATTCATTCAATAAATTCAAAACTTTTACATATGAGCACTCTTGAACCAATGTGAAAATATATGTTAAAAATAATTACAAGATAACAATTACATTGAATGTTCAAATTAGATTTGAAAGATTAAGATATGTTTCTTTACAGTCCGGATAAATAATATAAATATTCCGATGGGACGACCAGAAATTCAAGAATTATTGAAAAAGAATCTTTCAACAAATATTTGTAAAAAGAAGAAACAGGGCTTGCAAATACCAACACATACACATACAAATGCAAATCTCTATTGAATACTCAATAGTTAGTCATTTAGTCAGTCGAACCATACCCATTACATATGTATGTAACAGCATATTTAGCTCCAATACAATACAATAGGATGGTACGAACTATTCGGGTTTCATCCCCAACAGCCAGATGATAGTGCATTTCAAACAAGCAGATATAATATCGCATGCTGTGTTGGTAATACTATTGACTGGTAGTGTTATTATATGATATTCATAAGTTTGAAGGTCATGTCGAAGCATTCAAGAAAGATGAGAAAAAATTGAACCGCTACATACTACATTCATGAAGAGCTTCTTTTTTTTTCAAATAAACCAACTGATTTTGTTCTCAAATTGGATGCAATTAACCACAACAACAGTATGTTCCTATTCAGAGTTTATCTGACAAAATGTTTATCAGTATCTAATGCTTGCATATTATTTATACAACTTTTAAATAACATTTGAGTTTTATGTCTTATCTTTTTGTTGTTAACAATCAATTATCATCACCACTTGCTCTTATCCAATAGAAAACTTACACAATGCATGTTTGTACGTGTACAAAACACATTATCACATAAAAAAAAAAAAAAAATAGATTCAATTGTAAACAAGTATCTAGATAATAGAATAGAATAATGATATAAAAATTGAAGTTAATAAAGTAAATAGTTAATCGACGAAAGCATGTCTGAAAAAACAGTCGAATCATCTGCTTTTGAGTGGCTAACAGTGGAATTTTTAACGAAACATCTATGTGATCATTACAAAAATAATGAAATTCAAGTGACGTGTTTTGATGTGGAATCAGCCACTGCAAAAGGTGAAAATTATACCAGTGCAGTCTATCGAGTTGAAGTGACTTTTTTTACTCCACCAAATTGTCTCCAGGTGATTTTATTATTTAAAATAAAGTTCATTGTCTCAATGTTTAAAAACAATTTTTTGTTTTTTTTTTTTTCAATTTCATTTTTTATTCGAAACAGACTTTAAGTCTTATTATAAAAGAGGGAACAAGTGATGAGGGTGCCTTGGGTGCTTTGCAAGAATACGATGTGTTCAATAAAGAAATTCGATTTTATGAAAAAATCGTACCAAAATTCAATCAAAAATTGCAACAACTTGGAGAATCGGAATTGTTTGCCGAATTTTTTGGTCACTCCAATGAATCGGCAACTATCATCATTTTGGAAGATTTATCCGTGAAGGGTTATAAAATATGGCCAGCAACACGCGGCTATAATATTCCAGAAATGAAAGCATTTTTGAAGAAATTGGCTTTATTTCATGCCATCGGAGCCATTTTGCAAGAAGAAGAACCGGACATATTTAGTGATTTTAAGCATGGTAATGTGTTTTTTGAATGAATTTTTTGATTTCTTAACTTTTCAATCATTTTTATTTTTTCATTTCATAAAAGGCTACTTAAGTCGTGGTGTTAATGGATTTAACGGTATTTTTAATGGCCTTTTGGATATTGTAATCGAAGTCATCTCTGAATGGCCCGATTTCACGGTGTATGCCGAAAAATTGCGGCGACTTCGAGGCAAATTAATGGAACGAGTTAACCAAGCGTATGATATAAATCCAAATCACTTTAACACATTGAATCATGGTGATCTTTGGTGTCCAAATGTATTGATAAACACGGAAAATGCAACAGATGAAAACCCATTTAAAAATATTGTTTTCATTGATTTTCAATTCACATCATGGACTTCACCATGTATTGATTTGCATTTCTTTTTAAATACTTCATTGAACGATCGTTATCGTCCTGATCAATTTAATGATTTAATTCAAAATTATCATGGACACTTGAATGGGTTTCTAAAACAACTTGGTTATAAGCAACATATTCCAACATGGCAGGAGTTCCAACAACAATATCATGATCGACAAATTTTTGGTATGATTTCGTATGATGATCCCTCAAATGTATAGTAAAGTTATTTTTTGTCAAATAAAAATTAGTGAAAAATTCTCATATTTCGTTTCAGGTTTCTTATCTTCATGCTTAGAACAGCCAATGCAAATTTTCAACACAAAACATTTGGGCCTAAATGAATTAGTGAAAAATGATGAAAAAGGTATGCAAGACAAGCGGAGCTTGTATGAAAGCGAACAAGTTCGGGCAAATCTACGTAAACTCCTTCCATACTACGATCAATTAGGAACTTTTGATTGAATGGATTTTGGATCGCAATTACATTGGATTTATTTAAAATGATTTTTAATTTTAACAAAAATGTCCTCTAATATGATTTTAATGTGATAATTTTATTCAAAAATGTACGATTTTTTCAAATTTCCCAATAAAATGTGTTAAATCTATCAACGATAAACGTTTAATCGTTGTCAAATTACACAATAACTTTGTGAAGCTGTTTTTCTTTATTGTCAACTGCTCAAATGATATGAATAAACGATTTTTCGCTGGCTGAATATCAGTACATAAATGACCATTTATTTAGGAATAATTTTTTTGGAAAAAATGTTGCTAGATTTTGCCTAATAAGCTTTTTCTTCTCATTGTATTTCTCAGTGGAATTTTGACATTGGTTTGACACAAATGTGCATATTTTTTTTCATTCGAATTAAAATAATTTTATTTGCACAAGCAGAGAATATTTTAAAATGATATTGATCGAGGAATAGTAAAATTAGGCATAAATGAAACAGGGATTCTCATTATTATAGAAGATAGATGATTGAAGGATATTTTGTAAATTTTTTTTGTCAAATTTTCAAAGAAACATAGATAAAACGATTAAATTTTAAGAAGATAAAGCTTCTAATTTTGTTTCAATTCAAAACATTCTCTGCAGATTGGAATTCATTGAAATGGATGTTCAAGCTGTTATATCAGCGAAAAATGTGTTTTTCATATCATTGATGGTATTGTTTCCAACTGAGAATGAAGTTGTCATCGTTGTTATTGCTTGTTTTCTGTGCGCTTTCCGCAATCATACAGGTAATAACCATAATTATTGCACAAATTATTCACTAACAAATTGTATTCATTAAATTTTTTTTTTCATTTTAATGAAGTTGATAAATTGTCAATTGGATCTTACATTCCATAGCCTTGTGGATGAAGTATATGTTAGATCAAACGAAGTAGGAATACCTTTGGCACCAAAATTGGATTTTATATTTAAAAAATTCAATGACACCAATGAATTTAAAGCTCAACTTGATGCTCCAGTCAATGTAATTATGAACAATGAAAAAAAAGATGAAATTCTTCGAAAATTGCCCGACAATATAATAATACAGAAGAAAGATGCTCGATCAATTTTATCTCAACAAATTAACACTATTATTTTTCAACAAACTGAAACACTTAAATTCAAAGCTGCAGAAATTTTTGAGAAAATCATCTTTGAACTGCAAGATACACCGGATTATGATGAATTGAATGAATCATTTCTTAATTGGTGTATGAATCCAGTTGACAAAAATCACATTGAGAAAATCAATATGGATATTCCAATTATTAAAGCAGAATATGATGATTTTCATGAAAAGTTTAAAATTCAATTGAAAGAAATTAATGATTTGAAATTAATTATTGATAATGATATCAATAAAGCGAATATATTTTTCGATAGGCTTTTACAAATTACGAATATGCGTTGTCGTATAACACGTATTATTGTTGAAAGAATTATACCTATTCTGGGTGCAATTATTTCCAAACAGACTACCCTAACAATGAAACTTTTCAATATGGCACACAAAATTCTAGCCAATTTCAATAGAAAACGAATCATTTGGGCTGAATTTCTAATTGGAATGAGACAAACTCTCACATCACAACCGATATTTGTTGAAGTTGATCAAGATAAATTTGATTTTATGCGTTTTATAAATTTAACATTCAATGTAAATGCTAGAAATGATTTTAATTAAACAAGAGAATAAAGGAAAGAAAATGGAGGAAGATGTAAATTTTTCGTTAAAATTGTTTCGTATATTTTATAATAAAAATTTATTTATTGTTGAAAATTCTGTTTTTTTTTTTTATAAATTTAATATGAGTCACTTTAGAAGCCAAATGAATCGTCTACTTGTTTCTAGCTGATATGACGTAAAAAAAAGAATTAATAACATTTGATAATAAGACAGCTGTATCCAACTGTAGAACCGTAGAGCCATGTGTGACGATTCTGCAAAAAATTTTTTTGTATAAAACGGCGCTACAAAATGAATTTAACAGAAAATTCTTATTTCATATATCATTTGTAATTGACGTGATCATTTCAAGTGTTTTCATAATGGTGCGATTGTGGTTACCATTTTTTCTTATTTCACTCTCTTTGTTTGTTCATGTAAGAAACATTTCTTTGATGAATTTCTTTATTTCTCAATTGTTTCATTTAATTATTGATTTTTCTTTCAATCAAGTTCATAAATTGTGAAATGGATTTAACATTTCATTCTCTAATCGAAGAAATTTACGCTAGAGCAAATAAATCAGGAATTAAAATTGAACCAAAACTGGATTTTATGCTCAAAAAATTTAATCATATCGATGAATTTAAACGTCGCATTGAAGCACCAAACAAACTATTTATGAATGATGGAAAAAGGGATAAAATTATTAAAAAAATACCATTAGATATGATGGTTCAAAATGAAATTGCCAGTTGGTGTTTACAAGAACGAATTAATTTAATTCTAAATGAACAGAAATTTACTTATAATGTAAAAAAACAGGAAGTTCTTTCACATATTGTACTTGAACTTTACGATTTAAAAAATTATAAGGAATTAAATGATTCATTTGGAAATTGGATGAAGAAATCAACGGATAAAAACCATATGCAAAAGATAAATAGGGTAATTGAAATCATGAAATTGGAATATAACGATAGTCATAAAAAGTTTACCAAACAAATGAATGAAATTTATCAATTGATGTCTAATATTGATGCTGAAATGGTTAAAGCTAACGTTTTACTTGATAAACTGTTGAAAACCAATAACTCAATGTCTGATTTAATACAAAATATTGTTGATGAAGTGACGCCCCTGTTGGGAACAATATTTTCAAAACAAATTCAATTTATTTCAAAACTATTCAATATGAGCTACAGTGTTTTGGATGAATTCAACCGAAGGAGAGTCGTTTGGGTCGAATTCTTGATGGGAATAAAAAAATCTCTTCCAAACGAACCAAAATCAGCAAAAGTAGTTTCCCGTTTGTAAGAATTATATTGAATACCATCAAAAAAAAAGCTCGAATATATTAATTAATTTGTCATCATGAAGTGTGAATTTCAAAAAATTGAAAAAAAAAAAAACATATTAAATTCTTATCGTATATTTGGAATGTGTTTCATTTTCAGTATTAAAAATTCACCAGAGAGAAAGATTGAGCATTATTATTAGTTTTTTAAATGAATTTTGTGTCAATCAATATTGATACTAGTACACAGAGTGAAATGTCAAAATCGTGACGAAAGTGCCAGGAGTGACATGGTCGAAATCTGAATTAACACATATACACCATGTATTTCATGTAATTTATTGTATTATTACGCATTGCTTCAGATTCTGAATATATCGAACATGGCGCTATGGTCGCGTTTTTCCTATCAATGCACTATGAATTTCGGTGAAACTTTCTTTGAGGTGCAACTTTTCAGATCGGTGAGATGATTTCAATTTTACGTACGGAAAAATCAAATTTCAATATTGAAATTGTTCTTAGAGTATACTGAGATACTCCCATGCTCGCGTCATGAAATGACGGTGTACTACGGAACTAAAAAATCACATTTGAAATGTATGTAAAGTACATAGCGCTTCGATCGTATCATATTTGATACTACGTTCATGACGCGTGCATGGATACTCCAGAGTGCAGTTGTGTGTAATCAAAACTAAACGAATACTTGTTTGTTCTTTTGTTCGTTCGTAGCAATCAAAATAAATTACTTTTTTGGCCGCCAATTTGACGGAAACCTACTTTGATGAAATTCAAAATAATAATTATTATTATGGTTTTAAATTGCCTTATTTTGTGTAAAAAAGACACTCGTTATGTTTTTTTTTTTTTATTTTTTTTTTTTTTTATTTTTATTTTACTGGATAAAAAAAATTCAAAATGAAAAAAAGTCGATCGTTAGGTTGGTTAGAACCTGATTGATGAAGAAATTTTCTTGTTCATTTCGATATGCATCAAGTGGATAATGTTCTTTAAAACAAAAATCAAAAGCACTAACAATAACGCCATTTGTTGGTATTTCATGCCACGTTTTCTCCATAATTCGTGAAAACATATTGAAATACGTAATAACATACACCGCTTATAAGTGTACGGCATTATGCACTGCATTAATACTGAACGCATTCATCTTTATTTGGTACATAATGGCTTATATAAACATTTATCGTAATGCGTGATTATAATATCACCCTGTTCCTTAATGTTCCGAATATCTGTTATAAATTCTTTCATTGAATCTTGAATTTCTGGTCGTCCCAACGGAATATTTATATAAATTAGTCGGACTGTGAAGAAATAAATTTAAAGATTTACTAGATTTTAGATAGAAAAGTGAAAAAGTTTGTTTTATATTTTTACCGAAAACTATTATCGATAGCCCAATTAATGGCAGTAAAAACTCCATTTGATCCATAAATGGCCAATGGAATGGTATTGAATACCAATAATGATAAGCAACAAAATACGAAATCTTCACTAGAAGTGAGCAGAATCGAAAAGAACTTGTGGATATGCAGTACAAGATATAATTGCTATCAGAATCATCAATCATCTCCCGGGCCTTGGCGTAGAAATATATTTTCATTCCATAACAGTACGCTGTAAACATTAAGATGAATACATATGATTAATAATAAAGTTTGAATGCATTTGATAAACTAATGTTTTCGTGAAGTATTCAAAAAGGCGATGTGCATTTTTGACTTTATCGATAATGTTATTGTTCCGCATAATATACTAGGTATGATATTCAATTCTATATTATATCTGGGATATTATGTTCATGTATTCCAAATAAAGGGTTGGGAGTGAAAGTGACCATGAAAAAGTTTTAAGTAACCACATTCCATACACAATTTATATGGCGATTGCATGCTGTTTTGTATGGAGTCTGAATACTTTTACTTGAAACTTTTTCTTGTCCACTTTCAATCTCAACCCTTCAAATATCGTTACCAATATCGCCAATTTATACTTCACTAACACTTTATGATTCATGTGAAATTACCCAAGTACAAAATGATGACATCGATAATCACTAAATGCATAAGTCCTCGAATCACCATTGTGTACTTATCAAATAACACAAAAATTGACCAATAATATATAAAGAAAGTGAAATACATTCCAAAAGACAGTAAACACATGATAAGTGGACTTTTTACCGTTAACTATAATAAAAGAATTCAAAAATTATTATTTAATATTCAAAATTTAAAATTTAAAAGCAAACCATTTTGGGTTTTAACAAATCACCTTATATTTGGTTCCGTTAGGGTATCGAGAGTAAGTGAACTTGTCTATACAGATTTCATTTTTCCAATAGTGAATAAGACTATTCAAGATATTGATTGTCATCAGTAGAATTGAACAAAATTTTGTTTCAATTTCTTGAATGTTACCATATGTTTTGTTGTTATTATTTCGGAAGATTTGATTTTTGAAACAAATTGATATCGTTATTGACCAAGTACTTAGTTCGCAAAGTATAAATACTATAGCATTATGAAATTTCTTTCCCAAATTTTTTTCCATTTTAGATTCATACAATTCGCCCAATACTAAGATTATTACTGTAAATCATAATAAATTTGATTTTGATTATAATTTTATTCTTTGTTGGTATAAATACACTGCCGCGAACAAATTTTATCGACAATCACATTTTTTAAAATATTTTCCCAAAGAACCCGGATTATTTACAAAAAACCCGGTCCATTTACCCTTGGCATCATGTAATGCGATGATTTAACACTCGAAGCGGCGTCGATATTGATTTTGGGAGAGAAAATCTGGTGGAAAAGCCCCCAAAAAAATGTCGGACGGTGGTCAGGGGCAAAAACTAAAGATGCAGATCGATAGAGCGTAAAAAGTTCCCCACAGAAATGTCACAAAATCAAAATCAAATTTTCGGTGGGCGATATGTAGTTTTCCATCCATAAAATATAAGCCCCCCCCCCCCCCTCACGCATGTATGGAATGAATGCAATACAGTACCAGGAGATGGTCGGCCCTCATTTTCCAGCATATGGCTTTGAATTCGCTGGTTTAGGCTGGCAATTTCAACAAGACAACGCACCAATTAATGTGGCCAGGTCAACTTTGGCCGGCATTGAACAGCGTGGAATCAATCTTTTCGACAATTGGCCGGTCAAATCACCAGATATGAACATCATCGAGAATGCCTGGCCAATTTTAGCACGACAAGTCTACAAAGAAGGCCGGCAATACAACAACAAAGATGAATTGACGGCGGCCATCGTGGCGGCTTGGCGAAACATCCTATAGGCCAAAATCGAATCACTGTATGACCGCCTACCGCGTCAAATCATCGCATTACATGATGCCAAGGGTAAATTGACCGAATATTAACAGGATTTTTTGAGAAAAATACATTTGTCTCGTTCGAAATGTCAAGTGTCGGTCAAATTATTTCGCACCTTTTTTGGCAGCAAAAAATCGAAAAATCAAAAAAAAATACCATAAACACAAATTTAAGACAATGTTTTTGTGATATTTTAGTAAATAAAATTGCAATGAAAAAAAAAAAATCGAAATCTTTTCATTTTGTGAAGATATTTTAAAAAATGTGATTGTCGGTAAAATTAGTTCGCGCACTGTATGTGAGAAATTCATTTATACATTACTTGGAAGAATGAATACTTATTTTTTTTGTTTACTTGTGATGATATGAATGAACAAGAAAAACAATCCATTTATGCTATTCAATTCATCATGTTGTAGCTGTAAAAATTTCAAAAATATTATTATTCAACACGGATTGTTTACACTAATTTAAACTTGTTCATTTCATTTTTCACATTACCGAAAGAAAATAAAATCCTCCAATGTAGATAAATAAAATGAAATACAAACGTAAAATCAAATGAAAACCTCTAGATTTACATATGAATTTAGTAAATTTTTTAAAAATATCCGCACTGCGCGGAATAGATTCAGGACACGATATTTCCATTGTAAACACCAAATACAACTGCTTGGTTTATTACTTGATCGAAGAAAACATCTGCTTGCACAATGCACATACAAACACCAACACATACACATACAAATGCAATTCTCTATTCAATACTCAATAACAGCATATTGAGCACCAATACAATACAATAGGATTATACGACCCCTTCAGATTGCACCCCAACAGATAATGCATTTCAAACAAGCAGATGTAATATCGCATGTTATGTTAGTATTGAGACCAAAAATGAATGAACGATGAATGAATAAACCAAAATCAGAAAAAATGTTATGAAATATTTTACTGTGTTTTTTTATATTTCATTTGAACTGTAATTCTTTTATTATTGCTATTTGTATTCATCTAAATCAAATTACTATTGGTGTATGAAGGCAAACAAGTTTGAGCAAATCTACTTTGTGAAGATGTCATTCTTTATTGTCTGCTCAAATGATATGAATAAACAATTTTTCGGTGCCTGAATATCAGGACATAAATGACCATTTATTTAGGAATAATTTTTTTTTTTTTTTTTTTTTTACAAAACATAAATTAAAATAAACAACTAAAAATTCGATTTTACTATTGACACATTTCCATAGGTGGAGGTTTTGTTGGTATTTTTGATATATCAAATGTATTGCTATTAAAAGCCTCTATTTCTTCTTGACTCAATGCATCCATTGGAGTATAAGCTGTTTTAGATATTTCAGTAGATTGTGCTACCGGAGCCCCGAACATATTTGGTTGTTGCTGTTGCTGTTGCTGTAATTGTTGTGATTGATTGCCAAATAATGATTGTTTTTGTTGATTAATTTCTTGTGCCCTTTGGAAAATGGTTCCACCAAATGGTGTTGTTTGTTGTGTTTGTTGCGTGGGTTGTACAGAAAATGAACTTGCTCCAAATATATTTTGCTGTTGTTGTTGCAAACTTTGAATGGGTGCTTGACCTGACATCGCATTCATTTGATTTGGATTTGCTTGATTCGCTGCAGCACCGAATATCGATTGTCCCATATTTGTATTTTGTCCAAATGTATTAGTATTTCCACTACCGAATGCATTTGAACTTTGAAATGGTAAAGCCTGTTGCTGTTGCATTTGAGATTGTCCAAAAATATTTGTATTTGTTGATTGTGCAACAGCTGCAAATGGATTATCCTGAGTTTGCATTGTCTGTGCACCACCACCGATGCCGCCGCCGCCGCCGAAAATCGATTGCGTTTGATTAGTAGCTGCATTACCAAATGGATTTGCTTGTGCTGGTGCTCCAAACGATGATGTTTGAACATTTTGACCAAAAATATTACCAGTATTTGTTGATTGACCAAGCGATGTGCTTGCTTGGCCAAATATGCTTGGTTTTACTTGACTACCAAATGTTGGTCCACCGCCAAAAACTGGATTCGATTGTGCTTGAGCACCAAATAATCCAGTTGATTGATTTGTTTGCTGTGTTGACATACCAAATGGTGTGGCATTTGTATTTTGTTGACTAAACGGACCAGACATTGAAGTGCCACCAAATAGCGATTGCGTTTGACTAGCTGCACCGAAGGCTGATTGTGTATTGCTACCGAATGCTGAAGGTGTTTGAGTTGCACCACCAAAAGCTGATGATGTATTTGTATTCGAAAATGAAGAGCCACCAAATAGACTTCCTCCAGTTGTTCCTGTGGTTCTTGCCCCGCCAAATAAATTCATCGAATTTGTTGTTGCCGATGAACCGCCAAATAAATTTGACGTTTGAGCTTGACCACCACCAAAGGTATTTCCAGTGTTTGCAAATGGATTTGGATTCGATACAGAATTGGGGGCACCGAATAGATTTGTAGTTTGACCTGAATTACTGCCACCACCAAAGATATTTCCACCCGTATTATTCACCGTTTTTGCACCCATATTAAAGGGATTTGATGAAACATTTTGAGCTGGTGCATTTGTACAATTGTTATTATAAAGATTTGTAACCAATACAATCACATCTTCAGTTGGATTTGTCAACAAATTCATTTTGTTTTTGGCATCCAAAACACTTTGAGTGAATTGATTTGTCTGAAATTAAACGAGATTTTTGTTTAAAAAAAAAATAATAGATTTTCCATTTGAATGCTAGAAGAATTTTGGTATAAAAAAACTTACCACCATCTGAACGTTGCCTGTTGCTTTTGCTTCATAGCCTGTGGATAGAAATATGTTTGTTAAATATTTTGTGCAAAAATTGATTCAAATTTCATCATTCATTTATGTATCACAACAGTTCACGTTGTTTGCACGAACAAATAAATCAATAATGAATAATAACTTTATAAAAATGAACCAAAAATTTCGATGAATCATTGGGTCATAACTCATGATAAGCATTGACAATACGTAATAATGCGATATGCACAAAAAAAAAAAGCAACAATTATATAAAAACGCACACAAACAGGACACTTACATAGATGCCTGATTTCTTCGAATGATTTATCTTCAATGAAGTTTGGTATACATGGTTTATCACGAAATGGTCCATAGCATGATAATGGCCATTGATTTCCTTTCAATGTACTTTCTGCATCAGTTTTCAGGGTCAACCTTTTCAATAAACAAACAAACAAGGAAAAGAAAAAAATTACGTAAAATCACATTCTAAATAAATGCAAATTGTTTTGTTTTATGATTAAATTTCACAAAAAATTTAAACACTCACTTAACATTCACATGTTCATTGTGACATTTTGCACCAAAACGGCACGTATTTGTTAAAAAATACGTACAAATAACCATTGTACTATTTCAATTTGATGATTTAATAAATATTACTAAAAAAACAAAAAATTCCAAAACAAATCAAGCACTGCATGTGAACTAGCTTCGACGATATCTTTGCAAATGAGTGTCAAATTACTTTTGGCGAAATTAAAAAAAAAAGAGTTTCCTTGACATTTCACACAAATAACATAAATGATCGAGCAAACTTCATGCCATTTGAACAAATGTATAACGAAGTGCATCGAAGGCTATATGTTAATTAGTCAGTATTGCCGACTGGTGGCCAATCTGAAAAGCTCGATAAACCAAACCAGAACAATGAATTTACGACGAATATAAATTGGTTTTTTCTTTCGATTTTTTTTTTCATGATAAGAGATTCGTTGCTTATCGACGACCGAAAAAAAAATGTGATGAATGCGTCATTTTCAAGCGATATATAGTCGTATTTCATTTATCCTTGAATGTTATCATATCACGCAGAAACCTTAAAATAGAGCACAATTGAATTGTTTCAATTTTTGCTTTGTTATTTTCGTTGTTTCATTTCTTATATCAGTCGTCATATTTCAATTCGTGCAATCAAATTATACGAACAACTGCAAACTCAAAAATAAATTCGTGGAAAAAATATTAAATGTTTTATTTTTTTATTTTTTTTTTTTTTTTCATTTTTTTTCGTAGAAAAATGATAAAAATTCCATTGCACATAAAATCATTTCTTTTTTCTTTCTGTTTTTTCATAAATATATAATCCAATGTCTTTCATATACAGACAGGCGATGTGGATGACGTGCGATGAGTTTAAATAATTATAATCCATTTGGGGATCGAGAGCAGATAGAAAAATCGATACACCAATTCAGTCGGCCATTTTGTCACGTATATAACTACTTGACACAATAAAAAAAATAAAATTTTCTTTCGCAGTTTCTCTTTTATGAAATTCGCCCAAAAAGGAAAAAAAAAAAAAAAAAATATAACAATACGATAAGGTTCAATAGTAGCGATTAAATTTATATTGTTGCATAATCAATTTTGTTATTAGTCCTCTTGATAAAATTTTTCCATTTCAAGAAAGATAGAAACGAACAAACCAAACAAAAAAAAAAAATTATAATAATATAACAAAAACCAACAAAAATTAAATCCCAAAGATCAAGATTTTCTGTAGAAAAATTTTTTAAGATGTATTTGCACCGAACTTTTCTCATATGAAAATTTTTTGTTCGATGTTAATCGTTGGAAGTATGTCACGTAAATGAATTTCAATGTGCCGTTTTGCTTAAGCCATAGTTAATACCATACCGAACATATTACACTTATACCAAAGAATTTGATGTCGTTGATGCAAAAAATGGCGTACTAGATTTGTTGATTTTATGATTGTATTGTGCATTAGCAGCCATGTTGTTTAGCATCAACAATGCACACGTAACCAAGTCGCAGGGTGATTTTAATCATGTTGTGAATCGTTGATTTTGGAATTGTATGGCCATCATTTTATAATCGACAATTTCATTATGGAATTTTTTTATTTTATTTATTTTTTTTTTTTTTTACAAAGAAATCAACAAAATTTCAACAAAAAAAATGAAATTTGTAAATCTTATTTATGATCCTAATTTTGATACACTTGAAATGTTCCATTCTGTAAATCAAACCAATTCAATTGATGCCATACAAAATATACAGAGTCGTAAAACACCCTGTATACAGTTTTATGATACAATTGTAAGGCAATGCTATGCGTGTATTATATTTTCGACTTCGGATTTACATCGTTTGAGTCCGTCTCCCAGTTGTAGAGTGAAACGCGATGAGCAAACATCGAAGCGATAACGCGTCATAAAATCGACGTTTTTATTGAAATAAGAGAAGAAAAGAAATATAGTAAGCAAAGCAAGAAAAAGAAGAATAAGAAAAAAAAAGAAGAAGAATAAGAAGAAGAAACATATAGTCGTTTTTAGTGTTGTATTAAACTTTGGAATCAAGTGAAATAGAAACGAAAAGAACGATCAAATAAAAGAACCAAAACGTTGCATTACATACTGCCGATACAGTACAGAGAAAGAAAATTGATTTCATTTAGTTCATATATCTATATAAATATATATATATTTTTTTTTTAGTTGTCTAAGTTGTTTTCACGCGGCAAAAATCGAACGAAGAAGCAAAGAAAAAAAAAAAAGAAAAGAAAAAAAATCACTAGAAGTAACAACATTGTTTCAGCAAAAAAAAAAAAAAGCAGCAGTATCGGCACACAGCAAAACAAATCGCAAACCGAAATAGCTGAAAAACGAGTGTTATTTAGTGTTTAAACGTTCATTATTATTATTATTTTTTTTTTTTTTTGGTTATGATTTCTTCAAAAGAAATTCAACATACGTAAAAAAAGGGCAACAATTCAATGGTTCTGTGTAAATTAATGTGATAAATTGGACGTTCGAAAATGAATTGTAAGTATCTCAATTGGTGTTGTGTTTGAAATCATATACGAAATAAAAAAAGAAGAAGAAGAAGGAAAGGAAGAAGAAGAAAGAGGAGAAGAAGAAGAAGAAGGAGGAGAAGAAGAAGACTAAAAAAAACAGCAATCAAGCAAAAAGAATAGAGAGAAACATAAGTCTTTGTGAATGTCGCGCAGCGATTTAGTTGTTTTTTTTTAATGTATTGTTTTGTTCGAGTTCAAGTTTTGAACAACGAGGAGTTATTTTTTTTTTTTTTTTTTTTTTTTTCATTCATTCGGTTGGTTTGTCAAAACTGATTATTTTTCGTTTGTTGTTGGTTTAGTTATTTATTAAATTGTTGGTTTAGTTAATTTTTTTTTTTCTTCGTCATTACTTATTCAACACTGTGCATGTGTGAAAGAGCAAAAACAGAAAAACGATGAAATCATTTATTTTGTACCATTTTATACTGGATTATGTGAGTGTTATTGAAGAAAAAAAAAAAATAAAATTTGATGAAAACAAAAAAAAAAAAAATGAGATGAAAGAAATTTGGCTGCATTTTGCCTACTTGGAATAAGGCAACTTGCAATATACATATATATATATAAATTTTTTTTTGATATCTTCATGGATTACAAATCGATCACCGTACAAGCACAAGCACCCAAATACAGCCCTGCATTTTGGATTATATTTGGATTAACTGAACCCACAGACCGAACGAAACGAAGACGATAAAGAAGAAAGAAAAGAAAGAAAAAAACCACACAAGCGTCAAAAAACGTTGTCACATTTTATGCGGCAATACAGTTGGAATACAGCCGATTGGATATACAATACCGAAATTTTTGCTTGATTTCAACGACGTGCCATAATATTTTGGATTATTTGTTGTTGTTTTTTTGGTTTTTTTTTTTTTTTTTTTTTGTTTTAGTTTGTAAATATCATCAACGTTATCCGTCCAAAATTTTTATTTGCAAAATTAAAAGGAATCCAAACCGTTAATAAAGCGACCACACTAAAATAATGACAAAAAAAAAACACACACACAAAACGCGTTTAAATCGACTAAAAAACGCGTTTCAACGAAATCAAATGTAACCTTTGCGCTAAAATTTATTCCAATCGCATTTGAACGTTTTCATATGAAAAAAGAAGAAAAAATCTCGTCATTGCCTCTTAGTTTTTTTTTTTTTTTTTTTTTTATTCGGTCGTTCGCGCATCACTTCATCTTACAATTCGATTTTATGTGTTGTTGTCTCGTAACGTATCGTGTCATTCGCATAATAAGGTTTTTTTTTTCTCGTTACTTTTTGTTGTTACTCAATTTTTTTTTTCTTTTGTTTTCTTTTGTTTGTTCGTTTGTTAGTATTCAACTGTTTTGTTTGATTTTCTCGACATTTTCATGTGACAATACATTTGAAATTGTATCATCTTTATTTCAATATATCATCATAAATGTGTGTAAATGAAAAAGATAAATGAAGACGAGAAAAAAAAAAAACAAAAATTCAAGAAAAGAAGTAAAAAAATAAAATAAATTGCATGTGAATGTACGAAAAATTGAAATCGACCGCATCACTAGAACACCAGCAACGTATTTCAGTTTGTAATTCAACATTGATGAACTGCGTTAGAGATGATAGAAAGAGAGAGAGAACGAAATATAGACACAAACACAACAATGTATATATAGTACGGTTAAACGTTACATAATCCATGTGAGCGCCTGTACTTTCCTCATCTCGGTTTGTTTCGAAAAAGGATACTGTATAAATAAATTGTCGTTGTGCTCTCAATGATGATGTTAATGATGATGATGATGTATGTGTGTGCGTGAATGTTTATTCATGTTTTTTTTTTTTTTTTTTTTTTTTTCACTTTGAAATGTGATGAACTATTGGCCATCGCTTGCGCGACTCATTGAAAAAAAATATAAAATACATTGCAAGAGACATAAAGTAAAGAATAGTGTGAGAGTGAGGAGGAAGATCGAAAAAGAGACAAAGTGAGAAAGAGAATGAGAAAGAGAAAGAAAGAGACAGAGAGCGATAAACATGCTGGGAATTTACTGAAATTTATTCTCAATTTCATTGAAAATGGAAATTTATTTCAATGTAAAACCCTTTTTTTCTCGCTCTCAATCTCATCAGTCTCTATCCTCTCTACCTACGATACAATCTGTGTAAATCAGAAATTGAAACTAATGAAAAAAAAACAAAAAAAAAAAAAAAATGAAAAAATAAACAGTGTGATTTTCCGTTGGAATTTTCAGTGCAAAAGATATCTAAACAAATCGATAAAAATTTGTATAAATTTTCTTTTTTTTTTTGATTTTTTTTTTCTTCATTTTTGTAGCTCAAATTGTGGCTTCGATGGAGTCAATGATTACCGCATCTCAGTGTAAAACATAACAAAGTTATAGAAAGAATGTAAAAGTAAATATCAAGAGAAGAGAAGAAAAATAAATAGAAAAGAAAAAAAAAAAGAGTATGAAATCAAATAAAATGAGGAAGTGTTCACTGTTCAATATGAAAAAAGTAATTTATATATAGAAACAATACAAGGATATACACTCGATAATGTATCGAAGGGAAAAAGATTGAATAGTGCAAATAAATGAAATCAAAAAAATAAGAAAAGGATGAGAAGTGAATATTGAAAAGAAAAGAAAAGAAAAAAGAGTAACAAAACGGAGTGAGAGCGAGAGCCGAAAGGAAACGCGACCCGAAACGAAAAGAAAGAAGAAAGCAAATGTAAAAAAAAAAGTCAAGTAATTTTGTGTGAAAGACGGAAAAAGCGGGCAGTGAGTGTTGTTTTACAGTTTGAGGGTTCAAATTCCTTGCATTATTCTTTTTGATTATTCATTCTCTCTCTCTCTCTCTCTATCTTTCGCTTGCGTCAACACATTTCTTATTTTTGTTGTTGGTTGATGATTTTTTTTTTTTTTTTGTTGTTGTTCAGTTTTCATTTTCTGAATGGGGTTTTATCCTTTTCACCAAAGAAGAAAAAAGAAGACAAACGTCGAACAAACAACGACCATACCGCGATTTATACGAAACGAATGTACGTAGTGAGTGAGAGAGCCAAAAATTACAGAGAGAAGAAAGCAGAAAGAGAAAGAAAAAAAAAATATTAAGGTGTGGTGAAGTAATTTGCAGTAGCTAGTGCGAACCTATGCGTATCAATAAGATACCTATACACTGCAGCCAAAAGGGATACATACAGCAAACAGGATAAAATTGGATTTTCATATATATAATATTGGTACAGTGAAACGTTTATTGGAAAAGTGAACTGTTATTCGTGTTTTTCCCAAATAAAGAATCAAAAGAAAAGAATTTCAAAAAAGAGCAAGAGAGAGAGAAAAAAATTATTAAATGAAAAAAAAAAAATTTACAGAATCGATAGACGATCGATAAATGTTTATGTAACTTTCTATATATATATATATTATTGTGTGTGTGATAATTAATTTCACTGTGTAAAATTATAATTAATATAGATAAAACATTTTGTTTTCAGTGCGAACTGGTCATTTGTAACAAGTAAAATTTGAAAGAAAGAAGAAGAAAAGAAAAAGAGAGAGAGAAATCGAGAAGAAAATTCTGGAAAATAGAAAATTATTGGCATCAAAAATCAGTGCACATTTTATGCTGTTCACATGTGAATATATAGCGTGTAGTCGAGTGTTCGTGACCGAATCCGTAACCAAATTTATATATAATAAAGAGAAAGAAAAAAAAAAAAGAAAAGAAAAAAATAAAATTGTAATTGCCACTAGAAGGAATACGCAATTTTTACCATCTTACCACCTTGTCGTGTGCATGCGTATCTTCAAAATTCGTTTATTCTACGATAAAACTATATTATACTCTCACACACAAAAAACAACAACAACAACAACAACATCAGCAATAATAACAAAAATATAACAAACAAAAAAAAAAAAAAAGAAAGAAAAAATGTTTTGGCAAAAAGTGTGAGTTGTTTACACGGAATAAACAAACAGTGAAATCATCGCCTCCATGAAGGATTCAACGCAAAATGGTACGCGAGACTCGACACCTATGGGTTGGAAATTTGCCCGAAACAGTACGAGAGGATAGAATACGAGAGCATTTTAAAAGGTAAATTAAACCATTTTTGTTCCCTATATCATGTCAACTGTACATTTTATTCGATTTGTTTTTTTTGTCGACTGTATTCACCCCCCGATTTTTTTTTTTTTTTTTTTTTTTTTGAGTCTTTGGGAGAGTGTTCAAGCCTCTAATTCGAATTTTATAAATGAAAAGTGAAAAGGGTAAAGCGCGACCTAAGACCACAATTTGAATAAGAGCATCTGTTGAAATTCAAATTGTGTCTGCATGTGTTATGCGTATATTAAGTGAATTTTCATTTTTAGCCAGGTAAAAATAACATCGAAAAGGTTTAATCTAACATTTGTCGCTGTATTTCGATCTTTTTCGATCTTTATATATATATTTATATTCCACGATTTAACATAAACACATACATAAGCTGGATATTAAATTTGTCGCTTTTATTACCCTTTTCACTCGATTTTGTATTTTTTTTTTTCTTTTTGGTCGTCGTCATCAAGGTATAATAAAATATCTAGCTTGGTTCTTGTCAGCCGATTGATTTGAACAAAGCATCTTTTACCATTCACATATCATATTAAATGAAAAGAGATTAACTTTTTTTTTTTCTTTTCTTCTTCATTTTTGAGCTCAGTTTGAAAGTAGTGCGCTTACGAATGTGATATGTTCAGCGTTAAAATGAAATCGTTAAGACGTCACAGATCTAGATCATTTTGTTAATGCTTTATATTTTGATTAATACGAAATGATATATGATTGAAAATGCGTATATAGTTGACCCCAGTTCGGAGGCCATATTTACATAATCAAGAAAATCCTCTTTTTTTTTTATAACTAGCAAATAAATTATCATGAAATTTATCATACAAATCAGCTGTATTAATTTATTATGTTGAAGCAAAACTACATCAAAACCTAAGTTCTCAATGAATTTGTTATGTTTTCTTTCACTAATAAAAAATGAAGTTAAAAAAAAAAAAAATAAACGTGAAAAAACGCAAAACAATCTTCCGAGAAATGTTTATCGCACATCGTAAAAAAGTCTATATGATGTCAAATGAACAAACAAAAATTAAGAAACATGATGGCGGAAACCGTGAATTTTCCACTCATATTTACGGTGGTCATTGTCGACACATTCAGTTCGATTTTTTCTGAATGTTTTTTTTTTTTCATTCTTTATGTCGGTGTCGACGAAAGAATTTCTCATTGGACATTTACGTTCATAAATGTGTTGTTTTTTTTTCTCTCTATGTTTATGTATATGCTCAAGCATGTTAAATGATCCCATCTATTATTAAAATATTACCAAATACCATTTCTATGGCACCCAAACAACCAACCAAATAAATATATTTCTAATAATAGCAAAAGCGACTAAAATTTCCAACCATGAGAATAAATGAAAAAAAAAAACCACAAATACACACAATGCACACACCAAAATACGCGTATAGATAACTGAAAATATAAAAAAAAAATAACCAAGTCATTTGTTGTATGTTGTTTTTTTTTTTTCATTCTAATGAAGCGTCATCGTTATTTTATTTGCCTGTGTGTCCAGCGTGTTAAATTCAGTGGTATGAATTTAATCGGTAAAATGAATCGGTGTTGATGGAACGAATCATGATCACATAGAATGATGTTTGTTTCAATAGATGATGATGACGACGATGACGATGATGGAGACTTCTTTCTCCTAGCCGCCATTAATATTATTGAATCGATAAAATTTGATAAATTACGAATGAATTTGTGTATTCAATTATATGCACGAATCGCGTTATTTATTCATTTTTTTTTTTTTTTTTTTTTTTTATTCAGTTGTGTTCTGCTCGATTCGTCGAGAATGTTTGTTTCGGAAGCGAATCATGTCCATGCCATTTGTTGTGTATTTTTGTATCTAAGCAGGGTGGGAATGTATACAAAAACATACACAGAAAGTGAGATAGAGAGAGAGAGAGAGAAAGAGAGAGAGAGAGAGAGAGAGAGGCGAGAAAGAGAGAGAGAGATAAAGAGAGAGAGAGAGAAAATGAAAAACATACGTAAAATATCGAAAAGCAAAATATCAACAAACATTCTCGCTCTCATACGTATATGTATTGTAATTAAATATTATTCAATCGTTGAAAATATAAATAAAACGCATAAAATAAGCGTACAATTGTTCTGGCAATGCGTCGAAAACTGGCAAAAAAGGGGGAACAAAAAACAATCCCAAAACGAACAACACAGCAAATGGCAACTGTTTATGTAATTCGTCATTTTTATTCATTTCTGTTATTAATTTCTTATCCATTCTGATATTGTATGATTCGCCATTAATTAAGTTTTTCAATTAAGAATTTTTTTTTTCTTCAAATAAATCGCATTTTGTTGCTGGCAAAAAAAAATGAAATATTTTTGAATGTGTGGCTGTTCTGTATGTGTGGAGTTTTTTTTTTTTTTAGTTTATTCGTATGTAATTCAATGTAGAAAGATTGATCGAGAGAATAAGAGAGATACAGAGATGGATTGAACGAGTGAAAGAATTCAGCCGCAATTATCCATGTGCAAAATTTAAGAGCAATACGAACAAAATAAACAATTTCATGTGAGTTTGAACAGTACATACAGAATTGATGAAGAAAAAAAAAAGAACACATAAAAACGAAGAACTAATAGACGAAAAACCAAGCCATATATTTACTCACCATATATATATGTATATTGTATATGAAGCGAGAGAGAAGAGTAAGAAAAAAAAAACGACTCATTTTACTCCTAGGTTTCATTTTTATACTTTGCACACGTTTGTTAATGATAAATGAGCTCAATGCGTTGAAAGGAGATGCATGGCAATAGCGCCAGTTGTGTAAAAGAAACGGAAAAGAATAAAAATTACAGCAGAGAAGAGAATGAAATGAAGAAAGAAGGGAAGAAAGAAAAAAAAAAAAAAAACGACGACGACAACAAAAGCAATGAAACGAAGATCGAAGACGACGACAACGATGTCAATGTGAGTGAAAAGAAGACGAAAAAAATTTAATACACAAGTGCGAATGAAACCAAAGATACACTCAAAATAAACGAAGGAACAAAAAATATATATTGTAATGTATGAAATCTATATGAAATACGACGTATTGTGTGTGTTTTTCGGTCCGTTTATATACATATATGTATCGAACGCGCTTGTGAACGACTATGACGATGAATGTATGAACCGAATGTATGTGTATAAATGCGCACAATACACAGAAGGGTCTATAGAGAAAATTGAATGCCTGAAACAGCAACGACGATTACAATGTGAAAGAGAAGCCAGGCAGGAATTGTGTAGTAGCGGCAACAACGGCACCCAAATTTAAAAATATGGCAACGTCGCACATTTATTCCATACTCATACAGCATATTATGTTTTAAATCCATGACAAACCATCACTTCACTTCGCTTCATCAAAATAAAAGTGTACATTAGCAATAACGCAGCAGCAATGGCAGCAACGGCAAGCATTTTCAAGCAAAACCAAATATACGCAGCCAGCAAACTGAAACCCAGAGAGTTTAGCTCACATTGTAGCAGTGCGACAGAGAAGACTAGTAAAAATAATAAATGATCGAGAGAGAGAGACACACACACACACGATGGAATAGAAGAAATGAAAATGCTTCCATTTTAAATGTGAGCAGAGCACGTCAGAGTATATAATCCATTTTATACGCATATTTTTTTCTCATACTAGCCGATTTAGTTAGCTGCGTCCCTTTCGAATCAGCATTTTGTTCATTTCATGCAAACGCGTTTCTCATCGTCGACAACGACAACGTTGACGACAAACGTTGTTGTTTGGTTTATTATTGTTATTGTCACTGTCGACCGATGACGATATGACAACGGCAATTTTCAGTTTTCAGTTTGGAGATACTTGAGAGCACACGGTATGTTTGCTATGTGTAGCAATACGGTTGAAGTAAAAAAAAAAAAAAAAAAAAAAAAATTATACATAAAATAAAGCGACACAATATCTCGTTTGCACAGTCCATTCCCCGTTTCTGTATGCATTGAAAAACATACTTATTTGGAGTTGTTGTTGTTGTTGTTGTTGTTGTTGTTTTTGCTGTTTTGTCGAAATGGGTTGTTTTGCATTGTACCTTGTGTGTTGCGCCTGAGAAAAAGAATGAAATAATAGGAGAGCAAAATCGACAATGGAAACATACAGCAAAAAAAAAAAAAAAAATATCTATCTCGTGTAACAACAACGACAACATAACAAATCCAGTGTAGACAAAAGCATTGGAAACAAAAACGAACAAAAAATATTCATCAAGAAGAAGTTGGAAAAAAAAGGAACGGTACGCTTGTGTTTCTCTCATTCGCACTAATCTTATTGAAAGAGCAAAAATTCAAAAAGGAAAAAAAGCATACAAACACACACACACTCACACGAACGAAAACACACAATAGAACATGCCAAATATACAATTTTCATGTTTGCCGTTTCGGTTATTTATTTATTTTGTGTGTTTTTTTTTCTTGCTTCTGCCAATGATTTTTTTTTTTTTTTTTTACTTGTTTTCAATCATGTCATTGGATATAGGTACGTGATCTGAACTCAACTGTCGAATAAATTCACGCAGCACACAAATCAATACACACATTATTTTCAATTGGTTCGCCAGTATTGTAATCAGAAGCTGACATAAAATACAGCTTTTTTCAACATCTCTCACTCTAATCCAAATGTATACAGTGAATGGGAAATGCGGATTAGTCACTTATCGCTCACAGCTCATGGCTTTCGGCTCATGGATGAACAATTGGGATTTTTTTGTCAAACACATACACACATTTATACAACACTCGCAGAGAGAAAGAAAGAGAGAGAAAAAGAAAGAAAGAAAGAGAGAGAGAGAGAAAGAGAGAGGAAGAGAAAACAAACATCCAATCCAGGCTCTCATCCGTTGGGCCACATTCACAAAAATACTCGGCAGAAAAATGCTTCTCTTCTGTCATACAGCAAATATTTTTGTAAATGTTTGTAAATGAGATGCCGAATGCGCAAACTAAACAGTTTTTCTCCCGAAAAAAAAAAAAAAAATGAAACACAGCGACGAGAAGACATAATGAAGAAGGAAAAAGAAAAATCTCTAAAGCGATAAAAAGTGTAGTTTTTTGCTCTACACTATAGTTCAATCTACATTTTTGTGCGAAATGATGGTGTTGTGCACCATCACTGGCTGCTACTACTGCTGCTGCTGTTGGCTGGCTGGCTGGCTGGTTGGTTGTGCTGCTCATGTCAGCTTATATAGATTTTAGAGCGATTTCTCGACAGTACAGAAACATTGTGGACGAGCGCGCGCACTACAAACGTGTTAACATACAACACGGCTACGAGTTCATGTATTTTCTCTGTCGAGTAAAAAAAAATTTTCTTCTTCTTCTTCTTGTTTTGCTTGTCTTCTGTTGTTGACGTTGTTTTTGAGGTGTAGTTTTTATTTTTCACTTGATTTTCTTTAGCCTCTCTATATGTCGTTTCTTGGCATTAATTTTGTTTCATTTGACTGACTCAAAATGCCTGATCCACAACTTATACACAAAATCCATTTTAAAAAGAGAACAGTGCAGCACACGCGATTAAAAGATTGCATTAGTTTTGGCTGCTCTATTGCTATATGAATTCACTATGGTTGGCAATAAACCAAAAAAAAAAAAAAAAAAAAAAAAAATCCGCTTCATTTTATTTCATTTCATTTCATTCAAAATTCAAAATATTTACTAGTAGAAAGACAGAGAACAATGCACTCTAAATCGGTCTGTATCTCTCATTCAATTTTCTCTCATTCGCTTACTCTCGTTGGTTTTATTTTTCAATTTATTTTTCAGTTGCACCCATTGCACCTTAAACAACACTCTTTCAATTGTATATATATATGTATATACTATATATAGATATGCTTGCACATTGGATTTTCTAATATTGATATTATGTATTACCTACGCATTGTGTTGGCTAGTTGAATGCATTTACATTACGTTGTGTGTATGATTTGTTGTTGTTGTTGTTGTTATTCTTGGCGCATTCCGTTGCCATTTATGTGTGAATCTACACGTCATTGTGTGTACATTTTCTCTTTCGCTCTCCACTTGCATCTCAACATTACAATGCTAAGAGGAAAACTTTAAAATGATGTGAATACAAAAAACAGAAGAAAAAAAAAACAAAAAACAAAAAAACAAAAAAATGAAGCAAAAAAACAACAAAAATGCACGAGCATATCGTAAACGAATCTCTTGAAGTCAATTTTCTCTGAATACATTTTCTAGTTTTATGTCTCTGTCTTATTTCCATTGCCGTTCAAATCAATTGTACAATTATTCAATGAGAAAAACTGAACAAGAGAGAATATAATGTTGAATTGAAAAATGAAGAGAGCAAGAGAGAGAGAGAGAGAGAGAGAGAGAGAGGCAAGATAGAGCAAGAGAAAACTCGAGAAAAAGAAAAAAAATTCTCTATATAATTGCTATTATTATTGGATGAGAATCTATGTGTATGAACGTACGTATGGTTGAAATGAATATAAATAATAAAAGCAATAATATGAAAAATCTACCATCCACGTACAAGCATCGAGATACACGAAAAAAAAAAAAATAAATAAAACCAACAACAACAACATATTGAATCGATGTTTGGGCTGTCTGTGTGCAAAAACGAGACGGCGCACACTGTTCAGCGCAATAGACAATGTGAAGAAGCAAACAGCACCAGCAAAATACACAACATAACAACAACAACAACAATATCATCAGAAGCAGCAGCAGCAGCAGCAACATAAAACGACACACAAGGTAATTTTGTAGAGTTACGCGGGGTGAGGTAACGCGTCAAAAGAGGAACTTGAACTATAATGGCTGCCTTCGTGTGTATATGTGTATGATATTGTTGTTGTTGTTGTTGTTGTTGTTGTTTTTTTCATTATTTTATTTCGTATTTTTTCTCTCTCTCTCTCTCTCTCTCTCTCTCTCTCTGTTTCCCACATTCTGTTCATTTATTCTCAGTGAAACGGAGTGCTCCGAAAACACATTCGGCCATTTGCTGCTTGCCGCTGCTATAAATGGTTTCTTGCGTATTTTATTATGGTTATAAATGAATGGAATGGAAAATGTGCGCTTGTATTTGTTGCATTGTATAAATATGTATGTATATGTCTCTCTCTCTCTCTATATCTTTCACATTTATTCATTGTGTATCTATGTGTTGATGGCAATTCGATTCAAATCCAAGAGTGTACTGATGTTTGCATGTGTCTACGTGTGTATATTTTTAAGTTTGAATGCGCACAGCTATTTTCTGTGTGAACAATGTTTCATTTTCTAAGTCTTCTTCACTTCAACTAAAACATGTTCGAATGAAATGAATATCATTGGTATTGTATGATAGAGAGAAGGAGAAAGAGAGAGAGAGAGAGAGTGAGAGAGATGCAACGGATTGCTACGGCAAATAAAAACCAATTGAATTGGTGGTGCTGCTGGTGTTGTTGTTGTTGTTGTTATTTTCTCGAGTATTGCTGAAACCAGAACTCATATATTGACTGCTATTGCACGTAGTCAACGAGCTGGCTCATTCTTCTCCGTCTTCTTATTCTTCTTCTTCTTTTTCTTCTTTGCTTCGTTCTCTTTTTCTCTCTTCCTTCTGCGTACTTTTTTCAGTTGATTTTGTTTTGCTTTTCAATCGGTTTAATGAGAATCCGCTGGACGTTCTTGTATATGTGTACGTATTTCTTCTCTTCGTCTCGCTATATATAAATACATATTGACAAACACTAAATATGAAATGATGGAAGAACTCTCTGGTTTTTACCGTGTACTTTGTATACTGTTTGCCTGCCTGCCTGCCTGCCTGACTGATTGCTGCTGCTACTGCGTGTATTTTCAGTCAATTCGATTTTCATGTTTGAAAACGGTGTAGTCACCATTCCTCACTTAAAAACATTCATACGGCTCAAGCAAACAGATAGAAAAATGCAATTCGTTTCGCACATATATATTTATATATATAGAATTTAATTCTGCAGAAAAACATATATATATGAAAATGTGTATAACATGCAAACCAACCAAATTAGAGGGAGACGAATCAAATAAACGAATGAACGAACGAACACACAGTCAGCAAAGTAAAGAATAATGCAAAACGAGCTGCAGAGAAAGGAAAGATTATTCATTTATGAACGGCAGACTTTTTTGCTCATCGAATTTTTATGCTCTTAAAAATTTTTGCCAATGTTAAATGAAATAAAGCAAAGACACCAAATTATGTTATATGAATTTTGTTCTTTCGTACTCGCAGAAAGTATGTGTTGGTTGAATTTTTTTTTTCCCCTTTTTTCTTCTTTTTCTTTTTTCACACTCTTTCTCGGTCTCTCTTTCTTGGTTTCTCTTTCTCGGTCTCTATTTTTCAGTCTCTCCATTTGTTAGTCACTCTTCCTATCCCTCAGTCTCATTCTCTTTCGTTGACTCAATTCTTTCTTCTTTGTGTTTGTTGAATGGAAAAAACTTGGGAGTAATTTCGTTCACTTTGGTGATTTTCTTCACTGAGAATTTTTTTTTTTTTATGAATTCAATCTGTTTCTTTCTCCTTTTCAAAAAGTAACAAGAAAATCGTATGTTGTTCATACCAATAGTAATCAATATTGATGCGGAATGGAAAATTCTTGATGATGTGTTTTTTTCCATTGACAAACTTTTTATCACAAAACAAAGTAGAAAGAAAGAGAAAAAAAAAGATCGCAAGTCAATTCGTTCAAAAAATGTTGTTGTCATTCTTTGGATTTTAAAGTCTAAACATATCAAAGAGTAAGATAACTTGTTCAAAGAACAGAGAAAAGACGACGATTCAATTGAATGGTGGGATGAAAATGACAGAGACAGCAAGTGATTTTGCAATAAATGATAGAATGAGAGAAAAAACCTGTTCGTTTATTATGAATGCGCGAGTGTGATCGCTTACGTTTGTTCAATTTGATACATGTTAACTCGTTAACACATCTCCTTAATGACACCTGTACATCGCATATTGGCCATATTCACACACGTAAGCAAACACAAGAAAAAATTAAAAAAAAAAAAAATATAAAAAGGAAGAGATAGAGAGAGAAAGAGGGAGAGGGAGAGAAAAAAACGACTTTGACCGAACGATAAATGAAAAAAAGTAGCAACACAAGTGATTTAAATTGCATAATTTTCAAGATTCAGCTGTTTTAATCTTCTATGTCTCTCTCTCTCTCTCTCTCTCCCTCTCTAGCCCTCCTTGTTCATTTTTCAATTGGATTGTGAAAGCGCGGGCGCGATCAGAATTGCGCGCTCATGTCAAAAAATAAATAACACGAGGCAAATTCAATATATCTATAGATATAGTTGATGAAATAAGCACACATCGGTCGTGTTTTGCGAATGAGTCAAATTGTAAACTCAATTTTATATTTCGGTTGCAATCAAGAACTTGAAATCTCCATTAAAAGGAATATGAACAGAGAGAAAGAACGTGCGCAGATAGAAAAAAGAAACACACACACACTCACACACACAATATAAGGAATTCCATAATTTATTCATATTAAGACAGTAAATTGAAATAAATTATTCGGTCGGTTTTTATTCATTTTGGAGGTTTTTTTTTTCTCCTTCTGTTGTCGTTTCATCTTTGCATTCGTCTTGTGATACTGTTACTCATTTCAATGATGAATGTTTAGGGTGTATTGTGGCGATGTCTGAAAATTGATAATTGACAGTGCAATGTCATATGTTATGGTTGCTTGACTGGTCGGTTGGTTGGTTGGTTGGCACAAACAATCAAGTTTTAATATCAATTTCTCTCATCATTTTAAATTCTATTGCTACTTTCAATGCATTGCACGAGAAATGCCCATCGAAATTTCTGGCTATTTATTCTAATTTGTTTATTCGGTCGGTCGGTTGGTCGGTTGGTCGGTTGGATGGTTGTTCTTCATAATTTCAAGTGTTCCATCTTCTTCATATTTAAATAGGGATACTGTTTATTCAACTACATATTGCTATTGTTATGATTATTTATGACCAAAAGACTTGGGCCTTGTGATGTATATTTTCTTGCTTTGTGTTTATTTATTCGTTCTTTTATCGTTTTCTTTCAATAAAATTCTATCGTGTGCTCTGTCACACTGGGTGCTGTTATATTTTATGTGTCGTCCATGTTTTTAAGCGGACTGAAATTATATATAATTTTAGTTGAAAAAAAAAAAAAAAAACTGTAATTTGTTGACGTATAACGGCTTACAGGTATCTTTTCCCATCTCTTTTTCTCTTTATCGATTTTCTACTTCTTTTTCTTCCCAATTATTTGCTGTTTTGTGTCTTGCTTGCTCTTTGGCTTTTCTCGTATTTTCTTACCACTTCTCGACATTTCTTGCCCACTTCTCGCCTCTAGTAGAGGCCCTCTACTTGCGTCTCTTTGCCATTTTTTTTTTTTAATTCTCTTTTGGCGAGCGGTTTCTAGCCCACAGACACTGCACTCACAATTTGTTTGTTTTTTGAAAAATATGAACGACTAGTTTATGAATAATGGTTTCACACCAAAAACCATTTATTACATGAAATCACTGCTGGAAGCGACTTAATACCGTTTGGATCATACTTGCACACACCATTTTGTACACACATCATACTCACACACACATACACACACACACACAGAGAGAGAGAGAGAGAGAGAGAGAGAGAGAGAGAGAGAGAGAGAGAGAGAGAGAGAGAGAGAGAGAGAGAGAGAGAGAGACCATGTGCCGGATACGCCGAATAGATTAAACATCGACATTATTATTATGATTAAATAAGCAACTTTCTGCAAAGTGCTAAAATAAATTGTATATATACGATATTCAAAGACGCCATACAGAAATTTGCAAACCGATAACATTTTTTAACTCAATTCATTTGAAGTGTAATTTAAATCAGGTTTCATGCTCAAGGAATAAATGAATTCCATTTTTTCGGGCGACGAAACAAACAAAAGAAACAAAAAAAGAAAAACCACACATTGATGACGGCTTTATCTTTATTTTATGTATGAAAAATTATAATGTTTCAAAGCTATTTAAAGACAACTTGTTTTAGCGGCTCCATCATTAAAATTCAACAATTCACAAAATTGAATCGGCAAAACCAAGATGAAGACAAGAGAACCGAATGAGATAAAGACAAGAAGGAGAAGATGAAGAAAAACAAAACAGAATGAGATAGAAGGAAGAAGAAATAAAAGTGAACGGTTCTGAAGTAAAATCGACAAATATTTAGATTTGTTAATGGTTTGTGAAGAAGGAAGGAGAATCGATTTGCAAATTAAAATGTTGAATAGCGCCCGACACCAGATCATTATTTAACGAATTCAATATTGAATCGTAGCAACCACAAGAGATTGCCATTTGTCTGTGATGATTACAGTTGCAAATTTTCACATGGAATCTAAACGAATCAACATTAAATTCAACGAATTAATTAATACTAATCAAATAGATGAAGAACAAGGCGACGACGACGACAACGTCGTCGAAGGAGGGAAAAAAAAAAAATATTCAAAAATATATACACAACGTGAAATTATTCCACATCGATTTCATAGAAACTAAAATATACACAAAACTCGACAGATTTATTCACATAAAATCAATGGCGAACAAAAACAACAAAATAAATAAATAATTTTGTTTTTTCTCGTATCAATATGTGTGTGTGTGTGTGTGCTATTTTTTATTTGCGTCTTGTTGTTTGCCTATCTTGTTTTTGCATGTATTCACTAGTTAAAGGAAAAAAGAAGAAGAAGAAGAAAAAGAAGAAAAAAAAACGTGCTGCGATACAATGCAATACGTGTATATTTCCGGGTCTATTTTGTTGTCTTTCAACAAAATTGTGCTAATATGAGTCTCTCTATGCCTATGGAATATGTGTGCGTATTTGCTTTTGTGCAAAAGTTCGCTAAAGCCAAAATGTGATCAATAGAAATATTGAAGTAGACGAAAAGAGAATGAACGATAGAGCACGGTGTTAACAAATGACATTGTATGTGACTAAAAGATATGAAGAATGAAAAAAAAAAAAAAAAAAAAACCTCACTAGAATTTAACCTTACCGTCTATGTTCCATTTATGGTATGGAGCATGTTCGAAATCTTGACAAAGCACAAAGTGAAAGAAAAGCATAAATAAATAGAAATCTTCAATAGAAAATCATGAATAAATAGAATCTCACTTGGTTTCTTAGCACAGCGATCTTCATATATAATATATATATATATATAAATATATGTAATATTTTGTTTTTCGTCTGTGTGTATTCATTTGAAGAAGAGAAAAGGCTTCATTATTTCTGAAAATATGTTCATTCTTCTTGCCGCTCTTTTGTTTTTACAATGCCCATGCCTGATTTAAAAGAAAACGATGAGGAAGAGGAGGAGGAGGTGGAGGAGGTGGAGGTAGAGGAACAAGAGGATGAAATGCGTGTGCCGAATGAAGAGACCTTGAATTAGGTCCTCCTTATTTTTTTGTATGCCTAGCAGTCATAATGTTATATATGACTAATATTCAGCATTTTGTTGTTAACACAATAACAAACATTTTACATCTTACAATGTTAAATATAAAGTTACTTTTCTCATGAAATTCATCGAGTGCTTGAGATATGTTTTATTTCAATTATTTTTTTTTTTTTTTCATTTCGAATTTTTTCATATTACTCATTTTTGATTTCAAAAATACTTAAGTATTCCCCGATTTTTTGTTCTTTTTTTTTTTCTGTTCAAGTTGCACGCTTATTTTGAATCAAGTATTTCTACGCAGTACTTCAATGTACAATTTTTTGCTGATGTAATTGCGGTAACAAGTGCTAGGTTAAAGAAGCCAATAAAATTTCAAACGTTTTGTTAAAGAAGAGACAAGCGTCTGCGAGACCATCACGTTTTCACTAGAATCAATTGTATTAGAGATACATTTGTTTCACTCAGATGTTCTTTAAAGAACAATTCTACGAACGAGCACAACCATAAAGAAGGCGATGATCTTTCGATAGAATGCTTTCTGTTTTCATTCTTTCTCGCTTATTCTTTTTCTGATTTTTCTCTTTCTTTTTCTTTCTAGTTCTTTCTTTCTGACTTTCTCATTCTCATCAAAAATCAGTTTTTTTTTTCCAATGGAAACGTTCCAATGATTCAAAACTTTCCACTCGTTTGGCCCACAAACAATGTAAATTGAAGAGAATGAAAAAAACAAAACGATCAGCGATTGTGCACATTGTTTTTATTTTAAATTCTGTCTCTCATTTAGTCCATTGTGAAAGGATTATTTGTTAGAATGTTGAAATGAATTTCCTCTTGACATGTCAGAAAAAAAATGAAATTTGTTGGGTTTTATTTTTGAGGCGTGTGTATTGTTGACTGAATATAAAGGTACGACCATTCAATTATGAGCGTGCAAAGAAATGTGTTTAATTTTCATGTAATTCTCGAAGCGAAACATGTACGTTTTAATAATTGCAAAGAATTTGTGATGTGTCGTTCAAGTTAAACGACGAATGAGTAAATAAATGTGTTCAAAAATATATAAATTTTAATTCGAGCCAAAGTGCCGACAAGACACACACATATTAAAGCATATATAATAATAATTTATCATGTAAAGTGCACATCAGGCCAGACATACACGGATTCAACGTTCAATGATCGTCAATCAACGCAAAACTAAAGCAAAAATGAGGAAAAATAACGAACGAAGAAAAATGAAAAAAAAAGAAAAAACAAAAAAAAAAAATAATCGAAAAATCCAACGAATCAAAAACTAAAAAACCAAATCATTTTTAAAAACATCGCATACACAGCAAAATAAACCATATTCATTTCAACTCATATGGTCGAGTGTCTGTTTGGATCATTGAATTTTCACATTCATGTCTGTTTGGGACGAATTCGGCTGGCTTGATTTTTATTACTATTATTGTAATGATGATCATCATATGATGATGATCATGATGATTTTTTTTTTTCTCTTTTTTTTTTTTGTTGTTATTATTCGTTGAACGATTGAATGTTGATCGTTAACTTGTTCATGTGCGCGCGGTTGTGGTTTTCATTCCGCGCACTGTTAAGCCACTGAACGCTATATGATTTCCTTTGTTTATTTCATGCGTTTGTGTGTTTTGTTTTGCCATTTAATATGCAGCTATGTACAAGTACATAAACGAGATAACACAAAGAGTGTTGATCGTTGTGAATAAGATGATTAAAGTACAGTACACGAAAATTGAAATGGAGAGAGAGAGAAAGAGATCGACAAAGAAAGGAATAAAAAAAAAACTGACGCTGAAATGTAATTTCGGGGGGAATTTCCAAACGTTCTTGAATAAAAAGTAATTCTTGAAGCGAAAAAGAAAAAAAAAAAAAATCAGCAAAAAATGGCATGCTTGAACAAAACGCAGTATTCTTGAAATAAAAAGTATTTCGGATATTGCGATTGTAATGCCCGTTGCTGTTTTTGTTTTTTTATTTTTTGTTTTGTTTGTGCAAATCGGAAATCCGCAAGCATTGACTTTCAAAGTAATAATAAATGTTGCTTCGATTAATCCGCTGCTCTAAAAAATGTTGTATTTTTTTTTGTTTTTTTCTTTTTTTTTTTTGTATTATATTCCACCATTGACAGTGAGCTCTAGCTCACGTCGGCTTTCGTGCAAATTAAATAGTATTTTATTCAATTTTTCTCTCTCTCTCTCTCTGTCGTGCCATTTTGTTTATAATGAAGATAGAAATTACACACCAACACTATTTCATTATGAAAATGTATTGTTTTTGCTCTTTGTTTGGACACAAACAATAAATATTGGATTACTTGTGTTTGATATTTGATTTATGTGTACGTGGTCACTACGGTGGCGATACTGAGGGGAGTAGGGAGGCTCATGATGATGATTTTTTTTTTATTCATAATGGCAATGTGTGCTGATTTTATTTGTATTTCACTTCAATATTATATTACTACGTAACCAAATTAATAACCAGGAAAGAAATTACAATGGGTCTGACCATATAATTATGAGCAAATGTTAAAGTTTTTGCGTGTTCTATTATTAATATAGATTGGTTATTTGATATTATTCGACCTACCGAAAAAAAAAAATGTGTTTGCAAATGGAAAATCTCATTTTTCTCTCTCTCTCTCTTTCTCTCTCTTTCTCTCTCTCTCTCTATCTCTCTCTATCTCTCTCATTCTCTCTCTATCTCTCTGATAGATTCGATGAGCCGTTGATTAATCTATCGGTTCAATATAATTAATACTGTGCACTGTGTTGTAATAAATGGAGATAAAATCACAAAATAATAATCAGTGAGCGGGAGCGGATTTCGTCAATCCGCAATGAACATTGAATAAATTTCAGTAGAAAAATTAACGAAAAAAAATAACAACAACAAGAAACAGAAATAAAATTAGCGATTTTGAAATACGATGCGATCACATGTTTAAATGATAATCAAGTCTCTTTTGGCGTAAATTCAATTTATTTTGCATGTTCTTGTTGTATTTTTCCCTTTCTATCTCCCTCATAAGACCGCCTCTCTCCCTATCTCTCTCTCTCTCTCTCTCTCTCTCTCTCTCTCTCTCTCTCTTCTGACACACTCTTTCTCTCTCCCTTTCTCTCTCTCCATCTCTCTACATCTCTCTCTCTCTCTCTCTCTCTCTCTACATTTCTCTCTCTCTCTCTCTCTCTCTCCATCTCTCTCTCTCTCTCTCTCCATCTCTCTCTCTCTCTCTCCCTTTCTCTGACTCTCTCTCTCTCTCTCTCTCACTCACTCACTCTCGAATGAATATTGAATACAAATTTGCGCAAATAGTTGTATGTTTGCTTGATTTGTTTCCGTTGGAGATTTTTGTGCACAACTGTTTGAATTGTTATCAACGATGATGATCATTTGATGACAAGGCGCCAACGAAATACAAACCATTTTTCTTCTTGCCAGCAACCACAGCAACAGCAGCAGCAGCAGCAGCAACAGGAGCCCACACAATACAAATAACCATACAACTTAATAAGCACGCTAAATTTCGAATGAACGAATGAGCAAGAGCGTGCTAGAAATTCAGGTTTTGTAAATATGCTAGAGAAAATCGAGAAATTAATATTTAATTTCTTTTCTTTCTTTCTTTCATTTTCAAATCGAATCAATAGCCACGCAGACGATACAATGCAATACAATACAGATTGAATGAATGAAAAAGACAAAGAAAAAGAAAAGAAAAAAAAACAAAAAGCGAAAGATTGAAGAAAAGAAAGAGAAGCAAAAAAAAACTGATATTTTAGAGAAAGAGAGACAAAAACCTTCAAAAAAGGCAGACAGACAAACAAAGAGAGAAAGAGAGATCATTCATGTTGTTAGATAGAAAATTGGAAAATAAAACGACAAATAGAGAACTAAATCGAATGCTAACATTGACTAATGGGCAAACATCTAACTTGCGTTTCTTTCTCTCTTCCACCGTTATATTTTCATCGATTTTCTCTTTTTTACATTTATTTGTCAACGATGACAATGATCATTGATTTGAGCAAAATAATTGTTTCTATCTTCAATACAAATTTCAACTGAAATGGTATCTGAAATGAAAATACTCATGATTTGGTCGAAACGATGCCTGATTACAGTTGTTTTCTGGGTTTGTGGCCGAAAATAAGCACGCCGAAAGTTCAAATGAATAGCAGCAGTCAATGACTTCATTCGTTGGTACTTTTTTTTTCTCTTTTTCGATCTTTTTCTCTCTCTCTTTCTCTCTCTCTCTCTCTCGATCTCTCTTTCTCTATTTTCTCTCCTTTCTCTCTTTGTGCTTTTTATATTGTTTGATATTTGTTCGCACTGAAGATTGTTGCGTGTTGTATAAATCTCAATACGATTGTGTGTGCATCTGTATGCGTGAAAATGTTACAAATGATGAGCAATTGGTGAATAAACAACAACACAAATTTGATTGTCTTTGCTCGTTTTAATCGAATTTTGAGATCGTGGAATTAAAAAATTTTGTCCCAGCTGTTTTGTTGTTCATTTTAATTTGCTTTGTAGCCGCAATCGTCATCTGTTGAAATTGTGTAAAAAAAAAAAAGATTTCATGCCACATTGTGACTTTCGCATTTTCTTTTTTCATCGCTCACCCGAATATGCGAATTGTGCTATTGTGCATTCATGTGTGTGTGCGTGTGTGTGTGATTGATCGTGTGACGGTCTGTCGTCGCTTTTGGCACAACTTAAAATATGCTCACTATTTCATACAATATATTCCCTTGTCTCAACAATTCACAATCGATACACACAACCAGCCATACGAAACGAAACCAAATGTAACAGAAGACTAAAAATGAACCAACGACTAAACGAGCGACTGTGTGTGCGTGTGTGCGTGCATGCGTGTATATGTGCGAAACAAATATGAAACCGAGTGAGTCACCCATCGGGTCGTTTTTTTTTTTTTTCTTTCTCTACACAGTTTGTGTACGAAATGTATGTTCCATTACATATCTCACATTCGTACAAATATAAAACGTTTACTAAACGTGCACTGCAGTGATGTTATTTTACAATATTGTGTGTGTTTTTTGTTTCTGCTCCTTTGAGTATTGCTGTATAAATTATTTCTTCTTTTTGTTTTGTTGTGTTTCATTGCTTTGACGAATCTTTGCTCTGTCTGTATGCATGAAAATGATATTTATCGACATGGCATACAAACAACTTGAAAACTAAACAATTCTTTGCGAACGGTCATAAATGCATTCGTTCTCTCTCTCTCTCCTCCTTTCTCTCCCTCTCTCTCTCTCTCTCTCTCTCTCTCTCTCTCTCTCTCTCTCTCTCCCTCTCTCTCATCTCCCTCTCTCTCATCTCTCTCTCTCTCTCTCTCTCTCCCTCTCTCCCTCTCTCTACCTTTCTCTCTCTCCCTCTCTCTCTCTCTCTTCTCTTACTCCCTTTGATAATTAAATTTTGTAAGTGAGTAAGTTGTTCGATATGTTCCACATATTTGAAATCGTTTTGAAATAGTCAAACATTTCGAATGGTGTGTTCTGTAATAAAAATGAGCGTGTGGCTGAAAAATTGCGTCCATTGTAGAGAAGCATTGGTAAAAGAGAATGCGCTCAACGAGTGCAAAGCAGAAGATAAACGAGGAAACAATTTCAAAAAGGAACAAGAAAAACCAACCACGAGCACAATAGAGAGAGAGAGCGAGAACGAGAGCAAGAGCGAGAATGAACACAAGAATTGAGAAGAGAGAAAAAGAGAAAGAGGAAAAAGAAAGAAGGAACAGGAGAGAAAGAAAGAAGGAAAGAAAGAAAGAAAAAAAAAGATGAAAGAGAGGAAAATAGAGAACGACGTAGAGAGCATTACACGAGAACAAAAAAAATCGTACGAGATAAAAAAGACAACAACTGAATATGGTATAATGTTTCTCTTCTCACATAGAAATAGATACAAACAAATGGATGAGATGCATGGACCCTTTAAAGCATTAGGCGTATGTATTTTTCCTTGTAATTGCTTGAAATGCTGCGGCTACGGCTGCTGATTCTGGTGCTGCTTTGTGCCTCGCGAAAATATATAATTTGATATTCAGTTGGGAGACCGTGTTTTCTGTTCGTTGGTCTAATGCACACTACGTGTGTGATGGTTATCGTCAAAATACCGAGCACTCGATTCAACTAACATTCGTGTGTGTTTGTGCATATTTTGTATTTTTTTTTTTTTCTCATTCCATCTCTATTACGTGCACACAGTAAATACTGCGCCATAAATGTAAATGTCGATGTTTCATTCGCACCAATTGTAAAAATCGACTCAAAATCAACCAAACCATGCTATATTCAGATCCACATATAAAACTTCTATATATATATATGAACAAATCCGAAACGAATCGACACAAAACACCAAATGAAACGAAGGGAAAAAACAACGACAACGGTCTGAATATTACAAAAAAGCAGCAGCAGCAGCAGGAGCAAAATATATATTCCACTTAATATGGGTACGTTTGTTGTTTTTGTCTCTGAACGTATCGATGTGTTTGTGTTATCTTGTCGCATTGGTGTATGTATCAGTATTGGTACGAGTGAGCGAGGCAAGCAAATGAACGAACAAACGAACGTATGAACGGGCAAATATTGAATGTGGCAAAATATTTACAGTGTGTATTATGTGCGATTCCGCGCACAGTCCAATATTTTTCACTCTGCGATATTTTTGCGCTCGTACATGCACGATATGTATATATATAAACATTTTTCGAGTCGACACACACACAAATAGCGAGAACAAGACCGAAAGAAAAAAACAATGAAAGAGAGAATGAAATAAAAAATAAAAGCAATGTGATTGAATGAGTGAGCATGATTGTTGAGTTGCCCGTTCACTCTTATACACAATGCAACGTTGCCAATTTTTAAACATTTTCCATTAATACAGGCATTTCTGGCGTTGCGCTATTATCTATCTACACACATTACAACCACTCCAATCCCATCCATCCAAGCAACCATCCATCCATAATATAAATGTACACGTACACAAAGCACATAGCTCTCTGATCATACAGCGCTCTCCGAACATTTGGGTTCAATTTTGTTATTTACGTGATTGGATTTGATTATTATTGTTATTATAACGAAATGCAATGTTGCCAGTTTTAAACATCATCATTTAATTTTCGTTCGTTACATTTTCTCTCGCTCTTTCTCTTTTGCATTAAATTTTCGTTCATTCGTTCATTCGTTCGTTCGTTCGTTCTTTTTTTTTAAGGCTTATATTTTTTTTTCTCTCTCCTCATTCGTTCATTCTTCTCTGTTTGGCTCTTCATTTGGTTCATATGCTAGCTCATTCCTTCCTTTGCTTCTTCTTTTTTAATAACATTGTGTGTTTGTCTTTTGATTTGCTTCGTTTGGGTATTACTGCTTGATGGATTGTGTGTTATTTCTCTCTGCTGTTGTTGTTGTTATTATTATTATTGCTGCTGCCGCTGTTGGTAATATTGATTGTAGATGTTGTTTTTGTTGTTGTTATTTTGTGGTGCGTTTTATGTGATGCGCTCTCTTTTTAGCGCATTGAGATTTTATTGGCCCAAAACGACTGCTAACAATTATTACCGTTCCTCTTATATGGCATCAACGGACGAGTGTTAAACTTGTACTTAATGAGACACAAATACAGCATACAAACTACCAGATCAGCGTCTATCATTTTTGAAAGACAAGCAGCAATGCACATATAGCTTTTGAGCCTAATATAATACTGAATGAGCGTGGATTTAATAGTCTTATTATGGGCCGAATATATGTGGAATAAATACGTGCGGATCTTTTCATATAATAAAATCGGTATCATTTAAATGCATCATAATCATACACACATACACACACACACACACAAACAAACATTTAAGCAGCACACACGAAAAATACTCTCTATATGCACGAATGGGAAAATGCGGCACACAAAATCGAAGCCAAAGCCATTTTACAAGTCGTCTTATTTCGTATAATGACTATCAACATTCAACATTCAACATTCAACATATATGCATGTCATATTATACTATATGCTCTTAATTGCATGTGTAAACGGCTTGCATTCACATGTTTAAGGCACATATCAGCCGACTTGCTTGTTCAATGTATTGAATCAATGCTCATTTGTACGTTCTCTCGTTTTATTCCATTTAATTTTTTCACAGTCCTTTCCATTCTTTCTTACATGAAACATTTTTTTTTTTTTAATTCGTCGAATGTCGTGCAACGACAACGACAACTACAATGACGATGATGATGATGATGATGACGACGATTTTTACTCGACTTGACTTAGTTGGCGAGATTTCGAACTTTATAAAGTTGTGCTTGATTGTTGTAAATGAATATAAGATATTTGTCACAAATGAGCAAGTGAGACATCGAACATATCATACGATAGACATTGCACGATTACAGGTTAATGGTGCCTCTCTATAATACTATGTATAACAATTTACCTTCGTGATGACGAAAATGCGAATTAATTATTTAGTTCATTGATTATTATCATACATTCGTTCACTTATTTCTATACACTCACATACATTTTCAATGTGCAACAAATAAAATATTCTGAAATTCATGTGTTCTGATTTCATTTTGTGCCATTTCATTAAACGTTCATCGTGTATGTAAAAGTGAGTGTATTTGGATTTTTTTTTTTCTTTCTTCTTTTCATTTCTCTACAGCTTGTTTACACTGACTGTTCCTAAGATAGAATTAAAAAATGAATCGAACAAATTAACTAATTTAGCAAAGTAATTCAGTCAAGCAAGTAAAAAAAAAATGTGTAAAATCAAAGCAAATTTAGAGGAAAAAAAAGAGATAAAAATTTAATGACATTGTAAAAACGGTGTCCTTTGGAAAGTACGATCGAAATCGTTAATTATATGGAAATTTACGTTGAAATTAAAACATTTTCTCGGTTTTGAAGGCAAAACAATTTCAAATTACACGTGCACAAAAAGATGCCACAACGATCATATTCGGCCTATATTGTGCTGAAAATACATGACTCGACTGTAAAGCATTCGACGAATTTACAAAAGAGTGTGTGTGTGTGTTTGTCTTTTTCTCAATCTGTTTCTTCTCAAAAAAATCGACTGACAATTCAAGAAAATACAGGCCATGCGCTCAGTCACACTTGCAAAACGAAATCAGAATGTAAAAACAACAACAACATCAATGATAATCAGAGAAATAAAGACTTTTCATCGAATCTCAATCATCGCACTCGGTGTGTGGTTAAATAAACAGGCAATGCAAATCGAAAAAGAAGAAGAGGAAAAAAAAAATCGAGAAATATTTATGTGACGGAAACACGCGTGGCAAGACATGTGCTTTTTCAATATTTTCGCACAAAACGCAGTAAAAACAAAAATTATTTTGTATTCAAAAGAATCATCGTATAATATAAAAACCGATTAAATTCAGCGATACACATTTTGTTGATAAGAAAACATGTGTATTTTTGGATGAAAATAATATGGAAATGAAAAATAACACTTTTTATCTTTTCTGACACTCAATAATAATTATACGGAACTGAAATTCTTCGTGAATTCTTCAATTTTTCAACCGTAATAACATACAATTATTACATTGTGATGAAATAATTCACAATACGTATTGAATTTTATTTTAATTATTACTTTCGGATGATATCTGACATCCATTTCGCTCTATGTCTCTTGTCTCTCTCTCTCTCTCTCTCTCTCTCTCTCTCTCTCTCTCTCTCTCTCTCTCTCTCTCTCTCTCTCTCTCTCTCTCTCTTTCTTTCTTTCTCTTTTTCACTTTGAATTTACAAAATTGCAATTGACATACTCAAGTCATGATGTAATTTTACTTGTCATTCAATAGAATGTGTCACATTTGGTGTATTGTATTTCACGCACTTTATCAAGTGAAGTTAATCAATGAGAGAAACAAAGGCAGCGAGACGGTGAGATAGACAAATTGCGAAAGACAGATTCAATGTGAAAGGGAATGAGAGCGAGAAAGAGAGAAAGAGAGAGAGTGAGAGGGAGAGAGTGAGAGGGAGAGAGCGAGAGAGAGAGAGAGAGGGAAAGAGGGAGAGAGAAAGAGAGAGAGAGAGAGAGATACAGAAAGAGAGAAAGAGAGAGAGAGAGAGAGAGAGAGAGAGAGAGAGAGAGAGAGAGAGAGAGAGAGAGAGGGAAAGGGAGAGAGAGAAAGGGAGATGGAAAATGAGCGCCTGAGAGATCTTTGTATATCGAATATAATTGAAAAGTGTGTTGTGTATATACATCAGATCGTGTCAATCAATACTTTTATTCTTGTTTCATTGAGAAAATATTTTCAAAAATATTTGATATATTTGGATGGCATTTCGAATCGATTGAAAATGTACATATCGACTGACATATCGATTGAGTATGTTTCATGTCTAATTGACATTTATAGATGCTTTAAATGCATGAATACAATTCGATATTTTGATGATTATTCTTTGGCCGACTGAAATTCAAAAGCTGTTTGCTCACACAAACTATAAATGAAATTTAAATACAATGTCACATACACATGGTGAGATTGAACAAGAATATGAATCCCACTAACATACACCAAAAGCATTTGAATATGAATGCATGAATATTGGAATCGATGCTATTATTTACCTTTTATCTTTTTCTTACGTTCAATAGTCGTTTGGTTGACGTATACATTTGGTGACATAACGCCATTTAATTGATTAGTCATTTAATTTTGATTCGCTAATTGAATATATCGAGGGAAATCGTAAATTAAACTGGAACAAACTAAATCTTGATGGTTGTCAATTAATGCTAACTGCTGAGAGCAAACAAAGCACTAAACTATTTCTCTGTATCATAATATATTTGCGTTTGAAGATTCAAAGCTGTTGTGTATGGAATATGTTTCCTTTTTGTTGTTGTTGTTGTTGTTGTGAGTTGCGTTCACGAGGAATTGCATAACCAAAGACAACGAAAGAAGAGAAAAATAAAACAACAACAACAACCAATTCACTTTGAGCCGTAGTTTCATCGTAAAAAGCGACGTAAATGGAGTGGGTTTTCGCAGTAAAATAAAAGAAGAGAAAAACAAAAAACACAAAAAAATATTATTAATAAAAGAACAGCAACAAACAGTGGCAAACAAAATATTCAGAGTGTGCAGAATGGAAACCCCAGCGATTCCACTGACATGACATGACATGCCATGCTAGATTGCAAACACCATTCGGTTCGATTTTCATTTGTTACGATGGCATGACTCGTTGTAAACAAAAGAGAATATTTAATGTTTCAGACATACAGCTTACAATCACATTTGCAAAATTGCTAATGCTACGCGCTAACAACAAACAAGGCAATTATTTGTTTTTTTTTTTTTTTTGCTGTGCAAAACAGCGCAAAATATACCAAAAACAACAGCAACCATTGTACATTGAGTTACATTAGCTTGGCTTTGCGCTCAAGCGGATTTGTATTATGCGTATGTTTTAGTGGCTGACAAGCGCATATATTTCTGTGTTGTTGTTCCTTTTTTCGTTTTGCAATTACTCCATAGTTAGTCTCGCACACTCTAGAGACAGAGATCGCTGAGAAAATTGAAGAAAAATAACAAAATGAACAGCAATATGAAAGAGATGGAAAACAATGTTTTTACACACAATGATTCAAGAGAAAAAGAAGAAGAAGAAGAAGAAAAAAAATAACTACTATGTAGTAATAATGCCAATCTATCCTATTTTTTTTTCAGCACCTGTTTACCTCGAAAGTTTATTTACCTTCGGTGAATGAACAATTTATGCGCGAATTACTTAGAACTTATTTTTCTCAATACTTTATGTACAACTTATCTCTCGCTCTCTCTCTCTCTTTTTTGTTTCTTTCATAATTTTCTTCTCTTTGCATGTTTTTGCGTACCGCTCACACTTGTCTTGAGTCAGAGTCAGGCAAACTAATGCTGCTTTTCTTTCTTTCTTTCTTTCGATTGTCAGTTTGCCATTTAAATCTAATCTCTCGTTATTTTTACACCTTGATTCCATGAGAGAATTATCTTTTTTTCCCTTCATTCGTTGTTGTTGATTTTTTTCATTCTTGACTCGCTTCACTGTTGAATGCGAACAATTGCCGCAATAGACAAAGCATAGAAATTCTAGAATCTAGCGAATTGAAACAAACAAATGAATGTGTTAAGACAAAATCAAAGAATTTCTATTATCATTTGATTCATACAAAAGTTTTCTCATTTTCAAGCAGCGTTGGAATTTTTCTTATTCTCATTTGGTTTTTTTTGTTGTTGTTATGAATAGAAAATACATCATGTGAATATTATAGTTACACGAATTATGAGCTTGAACATTTTGCAAACACTTTACCGTTGCCAAAACTGTTTTAATTGTTTCAATGTTCAGTTGGTTCGACGATAAATGAAATCATTTTTTTTTTTTCTTTTTATTTCATCCACTCATCCACAGATGTTTTTCATAAAATTGTTTTCCGAATTTTACTAATGATTTTTTTTCTTTTTTTTTTCATTTCAATTTTTCACACAGATATGGACGTGTTCAAAGTGTCAAAATCCTATTGTCTTCGAATTGCAATCCAAATTTATTGTTATCAATTGGCTCATCGTCTGTACCAATCAAAGATCACAATGATTCAACTGATGATCACACGATCTCTATGTATAATTTTAATAATAATGTTAGCCTGTGTTCGCCAACAACAAATTCATCCAATTGCACCATTGGCAGTGTGTGTGCAACGGTTGCATTTATGGATATTAAATCAGCATCGAAAGCACACACGGCCGAACATAAATTTGATGATCGTGTATTGACTACCGAATATTATGAACCATCGTCAATACCATCGACATCGGGTGAAAATTCACCATCATCAATATCTAGTTTAACAAATACAACAACAGCGCAACAGTTACAGCAACAACAAACAACTGCACAACAACAGCCATCGCCACAACATGGCTTAACCACATCGAATTTATCGGGATCCGTTCAACAGTCAGTACAACAACAGTATTCGTCATCGACTACCGTTTCACCACCGGCCGTAGCACATCGGCTATCCACATCAAATCATGGGTATGTATTTAAAATTTATGATTTAAAATATCAAAATGTGTTTAAGATTTTTATTCTTCAATAAGGAACATTTGTTTTTGTTTTTTTTTTTTCAATAAAATTTCTTTCTCAATAAAGTTAATTTTCAAAATTGTCAATAAATAAATTTATTACTAAATGCACGAAAAAAAAATTTCTTCATTTCCACACTTGCAGATCATCCGAAGATTTGTCACCGAATTTTGATCGAAATATTTACGATCGTAGTACACGCTTAAGTGAATCATCCGCCTCCGATATGTATATTAGACGACCAAATTATCATCACAGTGAATCAAGGGGCAGACCCAGAGATAGACATTATAGAAATGGTTCATATTCGTCAACAGTAGATAGGTAAGCGTTCAAATCATTCAATATTGAAATCAATATGCAAAATTTTTCCAAAAAAATATTTCTCATTTCTTTGCGAAGCAATGGCACTAATTATTAAAATCGATTATATTTTAGGTCTAATTCTAACATTCTGCACAGGTCGTCTTCAAATACATGGTATGAAAATTCGAGTGTATCAAATACAAGTCGAAATGTGTACGGTAATTTGCCGAGTGCGGCAGTTGTTGTAACACCGGATAGCGCTTATGATACGACAACCGATCGTCGAACGTCAGAAACTGAATGTTCTTCCAAATCAATAAATAAAAGCAGAGGTATGTCGATTGTGTTAAGTTTCTCATCTCTTTTTGTTCATTAAATATGTGAAAATCAATATGAAAAAAACGCAAAATGTTGCATCAATATCAATTGATGCACAGTAATGTTTTACTCATGAATGTTTCATTCATTTTTTTTCTCTTTTTTTTTTCTTCATTTCATAGGTCTGATAAAAAAGAAAAAATCACGATCGGGTTCCGAATCACCGTGCGGTGATAGTACAACAAGCCGATCAAATTCTCGAAGTCCTAGTTGTAGTTCAACAAATAGTGGATCCTCACATTCACATGGTTCAAGTAGCCCAACAAGTAGTGACAAATCACGTGTACGAAATTTACAATCGGCCGTATCAACGCCGGCCACAAATTCATCATCAAATTCAAATCCTGCCGTACATTCAGAAGATAATCGACCATTAGCAATTTGTGTACGAAATTTACCATCAAGATCATCAGATACATCACTTAAAGATGGCCTATTTCATGAATATAAAAAACATGGCAAAGTAACATGGGTTAAAGTGGTTGGTCAAAGTTCTGAACGTTATGCATTAGTTTGTTTTAAAAAACCAGAAGATGTGGTTAAAGCACTTGAAGTGTCACATGATAAATTATTTTTTGGCTGTAAAATTGCGGTTGCACCGTATCAAGGATTTGATGTTGATGACAACGAATTTCGGCCATATGAAGCTGAATTAGATGAATATCATCCAAAAGCGACACGCACATTGTTTATAGGCAATTTAGAAAAAGACATAACCGCAACCGAGCTTAGAAAAAATTTCGATTGTTTTGGTGAAATTATTGAAATTGATATAAAAAAGCAAGGTGTTAATGCATATGCATTTTGTCAATATGCTGATATTGTGTCTGTGGTAAAAGCAATGCGTCAAATGGATGGTGAACATTTAGGTTCAACACGTATTAAATTAGGATTTGGTAAATCAATGCCAACAAATTGTGTATGGATTGATGGTGTATCAGATGCGGCTAGTGAAAATTATTTAACAACACAATTTAGCCGATTTGGACCCGTATCACAAGTAACAATGAATCGTGACAGAAAAATGGCATTGGTTTTTTTCGAACAAATTTCATATGCTCAAACATCTGTGAAAGAAATGCGCGGCGTAACATTACGTGGACGTAAATTACAAGTTGATTTTGCATCACGTGAATGTCAAGATGCATTTTATGATAAAATGGAAAAGAAAAATTCGGCTGTAACACCGGAACGTGTATTTGATGCAAGTCGTGATGTATCAAGAACTTTTGACAATTCAACCACATTGAATAGTAGATTTAGTCGATATGATACACCAACAAGATCGAGAACATCATCGATTACACGACATAGTGGTAGTGGTGGTGGTGGTGTTGTTGTTGTTGGTGGTGTTGGTGGTGTTGGTAGTGGTAGTGGTGGTGGTGGTGGTAGTGGTGCTGTATCACCGAGCCCAACAACACCGCGCGGTTCGTTTGTCCGACGAAACAGTCGTTATGCAAATGTTGATTATCATGATGATGAATATATGTCGACAACCGTTGATAATAATCGAACATCATTATCATCAACATATTCGAAAAAATTTAGCACCCAGCAACCGATGGAATGTGATTCAGAACGACGAATTAAAAGCTATGATGAATATAGTCAGGGATCAGCTGCATCACATGATGCCGATGAGTATAATTATTTCCGTACTGAATCGCCACAAGAACGAATTAATGTTACAAATGATTTGGATAATATTACAATACCAAGTCGACGAAAACACATTGATGATATTGAAGTTCCATTTGTTAAGAAAAATGCATATATTACAACAGTAAATGATATTGAATGTGATCGACGTGAAAAAAGTCCAGTCATTGATGATGATTATTTTTCAAGTACGGTAAAACATCATCGTGTTCAAAGTGTTGTTGTAACGGCTGATTCAATATTAACTGGTAATACAAATGCAACAACAACCGTACATTTTCAACAGCCGGGTGATATTCGTCATTTGCAAAAGGAACGTTCTCAATTGCTTGAACAGCTTGAAGAATGCCCGTCCAGTGGTGATGAAATTTTAACACCGAAAAAACGAATGAAATTCAACAATGCTGATCATACCGGCAATATTGTACAAACGAACCTAGTTAATGATTCTAACTGTGATGCTACTTTAAACAATCTTAACGATTCTAATTTATTACACCATCGAAAGAATACGGAAGTGAGACGATTATCAGAATGTAATTCATCTAAATATAATGTTAATAACATTCGACGGCCGTCAACTGATAGTGGAAGCATAAGGCATTCACATGTACGAACCACCACAACAACAACATCAAATACAGCCACTTCTGCGGCTGCGGCTGCGGCTGCAACGGCGGCCATTGCAAACAATCAATCGCACAATGAACTCAATGAACAAATGTCAGCATTTCAATCGCATCCATTTTGTAAGCGACGCAGAACTGGCAATTCAAATAGTGAAAGTGAACATCATTCAAAAGGTCGTGGCCATCAATTGCATTCGCATCATTCGCATGAGGCATCGGCCAGCGAAAGTGCGGATGGATCGAGGCCCGGCACACCGCTCTGTGATGAACGACCTGAAATCATGGTTCCAGCCGATCCACGCCGTAATTTACGTGACAAATATACATGTCATACAACATCAATGTATTTGCCATTGCCAAAATTTGGTGTACAAATTTTTCAACAGAATCGTGCATTCAGCTCAACACATTCACTATCTTCCTACTTATTAACCAGTCTTTCTAGTCGGTATGTATTCGAATTTGTGATTTTTCTATCAAGTTTTTTTTGTTTTGTTTCAGTTCCTCTAATGTTTTTTTTGGTTGTTTACTCAATTTGTTTTTTTTTTTTTCTTTTTTGATTTTTATTCAAAACATTTTAGAAATACATTATCAAGTCCACCGCCAGCATTGCTCACCCGGCCATCATCAAATGGTAGTAATATTTTATTGAGTAATGTTCAGCATTCGCATCAGCATAACTTCCAATCAAAGCATTCACATCAATCGGATCGCTCCTCTTCGCATCAATCAATCGCACATCAATCGTCCGAATCAAAATCGTCATCGCATCATCAATCAAATGTACATCATTCACTATCGACAGTATCACAAAATGTACCGCCCGCATTATTATCGTCATCATCAATATCATCATCTGCAACATCATTATCATCATCATCATCGATTGTAGCCGCATCTCAGGATAGCAAACAACCGAAACTTCCTCAGAATCAATCGACCGAAATACAAATAAAACCAGTCAATACGGCCAGTTTATTAAATCCAATTTCAACACAACAACCAATTGAACAACCGCCAGAAAGTCCATGCATAGCACCATCGCTTAGTTCAAATTCAAGTGATTCAGAAATTGGAACAAGTCCATCATTTGATGAGCGTATAAAAAATCTTGATGAAATGTTTGAAATGTGGAACGGTGGCATACCAACACGATCATCATCACATTCATTTAATGAAAATCAAATTCAAACTACACCAACATCAGCATCAAGTTTTTCAAGTCGTCATAAATTCCTTGAGCTTGATGTAAATGATGTAAAACCATCGGATATTTTAAAAACGGTTTTATCGAAAAAATCCATTTTTGATGATGATTTTAAGCGATTAGAAAATATTGGAGAGAAATATGAGCCAAAAGACTTTATAAATTTAAATCGTACGGCCACACAAACAATAATGCCAATTAATACAAATAATGGAAAACCACCGATAACACCATCATTAACAAGTCAATTGCCAAAATTGCATTCAACACAACAAACGCCGACAACATATACAACACAAATTAGTCAAGTATTGCCACGTTTAAATGCTGTATCACCAATGAATAGTCCACAACCACAATCACCGTACAATAGTCCATCACCATCGCCAATTGTTGTAACGCCAAATATGTCTGGCGCTAAAATGTCAAATAATGTTGCATCCGTACAACCAGTTAAAGGATTACAATATCCATTCCCAACACATCCGCCAATTGCATCGTCTGTAACAAATTTATCAAATGCAACACAAACAAATAAAATCACCGATACAACAACAACAACAACAACAACAATAACCAGTTCATCTCATGATCAAGATTCAATCAAAACAAAATCACATTCCGGTAAAATGGTTAACATTCAAGATAAAAATCAAAGTAATGGTTCAAAAAGTTCAAATCCAAATCGATCGCTAAATAAAAGTGCATCGGTACCGGGTAGTAATCATTCGGGTACTGTTCGAGCAACACTTACATCTAGTTGCAGTTTAAACATAAATATTAAAGAAGAAGAAAGTAATGATTCGGTTGAAAATGTGATTCCATCACGTAAAACATCACGCGAAGAGAAAAATTCAAATGCAAAAAATGAGCATGCAAAAAAGACTGATTTGTTAGATCGACGAAAATGGGAATCGATTAGTAGTGAAAATTCTGATCCAGCTTCAAGTTCAGAAATTTTATCCGAACGTATGGATAATGAACGTGTCGGTCGTGAACGACATGAATCAATGAAATTGGAAATGAGTAAAAATAAAAATAAAACGCGAAATCAAAATGAAATTGAATCATCATTGGAGCGTGATGAAACACGAATTAAATATGAGCATGAATCAAAGAAAACTGATGAATATGATTATCGACGACGTGATATGATGGATTGTGATGATGCAATTCATAATTGGAAACAAGAATATAAACAAAATCCACAAAAAGATCGAGAACATAATGTTACAGTTGTAAATCATTTTATAAAAAGTGATAAACATAATAAAGAAAATGCAGCAAAATCACGTGAAAGCACACCAATGGATCGGCAACAATATAATAATGATGATGTTAAAAATGCAAATAAAAATAGTCGCAGCAATTCACCCAATAAAAATATGCCAAAACGACGATTTAGTTCACATGAATCGGTTGACAGTGATGATGGGAAACGATTTAAATTCAGCACCGAAAATCCTAAATCAATGGATCGTCGTGATTTTAAAGATCCAAATGGGCGAACTGGTGATAAATCATCAAAACATCAACGCAATTTTAAAGTGAACAATGTACACAAAACGGAAAATGAGAATTTATGCGATTTGGATGAGCGATCAAAGAAAGACAACAATTTTGATGAACGAAAAAAGGAACGTGAAAATGATAAACATCGCAGCAAAAGTGAGAAATCTTCACACAAGAGTCGACGCAATAAAGAGGATCGATCAAACAATCAATTTCGTAAGTTTTTTTTTTTTTCTTTTTTCGTTTTTTTTTTTTGAAATTTCATGTTCCCGAGAGATTTTTCAGTCAGAATTTTAGAGTTTTCGTTGCAATTTTAATATTTTTGTTATAAAAATCTCATGCAAAGTTTCAAGTTCTTTTTTCAAAACGAAAATAAAAAAAAATCATTTTCAAATTCACGTTTATCTTCGAAGTGTCTCAATTTATGCCTTTTATGTGAGTGGCACTCACTGAGTGCACAAGCAACGAATTATTTCATTTAAAAAGCTCTTAATCGCATTTGGTAGTTTTTTGAATTAAATCGAATAAACTTTTCATCTGGCGTGATAAGCTCTAATTCATAATATCATGTTGATTGTGCTTTGCAATGCAACTGAACTAATTTGAGCTGGTTCAGTGTAGATTCATTTGATTATGGAAATAAATTGTCGGTTAATGTACTTGCTAAATATAAATCAACTAACTAAATCTTTATCAAATCATTTTTAATTTTGCAGATATGGAAGCACAAAGTGCATTCTCAAATGATGGTCGCCTAAGTGACGATGAGAACGTTAAAAGGTCGGAGAATAAGGAGAGTAAACGTGGCAATTTGTTTGAGCAGCAGCAGCAGCAGCAACAACAACAACAACAGCATCAGCAGCAGCAGCATCAACAGCAGCAGCAACAGCAACAACCAAGTCACCGTCATCATGGCCACGAACAAAAGCAAAATTCTCGTGATCATCGTGATGATAAATCAAAATCGGAAAAGCGAATGGATCGATTAAATAGCAATGAAAGACGATCTCGTACGGATGAATCACATGGTTCGACCAAATCACAAATGGAACCGAGACGCATTCGAAAGCAAACATCAAATAGTTCAGATGATAGCGATTCAGATGGTCCAAAGAAACATTCCATTTTTGAAATTCCCGATGATGGTCCATACGTTTCAATGTATGATAAAGTTAAAGCACGTTCCTGTAAAAATATGCAAAAACAAGAAGAAGAAAAGAAAATCAAAGCAAAATTCAGTCAATTGAAAGAGAGCCGAGCAAAACGTGAAGGAAAGAAACATACAAATAGTTATGATGAAGATACTGATTCAGATATCGAACCAAATGAACAACGTGTTAAACACACAGGCACGAAACCACATTTTCTTGATTCATCAACGGAAGATAGTGACGGTCGTCATTCAATGAACAAAGATTTAATATCCGATTCAGAATCAAGTTCACGAAAAGGTCATTTCCGTATGAATCGATTGAATGAATTGTGTGATGGTGAAAGTTCAGAAAATAGTTCATTGCATCAATATCAAGTAAAACCGCGACGTCGCATATCATCCCGAAAAAATTCACGATCCGCTCGTATTACATCGGAAACATCAGATGATGCAAGTGAAAGTGCACGAGTAAAACAAGAACCAATCGATAAATTGAATGATGATGAATTGAAATGTGAAATAAAAACGGAAATTGTAAACATTCCAAAAGAAGAAAAACAGGATATTGTTCAATTTAAAATTAAATCCGAACCGGTTGATTCTCCATCACCAGAACGATCATCAAATATGTGTGATATGTCTGATGGTGATTCTATTACGCCAAGCAGTAAAGCATCTGAAACAAAAGATTCCATTTTTGATAATTCATTTAATGCAGAAAGTAAGAAACGTCATAAGAAAAATAAAAAACGTCAAAAGAGCCCATCAACACAATCAAATGAAGAGAATAAACCAATTAAACATGATGAAATTAAAGTGGAAAAATCCAATTTAATGGAAAATGTGTTTGATGAATTGAAACGTGATTCATCGTTCATTGAAAAGAAACGTCACGGTAAAAAAGAAAAGAAACGTGATAAAGCATCAAAAGAACAACACGATAAATCGAAAGAAGAAAAATATCGCATGAAAAAGTTGAAAAAACAAAATCGCTTATCATCCGATGCATCGATATTTGAATCACAAGAGAGTTTCAGTTCAATTAAACGTGGTGAAAAAATGGAAGACATTTTTGGACCAATTTCTGATGATGATTCACATATTTCAGCAACAATTGATATACAAAAAACCATAAATAAATCAAATGCATCAAATAATGGCCATTCAAATAAATCCAGTACACAATCAACAACAACAACAACAACAACAACAACAATTCATACACAAAATGACAATAATGCCGAAATAAAATCATCAAATTTGCATTTGGAAAAAGAGAAACATCGTGAAAAGAAACGTGAAAAGAAGCGCAAAGAGCGTGAAAAGCAACAACAATCGATTAGTAGCAAAGATGATGATAATAGTGTTGATTTGGATGCAGCAGCTCGAGCATTGGAAGCACAATTACTTGAAGATAGTGAACAAAAACCAGAAGAAATCACTGATTTTGGATATCTTGGCATAAAAGAAAATATCAAAAATGAAATTATCACTGAAAAACCATATGATGATGTATTTCGATTTTCTGAAACTGAAGAAAGTCCTGACAATATGTTTATGTCACGAAAATCTGACGAAACTCATCGTTCAAAGGACAAAAAGAAAAAGAAGAAAAAATCAAAAGAAGAGAAACGTCATCATCATCATCATTCAAGTCATTCGTCATCATTTATATCACCGCCAACAACGCCACGATTAACAATTGATACAGATATTGATGATATGCCACTATCAAAACCGTCACCAATTTCCATTGAAGATAGCAAATCATGTGAAGAAATTGAATCAAAATGCAAAGAAATTTCACAAATTGATGCATCAAAACATAGCGATGATAAACAAAAAGATTCAAAAGGACTTATAACTGGTTTTAATTTGGACATTGATTCAACTACTTATGATTCAGCCGTTCAATCAATTTCATCTGATTTTAATGTCAGTGAAAAATCTGAATCCGAAACAAATTTAATAGTTGAAAAGCAACCGATTGAAAGTCCAGAAACACCGCCAAGCGATAAAATGGATGAAAAATCACGTGTTGTCATTTCACAAGAAGAAACAGAAGATGCTGTGGCTGCTTTGTTGGGCGAAAGCTTTGGCATAACCGATGATTATTCATTTAATGAAGATCCAATAATTGAAGAAGGTTCAAATTTGCAATCGTCTAACGATGCAATTGCCGAAGAGGAAGCCGAAGAAATGCGAAAAGCTGTACAAAGTTTAGGCACAGATGATTTGGATATGAAACCAGATACGCCACAAAGTGATAATGGTCTTCAAATTGATACCGATACCGAAGAGCAAGATGATGCAAATGGTTTACAAATCGATGAAAGTGCAACAAATGATACAAACAAACCGGAATCGCCTAAAAATAAAAAGGTTACAAAAGAAATGGAATTGAAATCAAGCGATAGCAAAGAATCAACGGCATTGACATCAGAAACGGCTGAAAACAACAAAACTCCTGAAAAATCTGATATTCAGAAGTCAACAATTATTGCACCAACCAAACCAATTGTCGAGCCACCGATTTTGCCGCCGATTATACCAAAATTGTCTGAAGCACCCACTGAATTATTGTCAGTTACGATTAGCACACCAACATTGGCCAAGCCGAGCATCATTCAAGTGTCAAGCATTTCGAATGACAAATCAAAATCATCAACGTCGTCGCCGTCGTCGCCACCGCTGCCGCCACCGACACCGCCAAGTAAGTACTTTGAAATGATTCAATTCAAAATAATTTCAATTATTCATAAATACAGGTGAATTATTTGCCGAGTCATGATTCAAACATATTATACTTCTTTGTCTTCTTCTTCCATTAGATACGATTATTCAACATACTCAAGTGCCGAATGTAACACAGTCCATACCAACGCCACCGCCGCCAACAACACCAACAATTCAAAGTCCAGTATTGAATCGAGTGGCCGCACCGCAAATACGTCAATCATTGCATATTGGTCCAGCTAAATCGACATTATCCCATGTTGATATTCAACAACGTCAAATTGTATCGCCAACGCAATCAACAATTCAAAATAAACCATTAACACCAGATGTTTCAACAAATCGTACATCATCGGTTGTTGTTCCACCATCAGCATCAAAATCAAGTATTGTTGAATCAAAGCATATCGAATGTGAAACAACAATCGCTCCAACAACATTAATCAATACACAAATGCAACAAACACCAAAGCAAATTGTATTTGAAACCAAATTACAACCGAAAATCGATGTCAAAGAAGACAAATCAATTGAAATTGTACCATTGGAGAAACCAATTGAAAATGTTAAACAAGATGATGTACCGGTGGCAACAACATCGGTGATTAAGAGCATTTTATCAACACCGGATGAGCAAAAAGTGATACCAGAAGAGAAGGTAAATTCATCGGCAATAAAAGTGGACAGTGAATATTGGTCGGCAAAAGAAATGAATATTGAATCAGTGATCAAAGAAGTCGATGCATTATGCACAACTGATGATGAGATAAATATTGAATCAAAGGTGATTATCAAAACAGAAACACCAAAATCCGAATCAATTGATGATATGGTGCATAGTGAAAAGAATGATTCAAAAGAATCGATTAAAATTGATGCAAAAGGACAACCAAAACGTGAAAAATGTGTTCGAAATAAGAAAATACAAAATGAAATGGAAATTCAAAAATCACCGCCAACTACCGTTTTGACAACATCCGAAATTCAAACTGGTGTTCAAACACGTCGAGGTGTCACAACAAAACCAACTGTGCAAACAAAACGTGGACGCAACAATCGTAATGTTTCACCACGATCAAAGGCTGGTGCTAATGTTGTTGTTGGAAATGAAAAACCACGTAATACAAATTCTGAATCAGATATTTATGAATTCCATGATGATTCTGGTGAAGAAACAATGGCAATGCAAAGTAATGAACAACCAAGAACACGAGCATTATCATTTTCAAAACCACATACACAACCATCAAGTCCAAATCAACAACCAATTGAACCAATTAAATCACAACCAATTGAATCAGAATCGAAACCAATTCAATCACCAGAAATGGAAAAATCAATTGAATCTCATGATGATTCAAAGGAAGATCTTAATGCATTGAATAATGTACGCAAGAGTCGTCGTTTAATTGAACGTGATGGTACACGTAGCACAGTTGATGATACGATCGAAGATGTGGTTAAAAATATTACAAAAGAACAAACTGTTATTACAACATCAACAACAATTGTTCAATCACAATTAACATTAACACAAGCACAATCACAACCGCGACGATCAACACGTCATGCAACTCAATTGACACCAGTTAAATTGAATGTGAATGAAAAGACTGAATTACGTAAATCACCTCGGCCAAATCGTGGTGCAAAGGATATTAAAACGATTGAAAATGAACATTCGATCGATGAAAAGAGCGAAGATACACAACGAAATGATGCTCATGAAGGGAAACATGATAATGATTCAGAAGCGAAACAAAGTTCATTGGAAACGAGTGAAATTGTGAGAATTGAAACAGCAAAATCAAGAAATTCACCAAAATCAGAGCCAATCATTGTTGATGATACAAAATCACAGCCAATTCAAAAAGAATTACCAGCAACAGTGGAGCTTGAAAAGCGACAACCAACATCTATTGAACCAATGGCATTGATTGATCCAGTCACTGGTGAATTGACTGTTGTTCAACAAAGCAATGAAGGACAATATGTTCCAATTGTTAGTGGGCACAGCAGTGAATTTGCTAATAAACCAAGTGTTTTGGTAACATCACGTGATGTTCGACCAATTGTTGAGAGATCAATTGTTGATACAATGCCAACAATTGTTTCAAAAGTATCAACACCACCAGTTATGACAATTGTAAGCAAAGCACCAGTTACAATGCCAATGCCAGTTCCAAGCTCTATTCATTCAAGCTCTGTTCCAATTCAAAGTTGCGTTTCGATTCAAAGTTCTGTGCAAATGCCAATGCCAATACCAACAACGGCTCCAGTTCATGTACAGAAATCAACGGTTGTTATAACCACAAAACCAGTTGAAACTTCAACACATGCCATCCCATTGTCAATGTCAATTGAGAAAACATTGGCCCAATCAGCGCCACAAACCCATCCACAAATTCAAATTCAACCAGTTGTTCAAGTTCCACCGGTAACGCATTCACATCAACCACATTCACATTCAATCAAAGCACATGTGATGAGCTCACAACATGTAAAAGTGTCACAAGCGCCAGTCATTTCAAGCGCTGGAACTCCGGTCATTTTAAGTACAAGTGTTTCGCATATGTCAAATGTTCAACCGGTAATCAAAACAACATCGATCATTCAAAGCACTGTTGCACAGCCAAACATTCAATCGCATAAATATGGCAAAGATACACCGGCAACGGTTATTGCTCAACAGCAACAACAACAGCAACAACAACAACAGCAACAACAACAGCAACAGCAACAGCAACAGCAGCAACAACCCCAATATCAACCAAAGATTCAGGTCACAGTTGCACAGCAACCACAACAAGCATCGCCTCATTTATCTGTTGCTCATAAAAATACATTAATTGTGAACATTCCAACAAGTTCACCGGCAAATGTGCAACAAACAAATTCACCACGTCATTCACCAAATGTTCCACCAAAAGTGACACACACTCAAGCATCAATTCATGAACCACAATATTCAATACATGTGCCAAAGCATTCGGTTGGTAATATTCATCAGCAACAGATTTTGTCACAAAAACCAGTTGTCATTCATGCAAATAAAATGCATATGCCACCAACGTCAACAAATTACACATCAGTTGTACAATGTGGCGGTAAAGTGATTCAAACACATCATATGCAACAACAACAACAACAACAACAACAGCAACAATCGCCATTAGTTCAAATGGGACTAGGTCAACCAGTGTCAATGCAGCATATTTCACAATCACAGCCACCACCACAACAATTGCCACCAAAATCAAGCCATCAAATTAGCATACAATCAACACAATCGGCACCATTTGTTAGCAATGTACCAATGCAAGTTAGAACCAGTACAGGCAAATATGAATCGGCACCATCGCCCAAATTCAAACAGCACATTTTACCAACGGGCATTCCACAAATTCAAACGCCATCTGTTACGATTACACAACAACAGCAACAACAGCATCAACATCAACAGCAACATCAACAGCAAATGCAACAGCAACATCAACAGCAACTGCAACAGCAACATCAACAGCAACAGCAACATCAACAGCAACAGCAACATCAACAGCAACAGCAACAGCAACAGCAATCAGTTCCAAAACAAACGTTCCCACCACAATCAATGCCACCATCGAATCAAATGCGTTTACATCAAGCATCACAAATAATGACCGGCGCCGTTGCAAGTCCACCACCAAAACAACCGCATTTAAGCAGCCAACAACCAATCGTTGCTGGTAAGATATTAAAATATGCTGAGATGAAGGATCGGAATGTAATCAAAGTGAATTCGTTTATCGAACAAACAGGTGCGAATAGTTCAAGAGTGAGCGTACCACCAATAAGTCCACAAGGTCAACAAAATCGGCCGCATAGCATACAACAGCCTGGTTTACCAATTCCCGGTTATGAAGCCAATTTGGTAAGTATGAAGAAAAGTAATTTTCTTTTTTGGTTTTTTTTCAAAAAAAAAAAAAAAAAAACCAACACAAACACACATACATACACATACACACAGACATCTAATAAACTTTTTCAAAATTCAAATTCGGACGCAGCATTCGGATATTGGTGGATTCAGTTTACTCAGAAATCAAAGTCCACCGCCTGCTCATCAGCAGGCATCTCCTATTACTCCAGTTAACTTGGTAATTTTCGAGACGCTAAAATATCTGTTTTCTAAAAATCTTGTTTCTTGAAGAATTTTGCGTTCAATTTTATAGTCTGAATATCTTTTTTTTTTTTTTTAATATTTTTGAGTATTTTTTGCTATGGATTTGTTTTTTTTTTTTTTTTTGTATTTCATTTTTGGTTGTTATTATGAAAATATTTCATTTGCAATTTTCTTGTTTAATTTTATAGGCCGATGCTGGTTTTCCAACTGTACCAATGCGTGGTGTTCAAAATCATCCATTCCTTCTGTATGAACAATACAGGCGAGCTCAAGAAGCTTTAGGACAAGCAGCACGTATTCCGTATATACCAAGGTAAGCATTTAAATTAAAATTATCATAAAAATGGAAAACATTATCGATTAAAATCGATTTTAAATATAATAATATCAATGAAATCATTGTTTAATTTGTAAACGTTTAATTTTATTGAATTTTCTTCTTGATTTTTTTAGACCAACAATACTTCCGAGTACCACGGAACAAAAGGAATTGAGTGAGATGGAAGAGCCGCTTGGAACAAGCCCACCATTAGAATTGCGTCGAGTGGTTGGTCAAAGAGGTGTTGTACCGCATAGTTCACAAGAACGGGCTACAGGTAAATTTTTTTTCTCTCGATATTTTATATCATTTCCATGACTTTTGTTCGAAATAGGTCATAAACATCATTATTCTCATCACAACATAAAGTGATAGAATGTTTTGTGAATATGAAAGAAAAAATTCAAATGAAAAAGAAAAAAAAAACTAAAACATTATCAATTTCAGTGATTCCACAACCACATTATTCAGATTCTCGATTTTATGAGAGTGCCCGATCATCAATTCCACCGGCAACTGAACCACCGCCAGCTCATCGGAATCCATTGAGTGCAACACCGCCAATCAATTATGGTCCTGGTGAAATTCCCGCACATTTGTTGCCAAAAGCATTGGAACGAGAACGTGAACAAAGAGAAAAAGAACGAAAATCATCAATACCAGGTTTGTATTATTTTCACTGCATTAGTGAAAACAAAGAAAGAAAAAAAATGAAAATTGATCAAATCGAAAGAAAAAAGAAAATCTTTTCCATCTTTGCATTTCTAATAAAATCATTTAATTTTCAAAAGGACACACAAATACACCATGTCCAAGTGGATTAGTTCCTGCAATGGCAACACCAGGTCCTGGACGAAGTTTACAAGTAACAACACCACCTCATGCAAGTCAAGTGCCACCACAGGCCGATTCATTATTGATGCTATTACAACGATATCCAGTTATGTGGCAAGGATTATTAGCATTGAAAACCGATCAAGCTGCTGTTCAAATGCATTTTGTATTTGGAAATCCACAAGTGGCCAGTGGATCATTGCCATGCAATAGCGATGGATCAACACCTCCATTGAGAATAGCGCAACGTATGCGATTGGAACAAACTCAATTGGAGGGTGTGACACGTAAAATGCAGGTAAGTGATGTTAAACAACATAAAAGCATAATAATTTTGCAGCTAAATTGAATATTTTATTAAAAAAAAAAAAAAAAAAAAAAAAATTGTCCACATTTTCAGATGGATAATGAGCATTGTATGTTGCTGGCATTGCCATGCGGCCGTGATCATATGGATGTGTTACAACAATCAACGAATTTATCATCTGGATTTATAACATATTTGCAACAAAAGCAAGCCGCCGGTATTGTAAATATTCCAGCACCGGGTAGTGAACAAGCTGCTTATGTTGTCCATATATTCCCATCATGTGAATTTGCAAATGAGAATTTAGCTCGAATTGCTCCAGATTTATTGCATCGTGTTGCTGATATTGCGCATCTTCTCATTGTTATAGCGACCGTTTGAGTAAAGTGAAATAAATCAAAAACATCATCATCATCATAATCATCATCATTGTCGTCATTAAGCTGAACAACATATAGATACAATTTGCTACCCCGATTATAACGACTGTTGACGAATGAACAAATTTTCCAGAAATTGAATTCTGTGAAAACAATTTTATCGATAGAGACAAACAAATACCCGAAAAATGAGAAACTATACAAAAGAAAAAAACTCCCAAAACGAGAAAACAAAAAAAAAAAAAAAAAAAAAAAAAATTGTTAATTTTGTAAATAAGAGACGAAATACGGTATGATAAGATTCTAATAACTAAGATGATCTTTTGTACCAATTCTTTATGATTTTTTTTTTTATTTCTTCTTCTTCATCATCTTTTCATTTGATATGTTTTTATTATTTTCTATCAAATTGAATAATATTCGTTTGTAATTTCATTGATACCTCAAACAAAAGAATGTTAGAAATGTGAAAATCGCGATAAAACAAAAGAACAAAAAAAAAAAAAAAAATTAAAATGAAAATTAAAAATGGTGAAATTAAATGCACCAATCAAACAAGTACACAGACACAAAATGTGTGTAATTTGATTTTGTTATATACATTTATAATTATCTCATCAAATCTAATTGTATATTTAATTATATTAAGTTTTGATCTCACTCTCTCGTGTACACAAAATGTGTCTGTGTCCTGTGTCTGTATGGCGTATAATGTGCGCAAATCAAAAATGAACGAAATAATTTACAAAAATGGAAGAAAGAAAGAAAGTAAAAGAAAGAGAAAAAAAAAAACAATAAATTATATCGAAAACAGTTTGTGGCGTGTGCATCATGTTTTGTTGCGTTTAAATCGTTCGTATTGTTGACGATAAAATTGAAAAAGAAAAAAATATAAAATACATTGTGCGAAATGTGTTTAGACTAGAGTCAAGCAATGATGAGATCAAAAGGACGTGTCGATTGAATCATGAAAAAAAAAAAAAAAACTTTTCACAAACACACTCACACAATTAATGAAAGAATGAAACAAATAAAATAAACAACATATGTTACATCAGAATGTATACGAAATGCATAAACTAAATCAAATTATATGGATTTTTATATCTCATTTTTGGAAATAGAGATGAATAACACACTCACTCACACACACACACACACACATACAACAAAAAACACACACACACAAACTATCCCCTTTCGCAAAACATTGCATTATATATTCTTATTATTATCAGCGCTGTGTTCAAATGTCAAAATATTGAAATATTGCAAGAAACAGAAAGGAGACAAATAGACAACATTTTTAATATGCAAAATCTGGCAAAAATAACATGTAGTACAATATAGTAAATTGATATTGAATAATAATAATGCCTTGATTTTGAGCCAAAAGAAACATTATTTTGTTCAATGCTTTCATTCATCTAAACCTATCCGACCGGTCTTTCTTCTTCTCGTTCATCTACCGCTCCCCCCATTTCTTTTTGGCTTAAATTCACGTGCAACAAATAGCAAAAAATAAATAAATAACAAACAATTATATAATATATATATTTGTGCAAATTCGACACGCCGAATGCAAAACTAATTTACTTTCCAAATAAATAAAAAAAAAAACAAACAAACTAAAACAACCAATGACAAGCGACTCAATGAAAAAAAAAAATACGCCTGAGACGAGAAAATCTAACGCTATAAAAAAAAAAAATGAAGAGAACAGCAAATACAATAAAACTATTGTAAAATAGACGTATAATTATAGAAGTTTCTTTGTAAATATTAAAACAAAAAAATTAATTATTATTGAATAAAAATGCATCTAATTTTAAGCTTAATTTTAATGATAATTCAAAGAAAACAGATGAAAACAAAAAATGTACTAAAAAGCAAAAAAAAAAAAAAGAAAAAAAATCGCGAGACATACTACAAATTTGCATCCATTTTTATTGTTTTTCATTTTTTTTTCTTTTTTTTTTTTTTTTGTAAAAACCAACACGTAAAAATTGTGTTTCATGGACATGTGTAATTTTCATGTAAACATTATTCATTGAAAATTTCATGATGAAATTTTCATCGGAATTTATATTCGTGACGTGATTTTCCATTTTTGCACCGGAAATATACACACATTAACACACACACACTCACGCTACATTCGAAGACTATTTAAACAAAAAAATGCAAAAAAAAAGAAACATGAAATGGACAACACAAATACACACACACACACATAATTTCTCTGCGTTTCTCTTCGATGTAGTGTTATTATTGTAGTAATGATAAGTTTTGATGAGAAAAATAATTAAAGTGAAAATAACTATTAAATTTAATGTGTAAAAAGTTAATTTAGAGTTTATTGAGAAAAAAAAAAAATGAAAACATTTTGAAAAAACAAAAAAAAAAATATGAACCATTGATTTCAATGATGACAACAAATAAATAAATAAATAAATAAATAAATACATAAAATAAAATAAAAAATGCGTAGATCCACACATCCACACAGCATACATTTAAACAAATATTAACTACATAATTATGAATATATTATGTAATTGACATCAAAAAAACAAAGCAAAACAAAATAAAAAAAAAAAAAAAATAAATAAATAAAAATAATACAACAGAAAAGATATTGAAATTAAAATTGAAAATGAAAAACAATTAACAATTTGAAAATACGATATCACTCGAATACAAACAAAAATAAATAAAAATTCTTTGTAAAAATTACAAAATTAATAAAATCACAATTGTCTTTTAATTTATCGCAAATTTGTTCTTTGTTTCAGCTTGGAGTTTGATCTCTTTTGAATGATTCATTTCGTTAAACAACCTTCGAGAATCTTCGAATACTATTTTGGAAAACATATCTTCATTCTTGCGATTTTTTTTTTTTTTTTCATTTTTCAACGAATTATCAATAAATATGTCTCCCAAAAATTTGAAAGGGCATATCATATATTAAGACTTATCAACATATTTCTTGATAAGTCGTAAAAAAAACAAAAAAATTTCGCAAGAACGAAAAAATTAGTAATTAAACTTGAAAAAGAACCAATTTTTGAATTTCTTTCTTTTTAAACAATTTGTTTTGCAATGACCAATTTCGATGGAAAAATGGTTTTTTCATTATTTCGGTTGTAGAAATAAACAGAAAGCATTGTGAAATAGCGTGAAACTAAAGGATTTTCCAAACGAGATATTGCTGCAGTCGCTGCGCAACGTTTATGTACGCAGCAGATTAAATACACATACAGCGTTCACTCGAAGCGTTCGACAGAGTTTTATTGTTGCGTTTTGTGTGCATACACATACAGCAGCGCAAACGTTCCATAGAACTATGTGAATTTGCAAAAACGCAATTTGAAGCATGAAAATGGGCAATAAATTGTCAGTTAATGTTCATTAAATTATGTTATTATTTTCATACATTTTACATGCATTCTATTGAGAAACTAATTTTTATTAGTCTCAAGGGAGATTAGAAAGCGAACTGAACTTTAATAATCAATTTCATTTGGCTTATGATAATCAATTTTTGTATTGAATTCAGCAATATTTCACATTTTCGTGTGGGATGCATAACAATAATAAAAATCTCTTTAGTTGTTATGGTTTTCATGGAGCCGTAGATTATTTGAATCTGATGCCATTTTATTTTTAGCAAAATGTATTTCATCTCAATTTACACATTTAATTGGTTGCCATTAGTCATCTTTCATTTGAAGTTGTGTTTGTGACATTGAACATTGAAAATCGCTCTAAAAATAAACGATTCTAATATTTCATATTAACGATATGTCCGTAAATATATTCCATCGAAGCGAAATTTATGTGACTTTGGCGCAATTTATTTTGCACCATTTAATTTTCAGTTGAATTTTTACAAAAAAAAAAAAAAAATCATAATTTCAACTCATCGTCAAGACCAATAAAACTCGTTATTTTTTTTATTTTTTTTTTATTTTTCATTTCATCATTGAAATGTAAAACCAAATGATAGTTTTTATTTGATTTATTTAAATTACAGAATTTGGATCATAAAAAATGTAAACAAATTAATAAATAATTTGTAAAAATGATTTTTTGACTAGAATAAATGCTAGATGCTTGTTCGATTGTTGTAAATTTATTTCTTTTCATCGTTGCTGGAAATATTCAATGCAGCTGGTCCTGTTTGTTGGATTTGAATATGTCGAACATTGCCTTCACTGGCTTGAGTTGAGTGTGGAGCTTTAATGGTTAAAACACCGTCTGACGATAGTGTTGAAACTATATCTTCCATTTTTATTTCACTCGGAAGTTCATAACGTCGAGTGAATTCTCGCGAAATATAACCATGTTCATCTTGTCTCTCTTCGTGTTTTGCATGCACAATAACGGTATTATTTTCTGTTTTTACAGAAAGTTCATTTGGACTAAAATGTTGCACATCCAAACAAACTTGAAAACCATCTTTGTCAATTTTAACATCTTGATTCAATTTGCTTAAATCGGTAAAATGTGAACCCAATAAATTGTCATGATTAAGTCCCGATCTCAACAATGGGGAATTAGTTGGTTGATACCACCATGGATCACTAAATGGTGATCGATAACAGCCTGGCCGATTACAACTTGGATGATAAGTATCAAAAACGTGCGGCAACAAAGACATCTTGTTTTTTTAATTCACTTTAATTTTACGATTCACTTTTAATTCACTGTTTATCTTTGCTTATTGCTATCTCACGATTTATATTCGACTGACATTTCGTACATTGTCGCAACCTATTTATATCAATTGCTACTACGTTCTAGAAAGTTATTTTCACTGTTTGCCGAAAAAAAAAAAAATATTGTCGAATTTCATGTTTACGACATACACGCAATTCGTCATATGGAATCATCGATTTATTTCTGTATCATTCGTTGAAATGCATCGCAATTCTAGAAGTTTTTGAATAAGCAAACAAACTATAAACAAATGGAATAAATATTTACAAACATTTTACGATGAGATCTTTTATGGAAACATTTGCATTTGATTTTCTGGATTATTTTATTTATATTTTGTGATTTTTTGCAAACATTTTTACAAATTTCATATATTTTTCTCCTTAAAATATACGATATATTTTTCCTTACAATATACAATATGTTTCTCCTTGCAATATACAGTAAAGTTAAGATTTCAATACATAAAATATGGCTATGACTCTCATTTTATCCACCACTGTTAGCTCATCGATATGTAAAGATTACATTTAAATGCTATCAACATGTTGATTTGTTATAAAAAAAAATTAACTTGTTTATCTCAAAGTGAAAACAAAGTTATTTATTGTTGAAAGTGTGCGTAAATATGTATCATCTGTTTTGTTGACTACAAATGATCTTGCAATTTCTAGAATGTTGCAGTTATTTTCATTTAAACAGTAAACCGCTAGCTCGGTTGTATAAATACGCGTTCGCGTCGCACTGTGCGTCAGTTGAATACAAGTTTTTGGGGAAACAAACGCTTTCTGAAATAAAAACAAAAAAAAAAAATTGTGAAAATATTTCAAGTGAAATTTTTAATTGAAATTTCGTGAAAAATGTCACTTATTCCACGTGTGTTTGATCATTTTTATCCATTAGGCCGTGATTTTTTTGGCATGGAATTGTATCCAAGAGATTTCTGGATAACACCATCTGAGCGAAAATATTTGCGATCATTTTCAACTCCATTTAATTACTTGAGATCACATTTAGATGATTTTGAAAAGCAAATGCATATCGGCAAGGATGGTTTTGAAGTAAAACTTGACGTTGAAAACTTTAAACCTGAAGAAATTTCGGTTAAAACAATGGGAAATTCAATTACAATTGAAGCAAAACATGAAGAAAAAAAAGATGAATCTGGTTATATTTCTCGGCAAATTACACGACGATTTGAATTGCCAAAAGAATTTAAAACGGAAAATGTTATGTCAAATCTATCATCGGATGGTGTTTTGACAGTTAAATGTCCGAAAACGGAAGCAATTGAAGGTGTTTTAGTTCGTGAAATTCCAATTAAACAAATTGGACCAGTTAAAACAACAGAATTAATGGATGAGAAAAAAAAAGACGATCAACCAATCGAGACTGTACAAGCCAAAACAGAAGAAATAAAAGGGGACGAAAAAGAAGAGAAGAAATAATGAAAATATATTAGAGTCGTTTAATTTTTTTTTTTTTCATTTCTCATCAGTAATGTTTGATGTATTTATTTGGAAAAAAAAAAAAATAATTAAAATGTATTTTGAGCGATTTTTTTTTTCTTTTACAGTTTTGAATGAAATTGATTTTTTGAACTTTTAAATAAAACACATGAAAATAAGTCAAGCATATATGTTTGTTTTATTTTATTTTTACCAATTGACAGTTCAAATTTTTGTAAATTTGGATACAAACCTGAGTCACCATTGCATGAATCCTTTTCCTTGTTCACCGCCAACGCACAGCTGTTTCTGTAACTATCATGAACAAATTCTTTCTTTTTTTTGCCAAATATCATTATTTTGATAAAACACATAAAACTATGTTTTTTTTTCACATTTATTAAAAATATATGTAATCTCAACAAGTTAATGTACATAATTATGTTCAAATACATATTTGTATATATTTATTATGGTCTCATATGGTCTAAAATCCAGTCTAGATACTGATCAACTCTCTGAACGAAAAAAAAAAACAATAAAATATGTGAAAATGTCAATGTCAATGTGAAGTTAAAAATCAGCAATTCATCAAAATTTATACCGTATACACGCCAGGAATATCTTTTTGGCCACACTTTTGAGGACCAAATGATACTATTCCAACAAGATATGTGTATGGAAGAATTGGATTGCTTAACTCTTCAACCATTAATGGACCACCTAAATGAATTATTCAAATTTTAACTTTGTTTCGATTTAATTGTAATGAATTTGAATACAAACCTGAATCACCCTTACAAGAGTCTTTTCCTTTTTCGCCACCAGCGCATATTTGTTTTGAAAATATCGAAATATTTACAAATGAATATGCACTATTGCAATGCTCCAAAGTGGTACCATTAATGTCTACCTTCATTTTTATTTCACTTCGTGATGCTGTTAATCATATATAATGAACATTCAATAAAGTAGAAAAATAAAAGTTTGAAAAATTCAATTCACCATTTTCAGTTTTTCCATAACCGGCAACAATCAAAGGTATTTGATCAAAATTTTTATTTAACAAATTTTCGGAAAATGGTAAACAAATTGGTCGAATCCAATCGCTAAATATAACTGATTTTGATAATCGAATCAATCCAATATCATCGTATCTAAAATTTGATTGTGGTAAATAATTTTCATGAGCAATAATCTCTTCGATTCTAATATCTAACACTGGATCAGCACATTCTTCCTAAAATACATATAAATTTTTTTTATATTGAATTTATAGCAAATAGGTGAATATAAAGTAAACAACCTCTTCACAATCCGGCTCGGTTTGCAGATTATGTTCACCTAGCCGTACTTCTGTTGGAGTGTAACTTGTTCGAATTGCACCTTTTAAACAATGTGCCGCTGTTATAAACAAACCAATAAATAAATCACAATAATTTCATTCAATTTCTCATTAATTTCAAACATTTAACAAACCGGTTACAACATAATTTTTATTTATCAACGATCCACCACATAAATAACCACCTCTTGTAAAATCTAAAATGATGAATATGTTTTTTTTTCTTTTTAAAGCCAGGACAATACAATGAAAATGTATGTTTTATTTACGGCTTGTGTATTTAATTAATGCCATCCTGCAATGGAAAATTTGAAAAATTCCATCAATATGTGGTATATGAATGAGGCAGTATAAATTACAGTTTTTATAATTTTCTCGATTTGAAGACATTTCCAATCGAATATTATTAACAAAATGTATGCTTTCACTTCCATTCAAATTAATTTTTTACTTACCAGGGATAATCTGTTATTGATGTTTGCTCACCACCAACAATACGTTCTCTTAATTGTGTCCCACATCTGCCTGGCTGAGGGAACTGGGATTGAGAGAAACGAGATGTTGAAGAAAATGTTGAGGATGAAGATGATGAAGAAATTGTTGAACTAATAGGAAGTGAAGAAGATGGACAACAAACCTGAAAGATAGATTAAATATATTTCCATAGAAGAGAGCGTCAAAGAAGAATTAAGATTGTCATAATGCATTGAATAAAACTGATATAAATTAACCAAATATGTACATGAACATGTGTTAAGAACTTTGACCCGTTTTCAAATAAAATACATATGAAAAAAATAATTGAGTTTAATTTCATATACGAAATTCTAGCAATGATAGAGACATTTTTGTTAATGTTTTCTTTTAACCGTGCTTATGCCTTTGATTAAAATAATTTATTCGTACTTCGTATTTGTTCGTGATTTAATTTGTTCGTACTTACAATAGGCATCATTCCGTCAAATCCACAATGCGATTTTTGTAAAAGTTCCCGATCTGATGTTGTTAAATTATAAGTAAGAAGCCGAAATAGCTCCGTGCATTCCATTATGTTAATACATTTACCAGGCAAATTATTGGGGGTTCGACATGAGTTTTCTATAAAACAGAATATATTCACATTAGGCAAATTATTGAATTAAAAATTCATAATCACATTTAATTAAGTGTTATAATTAAATTCCTTCAGTGTCTTTTTTGCAAGCGCTTACATTCAAAAGTAACTTTGAATAGCTTTTAATAATATTATTTACATGCAAACATACAATCCATGTTGCGGTAGCGTCGTATGCGCGTTATATGCGTATTACCGTACACAGAAAGTAGTTATTCAATGTAACTTTTGAAAGTAAGCGCTTGCTTTATGAAAACCATAATTGCATATAGAGAATTCAAGCCGAAAAAAACCGGCACTAGCAAAAACAAAAATTATTTAGATTTTTCATTAATTGATTTTGATCGAATTATATTCGCTATAATCAGAATTGTTCTTTTATTTTTTCTATATTTATTATGACGCCATGTAAAAATCAAGTTTAATCAAACTCTATAAATCTATAGGCACATCGAGTTTGATTTATAGGCATGCATGACACGAAGCATTTGTTGAGATTTACACATTTATCAAAATAAAGTTAATTCCTAATCAGCCTCATTTAATTTATGTTTGCACTGTTGACATCATCACTAAAAAATATGGCACTTACGCGCTCTTGTCGAATCACAAAATAATAACACGAAACAAAACAAAATGAATAAGATTTCCATTTTTGACTTGTAAAATCAAGCGTAAAACCAATTTTAAGTTGCCTGAATAAATTTTCAAATGTCACTGTTCGTATTGCTGATTAAATGCATCATTTTATATTGAATACTTTTCAATTTTTATGTCAATTTTACAACTAATCAATGAGAGAAAAATTAATCAGATGATGATAACACACAGACCAACCTAAGTACGTCATTACGTAATGTATTGCAGTCACACTAGTACATCGTATTGTAGGTGAGATATTATATTGTGATAGTACAACGAATTAGTTTGGAATTCCAAGAAATATCACAAACAAGCTGATCTTTGTTTTGATTACAATTTTGCAATACAAATCTATTTTGATGGGGCTTTCCTACCAGATGTGTGTATATTGTACAATTGCAATGAAGGAATGAGCCAGAAAAAAGGAGCAAAGCAATGAAAAGTTCGATTTGACGTTATGAGACGAAAATTGGATTTAGAGGAAAATCAAAATCATTTATGTGAAAATCCCGGTTAAAAAAAATTAAAAACGGTTTTCATAGCAAAACCATAACAATAATAATATTGATCTGATTTTTATATATTATACATTAGTTTAAATATTCGATTTTCTAATTGTTTTTGAATTAAAAACGCATTTTTTTTTATTTTTCTTGTGTCTGGAATTATAAAAGATAATTCTGGAATTATAAAAGATAATCATCACGTTAAAAAAAAAAAAATTCATACAAATTCAATTTTTCTTCTTTTTTTAGTTTAAAAATTTATTAAAATGAATCCCTAATGATGATTGTGTATCATCCCAAAAAAAATTGTATCATTCAAAAAAACATTGAAAGCACATTGGCATTACTAATTAAAAACAATAATTGATGTTGAATGGAATTCTTTATTCCTCCTTAGTTGATAAGCTGAATAGAGCTAAATTTCTGAATTGCAGACGAAAAAAATCATTATATAAAGAAAGGAAAGAAAGAAAGATTGTCAAAAAAAAAAAAAAAAAAAAAACGACGCATTTTGCATAAGAATACGACAAATTGTCGATAATTAATCAAAATCTAAGAAAAAAAGAAATTTCCAACTTGAACCTCGTATTAGATCAAACTAAAATGATTAACATTGAGTAAAAATTCAATTCAAACATCAAAGCAAATTCCAGAATAATTTATTTCGTGAATTTCACAATTTCACTGAATATTTCATAAGCCACAAGGAGTGTGTTCATCGGCCGCATACATATATTCTTATTAAATGTGTGAAAAAAAGTGAATTTCATCATGCCGAACCAAATGTTTCATCATTTTCCATTACTTATCAATTTGTGAAAAAATAGTGAAAGATTACAAAGATATCCAAATAAACCATCTGTAAAAACACTTAATTTTTTTTTTCAAATAAAAAGAAATAAAACCACAGATATTTTGTATTTTATCCTTTCTTTATTTGGCTTTCAGTCTAATCGTTATTTCATCACATTCTGTTACATTCTTAAAATCTAAAATCTAAACTCTTAAATTCTATTTCTTTTGTTCATCCTTGCTTTCATCACTTTTACTTTCGACTTTTTTTGGTTCATTATCCATATGAGCTGTTCCTGTTTGTTGGATTTGAATTTTTCGTGCATGTTCGGTGTCAATTTGTTTTGGTGGTGCACGAACGGTTAAAATGCCATCAGCTGATAATGTAGAAACAATATCTTTGATATTACAATCGTCTGGTAATGTATAACGTCGGCTAAAGTGTCTTGAAACATAACTATCATCTTCACTGCGTTCTTCATGTTTAGCTTCAATAATAACATTATTGTCAGCAACTTTTACACTGATTTCTTCTGGTTTGAAATTTTTAACATTCAATGACACTTGAAAACCATCTTCGGGTGTGCTGAGAAATTTTTCACCTTGCCAATATGGTAGACGATTGACAGCATACCGTGGAAGTGCAAAATCAAATGGATCCGAATTCCAAAAATCACGAATTAAACTTCGATGTGCTCGAAATGGATCTTCCCATAGCAATGATGGTAATGATGCTCGGGAACGATGTCGTACCAAATTCAATGCTGGATTGAATAATTTGGTCACGTTTCTTAATTGCAAAGCCATTTTTACAAGACTTTTTCTTTTCACTCACTTCACTTTAAAACTGTTTCAACTGTTTTGCTTTATTGTATTTGACTGACGAACGCAAAGCGATGCGGCTGTATTTATACTCAACCGACGATGCGAGCGCAATAATGTACGAAAATTCTAGACGTTCACGTTTTTTCTACACACATCGCGCATAACGCAACGAATGTATGGTTTGTAATGTTATTGTTCTAATGTAAATATTCTAGTAAATTCTTCATGAAAAACAGTATTATTACAGATCAAGCGTCGTACTGAATTCAAAAGGTCCTCATATTGTATTATGCGTCTCGAAAATTCGGGACGCATCATATACAATACGCATCAATATATAATATATGAAAATGTATTACGACGGAAATTTCGAGAGATTCAATCGTACAAATTCATTTTACTATAAATACAGTGTCGCATCGCGTCCCTTTATCAGTTGCATACAAAACAATTAAAAATTAAAATAAATTTATCCAGTGTTCTTTGAACGCTAATCAAAAAAAAAAAAAAAAATTTAAAAAAGTGTGTTTTGAAGTAAAAATGTCACTTTTACCATACATTATTGACGATTATTACCCAACCGGTGTCCATCATTTTGGTTCGGGTTATTATCCAAACGATTTGTGGATTTCACCAATTGAACGTTCATTACTTCGTTCACTATCAAATACTGGCAATTATTTAAGATCACAATTGTCACATTTGGATGAAATGGAAAAGAAATTGCATATTGGAAAAGATGGTTTTCAAGTTTGTCTTGACGTTGAACACTTCAAACCGGAAGAGATATCATTGAAAACGGAAAATAATTCGATTGTTGTTAATGCAAAACATGAAGAAAAGAAAGACGATCATGGTTATATATCGAGAGAATTTACACGACGATATAAATTACCTGAGGGATTCAGAGCTGAAGATGTAGTATCAACTCTTTCATCTGATGGTGTTTTAACAATCAAATGCCCAAATGCACCGGCCATTGAAGGATCCAACGTAAGAAACATTGAAATTGAACAAACAGGACCAGCTAAGCAAAGCATCCAAAGCAACGAAAAAGAAAATATTCCAAATGGCAAATAAATTTCATAGAAATTTCTATACACAACTGTATACCATAATATGCATTTCGATGTTTTTATGCTAAACGACTCTTTGTGTATGTGTGTGTGTATAAAATTGAAATCATTTGTATATTCGGTTTTTGATTTTATTCATTTCCAAATGTAACGAGAAATATCGAGATTTTTTTTTTTTTTTTTTTTTTTTTTTTCATTTTTCAATGTTTTTGGTCTAACAATCTACGGGTGGCCCAGAATAACTGTCGTGTTTTTTTTAATGAAAAAAACGGACAGAAAAAGATCTGTACGAACAAAAGATCTGGTTTAACAATCGAAACACGGATTAACAATCAAAAACAAGCAAGACAGAATCCAAAAATGAAAAGAGCTGATGCGCCGGCACGCAACTTCAAATATCGTTTTCTCAGATGAGAAATTGTTCCTTTTGCAACCAAGTCTTAATGCGCAAAATGATCGTGTGTACGCAGTGACTATTGAGGACCCTCCTGAAGATGATTTGGTGGTTGAACGATTTCAGAATGTACCAAAAGTCATGGTTTGGGGCGCCGTTTCGGCAGACAACAAATTTCCTCTTGTTTTCGTTGAAAGTGGCGTAAAAATTAATGCGTCTGTGTACAAAGAAGAAATATTGCATTCAAAATTGTTGCCACACGCCGAAAGAGTGTTTCGTAATGAACCATGGGTGTTTCAGCAAGACGGAGCACCGTCAAATCGAGCAAACACAGTGCAACAGTGGTTAAGTGAAAATGTGCCGGATTTTATTAACAAAGACGAATGGCCGCCATCGTCTCCAGACTTAAATCCAATGAATTTTTTTGTGTGGGGTTACATGGAATCGAAGCTAAATGGTCTGAAGATTACGAAAACTTCAACATTGGATGCATTCAAAAAGAAAATCGTCAAAATTTGGAACGATATTCCCATCGAAATGGTGCGTGCCGCGTGTAAATCGTTTTCAAAACGTTTGCGATTGGTGATCCGCAACAAAGGAGGCAGATTCAAAACCAAAAAGTGAAAAACAAATTTTGGACCTTAATTTAACATTTAATAAAAAAAAATAGTTGATTTCAGTAAAAAAAAATACATTTCTCAATTAAATATAAAACGGACAGTTATTCTGGGCCACCCTGTAATTTAGGTGCAATTTCAATTTTTTTCTTCCATTTTTCATTAAATTTTCATTCATTTTTCTCTTCATGTAAACAATAAATTCAATTGAAATGTGTTAATAAATACAATGAATGTATAACAAAATTCGTTGGGAAATTTTTTTTCTTTTTAGATTTGTTATGATGCTTGTATCAAAATTATGATATCAGTTGCCTCTATGTTAGAAAAGACGAAAGGATTTGTTTCAAGTGTTTGGTTTTTCACTTTTTTGGGAAAAAAAAAATCGCCAAATCAGAAAACTAAATCGAGCTACTTCGTTGATTTTTGATTTTGAATTGGTCTCAGTCAATGATTTTTTTTTTTTTTAGACACTTTCATGCTTATCATTGTCTGCCAAGCCGCTGAAGACTAGATTTATGTTTGAATGTTTCATGGCCCAAAGTTTAAAATCCACTAGCCCGTATTTCTGTTATCTTAACATCAATGAATTTTATATCCACTAATTGGAAATAATCTATTTGATTATTGAATCTCGTATATATCACTAGTTAATCTGTGCTAAATGCAAATAATTAAATTGAAATGATTTAATTTGATTAATTTTGACGTTTTTATTTCGAAATTCATTGTTTATTTTCATAAATGAATTCTATATGAACTATTTAAAACCGTGGTATTTTCATGCTGTTAATATTTCGGTTGCTTTTTTCTTTGCTATACGCTCTCTGCGAACCATAAGCCGTCTTTCGCGTTCAAATTCTTTCATTCGTAAAATATAACTGAAAAAATTGGAAAATTATTGATTATGAATAATGTAAAATTGGATTTTTCATATTTTTTGTTTTTTTTTTTCGTTTTTTTTTTTTCGTTTTGCAATTATAAATGTAAAAAATACTAACTCATCATATTGGCACAAAGCTTGTGCATGTTTTTCATGTGAACATTTATATGCCCATGGCCATACATCGGCCATACATCTTAAATATTCAATTTTTGTGTGTGCACAATAATCACGTTCTTCTTTTTGCTGATACCATTTCATCTTTTTTTGCAATCATTACTGAAATTAAAAATCAAAATAAATCCAAATAGAATAAAATGCATGAGTTCGTTCACATGAATGTATAAATACAACGAAAAATTGAGTTTGACAGTTCTTATGTAACTATAAATGCGATTCAATTTTTTTTTTCAACGTTAGCACACTAAACATTGATTCAATGAGCAATTTATTAAATTTGTATCACACACATAAAATTGATTTGATCATGAATGTAATATGAAAATTAATTCAGACAAACCTCTTTCCTTTCGCCCATTTGGGAAACCATACATTGGGTCAAAATTGTATTGTTGTTGTTGTTCATGATTCTTCTTCGATCACCGATTCATTGCCACTTTCACTATCATCGGCTTCATCGTCAATATCTGCAAATTAGAGAAAATAATTGAAAAACAATTGAAAAAAAAAAGAAGAAGAAATTATTCTAAATTCGATAATTATGATAATTTCTCTCGATTTATTGCCAACAAATACCTTCATCATTATCATCATTATCATCATCATCAACCCCATCATCAGTGTTATCGTCATCCGAGCTCGCTTCATCGTCTTCATCATCCGAATCAGATGATTCTGATTCGGATCCACATTCTAAAATTTCACGAAATTCTTTTACCGTAATTTTCTTTGGTACAATTTGATGTAAAAATTCCAGCTTTTCCTCTTCTTGTACAAAGCTTGATAAATCATTGTAATTCAAATCCTTTTTGTTGGCACACTTTTTGTGAGTTTGTTGTGTTAAATATGATATGAAAAGTTCCTAGAAATTCACAAATATTTTATTCACATACATTTTCAGCAAGTTTTTTGTTTTTTTTTTTTTCTTCTTTTTTTTGATACAAATATCATCAATTGTTACTTACTGCTGCTTTTGTAACAACCAAAACTGATTCTTTGGAAAGGAATGCACTTGGATCGCCACAACTTTTCATTATTGTTCGCACCTTATTTATGGGCAATAATCTTTCATCTGGTTTTTCAACCATTTTGAATTGCTTTTGATTTTTGCTTTAGTTTATTTTGAACCAAAAACTAAAAAAAAAAAAAAAAAGAATTTGGATTTTGTTAATTTACAGGAGATTTCGTTACCACCAGCTGTATAGCTTAATGTTTGTTTATTGAGGTTATGTTTTAAGCATTTGTCCGCTTTTTTGTCAGAGAGATCTTTTATAATTTTGACATTTCGACGAATGCAGCGCTCATCTATCTTCGAACTATTGATATACAAAACACATTTACAATTCAACAAGACTGCTTTTTTTTAAGCAATGAGCACATTGATCACTTGACCATTTTTAAGGTTGGATTTTGAGGTAAGAAAAGAATTCGATTTTTTTTTTTGAAGAAAATTTCATAAATTTAATGATTTTGGAAAAAATTTTGAAATTATATTCGAACATGTTTGAAGAAAAGAATGAATTTTTATCGAAAAAAAAAAATCAATGGAAATTCCATTATTTCATTGAAGTCTTTTTTTCTAACCTCAGAACTAACAATTGCTTTTTTAAATGAACAACAAAGATAGAAACTTAAGTTATACATAAATTCTGCCTTGAAAGAAAAGAAAAAACCATATTTATCAATCTAAATTCGTTTTAGGTTATGCGACTGATTACATGCGGACCATATGATGTGAAAATCTCAATCAGGTTAGAATCAAGTGCATTTAAATGTACTAAAAACAAATTGTTATTTCATGATGAGCTTCTTTAACTTTTTCTGACATCTCTAATGAGCACAACAGTGTGCATTGATCGAATATAGAATTTACTGAGAAAATTTCATTTTAAGATGACTTTTTTTTCAAATCTATTATTTCAATGAAATAATTCACAATTTTTTGTTTTTCTTACATCTTCCAACAGATTTTCAAAAAATGAATGTAATGATAGCAATGCAAATAGCCGAATGACAATTGATCATATAATTGGTAATTTAAATTCAAAAAACGACAAAAAAAAAAAAAAAAATATTTTAAATTTTACATGATGATTTTCTATAATACTTTTTCTGACATCTCTTCTGAATGTTTTATTGATTTCATACAGACTAAACTGACGTAAAATACAAAAAAAAAATGAATAAATGTTTGCTATTCTTTGAATTATTCAACTAAATTTTTTGTTTTCTGTTTTTTCATTCAGTTCTTGAAGGTGAAAATGAATCTTGAAGACAGATTTGATGTGAACTTTGATGATAATTACTTATCACAAAGTTGTAATCGACAAATCAGAGGTTTTGATAATGAACTTATTAGCAAAGCTAAAAGTTCCATTGCCAAATGGGATGCATTTTTTCATAAACTATACAATTCTGACCAGAATATAGACAATATTTCACGAATTATTCGAACCGTTGGACTCAGTGAAGGAAATGTGGGTGCATTCACACAGCAACATATTAAAAAAGACATTACATCCAATTCAGAATTTCTTGTTGAAGAATCAAATTTAATTTTTTTGGATAAAAAATACTTTAAGTTCGGAGAAAGTCGTGATGATATACCAAACAAAACGGACATTTCAAATTCTGCATCAACGTCAGTGGATGAGCAATATGGTGTTTTTATTGATGATGAACCAGATAAAAATTCTTCAAAAAATGACAACATTACATCTCCGATTAAATCAAATAAAAATAAAAATAAAAATAAAAATAAAAACAAAAACAAACGAAATAAAAACCGCGAACAAACGCAAGAAACAGAAAATGAAACCAACAGTATAAACAATTGTTCACTTGATAGAGATAATCCAGAGAATTTCGTTTGTGCACCGCCCGGTGTTAAAATTTCCCATTCTCGGAGCCTGCGTCTCACAATTGATCTCTCAAAAAATTCAACTGGCTCTCTCCCATTTAGACTATAATGTTGTCCCGTTTAGACTATAATAATTGTTTTTTTTTTCGTATTTTTTTTATTTATGTATTCGTTATAAATGAACTTAAAATTGTTATTGATTTAAACTGTGATTAAAACTGATTGAAAATCTTTGAAAATTTAATGAAAAATGTTTCAGTTTTTTTTTTTTTTTTTTTCAAATAACTGATTGACGAACACACCATTGGCTATGAATTGGAAACAAAAAAAATGAAATATCACAAAAATGAGTCATTATCATCATATCGGGCACGATAAGTTTATTTACACATGGTCTTGACCGCTCCAGTAGTGATTTTCGCGCCAATCTACACAATTTACTTCACTATTTATCTGGAAGAGTGAAGGTGAATCTGTGAATTAAATTTTGACTGATTCATTTGCCATCTTGATTTTAACTTGATCCTTAGTCATTCCAAAGATATAGATATTTATGACAAAAACGACAACAACAATAATTATTTATAGACCATTATTGCCCTACAGAGTCTGATCTGTCTTGTAATGGTAGCCCTCTAACAATTCTTCTCCAGCTTGTTCTCTCGTCAGCCAGGTCTTGAGTTTCCCTATTCCAATCATACCCGCTTTCACTCAAGTCGTTCTTGACTGAATCCAAATAACGTCTACGCGGTCTACCTATACCTTTCGGTGCATTCACTTCAGCATTCAAAATTATGCCTGTTTGAACCTGAATTATATGCGGACATTGATCTATAAACATAATAAATTGTTATAGTTTTATATGGATAAAACATCACAAAATGCCATTCTTAGGCACTTTTCTCATACAAAAATATCATTTTTCACCAGAAATTTTTGCACAGAACAATCATGAGGTCATTCACGATAAACTGTTTAAACACACCAACTGTGTTCACATACATGATATATGTGCTAGTTTTTCTAGTGCTAGTGTTTCTGAATAGCCCCAATCTTATTTTTAGAAAATGAGTATGATTTCACATGTTTATAATGCCATAAAATGCCATTTTTATGTATTTTTCCATAAAAAAGGGGCATTTTATCGAAAGTATAGAAGAGATTTTGCTCGAAAACAATTTTCTTAAGGAAAGTTCCAATGAATTCATGTCATATTGGGGCCTCGTGAGCTAGATATGAATCATAAGGAAAGTTTCAATGAATTCCTGCTTACTTAGAGCTTTATGAGCTAGATATGAATCTAATCTATAAGTACATATCAGCAGAACTTGAATAGTCGAAAGTATAGAAGAGATTTTGCTCGAAAACACTTTTCTTAAGGAAAGTTCCAATGAATTCATGTCATATTGGGGCCTCGTGAGCTAGATATGAATCATAAGGAAAGTTTCAATGAATTCCTGCTTACTTAGAGCTTCGTGAGCTAGATATGAATCTAATCTATAAGCACATATCAGCAGAACTGATTTCAAGACAATAAGTTAATAAAATATTTGTTTGATTTTTTTATGCATAAAAATTCCATATTAATTTTGTGAACAATTTTAAATCATTTTTTTTTCTTTGAAAATACTTCGTCTTTGCTGACGCGCCCTAATGAAAAGTTATATTTTCTATTTATAAGAACAGGGCGCCGATAATTCAATGACAATTGATGATTGATTTTTTTTTCCTCCAAAAAAAATTTGTATTAAATTTTCTAATCGATGTTTATAGGCGTCAGTTTTCTTCTGGAAATATCGTCTTTCGGAAATATAGCCCGAATAAGAAGAATTTGTTCCAACATTTTCATAATTGCAGGACAAGGTAATAAAATATTTTTGGTGTTTTGATCGATTTTCAGAAAAATGCTAATTTTTACCTTATAAAGTGAACAGCATTGATGTTTTTATTGTTTAGCATTTGGCTTTCCTTTAGATGAGATTTGTCCCTTTGATTTGTTGCAATTTAAAATGTAAACTGGCAATTTGTTTCGATTAATATAATTGAATCGATCATCATCCTTGTTTTTTTTTCTATAACAAGGTGTGTCTGCTTTGTATGCAATATATCATTCGTCAATAGAATACATTTGCTTATGAACAAAATGTAATTAGGTTAAAAACAGTACATTTGCACGTTCTGTTATTTCCACAGCAAATAAATGTCAAATCGTTTATAAATCAAATTGTCGGAAGAATTTTTTCATTTGTTAAAATAATTTTGTTAATATTCCGTTAGTTCTTACGAAGAAATAATCAATCTGTCAAACGAACATCAAACATTAAAATGAATTGAAACGAAAATAATTTGAAAGAAATATTATTAATGAAATTATAAAGGAAACCAATATGTGAGAGAGGAAAACATATCACTTGAATAAAATATGAAAAAAAAAAATTGTTAAAGAAGGCGTTAATTTGCCCTTCACGGAATTAAGATATCAAAGCAATTTGTGAATGTGAATTGTCAATCAATCGAATAATTAAATACAATTGTATTCATTCCCTCAAGCATAGACATCCAAAAATGGCATTTTTCTGCGAAAAAAAAAATATCAATTCATTTAAGGACATAATAGAAAAATGTCAACAAAATAAGCAACTGTGTGAACTTACACTTGAATTTGACGCGCAATATATATTCAAATATACAGTCGAGTAATGTATAATTATCTAGTCTCAAAGTGATTCAAATCATATGAATTTGTTTTATGCATAAATACATTTTGAATTTATTTCTTCATGCAAATGGTGCATAGATTATAGTCGATTTGTCTGTTTTGCCGTTGCAATTCGTTCACCTACGTGTAAATAAATGATCCGCCTGCGCCAAGAAAAAAAAATATATAGCAGCAGCAACAGCAATAAGAGTAGCAACAAAACGTAGTAACTATTTTCTCAATGAATCACATGAAATGCATCACGTAAACAAACGATTTCAAAATCAAGGAAGTGGCATTTTTTAAGTATTCACATTGCATAAGTGATATGATTTCAATTTAATGCTTAGAACAGAGCCAAACATGTGAATACATTTGAATCGATTTTAAAGAGCGTTCTGCTCTCTCTTTCTCTCTCTCTTCTCTCTCTCTCTCTCTCTCTCTATCTCTATCTCTATCTCTTTCTCTTGCTCTCTGTCTCTCTTTCTCTCTCTCTCTCTTTCTCTCTCTTTCTCTCTCTCTTGCTCCTCCTTTCTCTCTCACTCTTCTTGTGTGTCTGTATGCCGAATGAATTGTATTGAAAAATTCAATGGATTAATTTAGCTAGCAATAGAAAGAGAGAATCATTGTGGGCATGGGAATAATTCATATGAATCGGTATCGTATCATTTGCTCGGAATAAATTGGTATTTGCTAAATTTCAAGGTGATTTGGCGAGCCATTGTATGATGCCAAATGTATAAATATGGTGAATTAGTTGGCAAAATGTTTAGTCCTCAATTTGAGTTCGAAATCTGACAACGTTTTCTGACTGTCTCACAAGTGTAATCGATTTTAGGTGTATATTTTCTCTATATCGAGACAACAATAGATCATTCAAGCTATCGATAATTTTGAAGAACAAACAAAAAAACAAATTTAAAATTGTGCGCAATCAGTTTGTGAATTCAAGTGAAAAACTAATTTTTTAAAAATAAAAATGGCTTTGGTACCATATGAAAGTAGAATTGCTGAATACAAAGATTGGTTAGAAGCAAAACGTCGTTGGAATGATGATCTTTTGGTAAGCGATTGGTTTTGGCCAACACCAGCTGCCTGGTCAACATATCGTTCATTGTGCACACCAAATGGATACTTACGACCATGGGTTGATTCATATTATGGTGATTTAAATTGCGTTGAACGTGATGTTAAAGTGACCAGAGATTTATTTCAAGTGCAACTCGATGTTCATCATTTTAAATCGTATGAAATTGAAGTAAAAGTGGTTGGAAATTCAATTGTTATAAAAGGAAAGCATGATAAACGTCCAAAAGTCAATGGTTATATTGAACGACAATTTGAACGAAAATACGATTTATCAAGTGATTTTCGAATTCGTGATGTTACATCATCATTATCATCTGATGGTATTTTGATTGTCAAGGCTTATCCACAAGTACCAGCACCAACATTAGCCTACATTCGAAATGTTCCAACATATCAAACGTTCCGTCCATCATATTTGGACAATTAAATAAATACCAGAAGCTGGTCATCGTACAGCATTATCACAAATGGATATCGTCTCGAATAGGAAATAATGCACGAAAATCAATTAACATTTTTTTTTTTTTTCTAATACTTTTCGATAGGAGAGATAATTATAATTTTTTTAATTTTTTATAACAGAGCATTTTTGCTATTGATTTTCTGTTACATTTGTCACACACACACACACAAAACATACAAAACAAATCAAATTGTGTTCTAACTAATCAAGATTTCAAAATCGCCTACGCGTTGAGACATGAATGATTCTAATTAAATGTGTTTATTTTGTTTTTTTTTTTTTTTTTATTTTGTTTAAACGAGTTTTATTAATCGATTCAAATAAATAATTGCAATCTAAACAAGACAAATTTTCTATTAATTATTTCTCATTTCTACTTTTGACTTTGTTAGCTCTTTCTATCGTTTGGTTTTTGTATTCGTTCAATTCATTGTTTTAGCTCTTTGACAATTTGCTGTCTTTCTTTCAGTCATTTGACTCTCGTAATTTCCTTTGTAATATGCCTCTTTCTCTATCTCTTTCGATACGTCTCTTTGTCACAATTTTTCTCTTTCACTCTCTTTGTCTCGTTCTTTTTCTCTATTTCTATTTCCAACTGTTTCTGTTTTTCTTTTTCATTCTTTAGCATTTTCAATTTCATCGACACAAGCATATCGGTTATGCTTCAATGAGCTTCTAATTTGACCTTGATTTGATTACATACGATGTAAACATGATACATATTTTCTTTCTCATTTTCTACATTGAAAACACACTGTCATTCGTCTATTCTATTGAATTAGCCTTTTCATGCGATCAAATCAGGCTAGCAACTAATGAACCGATTGCCAAATGGCTGCACCTAAATTTAAACATAGAATTGGTTTTGAAATACACAACCAAATGTTTGTTGTTGCTGTTGTTGTTGTTGTTGCTGTTGCTGTTGCTGTTGTTGTTGTTGTTGCTGTTGCTGTTGCTGTCGTTGTTCTTGTCGTTGTTGTTGTTGTGTCAACAATATTTGGCATCGTTTTGTTCATAAAACGCTAACAGGAAATTGATCATCATTTGTTGAGCATAGCCAATTGAAATGAGAATGAAAGAATTTTGCATGCTCTTCACTTTGGATCAGGTAGACAATGTTATTTTTATGCTCATCTGATTTATATTGAATCATTCAATTTGATGATTTTTGTAAATTGTATGTAAATGAGATGGTTGAAAAAATTTAAAAAAAAAAAAAAAATGAACATAATGAGATTCATGGAGAGACATTAATATCAAATAAACAATTGTTTGAATCGCCTATTGAATCTTTTGTAGGTGAAAAAAACAATAAACCGCCAAAAATGGCATAATTAATACGGTAAAATCATATTGATTTGCAATGTCAATGCAAAAGAGCATATAAAATTGACCAAAAACACTCACTGAAATAAAAAAAATGACATTCATTTGAGCGCGCAATACACGCTGTGTTGTGTGCCAACAAAAAGCAACATTGTTTACAGTTTTTAGCCGGCAATGAGTCACCACAATACAACAAACAATGAAATCGAAACAAAATTCTGTGACTCAGAACATTCGATAAAAGAACCTAAGAAAAATATATACCGTTAGAGCAATAAAATGTTGCGCCAAAACTCAGTCGAAATGTACAGCACATTCGAGATTTGTACACAGTGCAAAACAAAAGTGAAAATGGAATATTCTACAATGTTTGAGTTCAATCTGAATGCAGTATTGTTGTGTATATTGAAATGCGGCAAACGCATGCAAATGCCGGGACTATAAAAGGTTGACGCATGCGTCAACACAACATTATTTGTATTGAAGCTATCGAATCGAAAACATTCGTGCTATCAAGCGCAAAATTAATTCAACTATTACAAGCGAGAAAAAAAAAAGTTCTGAAAAAAAGTAATTTCATTTTCAAAGTTAATAATTCGTAAAGATTTAAACAACAAAAAGAAAAATGGCTTTACATTTGTACAATGTACGACCACGTCCACGTCGTTTAATCGATGATTGGTTGTTACCATTCGAAAGATCAATGGATACATTTGCATCGGATTTTCCATTGCGGCCATATTTCGATGAACTCCGTCATTGGGATCTTCACGATGGTGCTGTAAAGAAATCATTCGTTGGCAAAGATGGTTTTCAAGTATCATTGGATGTTACACATTTCGCACCAAATGAAATTACATTGAAGACGGAAAATAATACAATTGTCGTCAATGCAAAGCACGAAGAAAAACAAGACGATCATGGTTATATTTCACGTGAATTCACCCGTCGTTATGTTTTGCCCGATGAATTTAAACCAGAAGATGTTACATCAACATTGTCATCGGATGGCGTTTTAACAATCAAAGCACCACGACGTAATCCAGCCGTTGAAGGTAATGTTCGTCATATTCAAATTCAACAAACCGGTCCGGCCCGTTTGAATGTCACTGGCAACAATGATGTGAAAGATGACAAAGGTACTCAAGTCCAAAAATAAAAATAATCACACAAGAATATTATCATTTCTTTTTTTGTTTCGCTTTTCAAGCTTTTCAAAATTTGAAACAAAAAAAAAAAAAACACAAAATTTTCGTTTTAAAAAAAAACCATTTTCATGTAACAAAAAACACAACATTTCCATTTGAAACGAAAAAAACAATCGAAAAAAAGTATCCTTTTTACCGTTAAGTCGTATCGTTCATATCAATATTATATTCGACGAAAAAAAAAAAAAAAAAAAAAAAATGTGAAAACAATTCTAAAAAATGTAAAACAACCTAGTTTAAGACACACAAAAATATAGATCTGCGATCTCAAAATTTATAATTAAAATCGATACGGAAAAAAATCAAAAATTTTCTTAATCATGTAAACGGTTTAATTACAGCAATAAAATGTGCTAAGTTTCATTTAACATAAAAAAAATCGTGTATTTCATTTCAATGGTTCTTTCAAAGAACTTTTTTCTTGATTTAGCACAGGCAATCGTGTCATTCAGCTGTAACAAGAGAAATGTAAGTAAAAACTTGATTTTGGGTGAGTAATGAATATATGGTCGGAAGTTCTAATGAAAATAAGGGTAAATTTCTGATGAAAATGGCAAAAAAACGAAGAAAAAATCTCGAAAATCGTGTCAAAAAGGCTTGAAAACATCTTTTCATTGAAAATTCACGCGAAATTATTGTTTTTTTTTTCTTTTTTAACGACAATTATTATTTTTTTTTCTTTATTATCGCTATGTTGCATAAACAAAAATCATCTTGATTTGGTTCACAAAGAAAAGTCGTCTTTTTTTGCTCCTTTTTTTCTACGCAAAAGTGTTGTCTCGAGTCGTTTTTTTTTATTCTTTTTGTTAGCACAAACTGGAAATTGATCAGCTGTTGACAATAGCCTGTTGTTGAGAAACAAGAATTTTGTTTGTTTTGCGATTCTATCAAGAAAACAATGCAATTTCTATTTGTTATATTTGTATTCTATTCCAATGTTTTGTAAATTGTGTATAAATGAGTTGATTGAAGAAAAGGATTGAAAAAAAATGAACATAATTTTGGCATTGTTTGAATCATCAATTGATTTATGGGTGACAAAATCATTGCAAAAGACAAAGAAAAACGACAAAGAAATTCACTGAGATGAGATGAGATGAGATGAATAAATTGTTACGTGCTAAATGCTTTGCCAAAAACAAGTTATTTTGTTTACGGTTTTCTTTTGCTGGCAACTAATCATCATCACAATACAAACACCATAACAATTTCTTCTTTCTGTATTCTTTCTTTTTCTTTTATTCTCTTCTTTTTCTTCTTTGAAAGAAAAAAAAAATTGTATATCTTCTGCTCTTTCATTTCATCTTGCTCATCCAAATCAAAATCATTATTTCTATTCAAACAAAAAAAAATCGTTATTTTGTATTTCAAATTGTTGTTTCAATTCAATTCACGTTCATACATGTACATTTTTCCATGCAAAACATTTCATGTTGTGAAACGTATACAGATTGTTGAATCACATTGGCAAATTGTTACCGCATCGAAATCCATCGTTCATTTCCATCGAACGCATTCTATCTAAGTATACTTAGATTGTGCGGCTACGTGCCTAAATTTGGATGTATTTTTGTTCTTTACCCTTTATTCAACCTTCGCACAGCAACTACGACTTTTTTTTGGTTTTGGAAGACTAAACAAACAACAGCGCGTAATAACAACTACAATTTCAGTGGTGTGATGTGTTTGCTATCCAATCAACAAAATTCTTTTTTTATTCCGTGTTGAACGGAGAAATGCCGAAAATATTTATGCGAAAAGTATTTGTCTTGAAGTTTATTATTTCAAATGATGCTAACATTATGTCAGTCGAATGTCAAGCCTTTCATTACGAATTGAGCATTGAATTAGGGATTTTGTTTATGACTTCAATTTCATTTGGAATCATAAAAATGAAAAATTAAATGAGTTTATGTAGAAATCGATAAATCGAGCAAATAAAACGGCTACAGTAAATATATTATGAAAGTGGACACCATTTGAATTACACATAAAAAGTCTTTTATTCGGTTGTTGTTCAAGCAATGGATTCAGAAATGCTAAGCATAAATCGAAAACAAAATTTGATTATTTCATCAAATTTGCCTCACAGCATTAAAATTTTCATCTGACTTCATTTTGAATTGAATACAATACAAATTAATGCGAATGTTATGAAAATAGACGAATTACTCATAATCAGAATGATTGTTTTGGCTTGGAATTTTGTCAAAAAAATGCGATATAAAAATAATCTGTTTTATTTTCGCTTCAACAATGATAAACCATTGTTTATATTAAATCATTTCATTTCATAATGGCAAGATAGAGAGAAAGGCAATTTTCTGGATAGTTCGGTGTAAGCAATGCATACGACGCACAGACAGAATGTTACCGATCAAAAAAAAAAGAAAAAAATTGCGTTTTCAAGGTCACTAATACAAATGTACGATAATTTTCTGTTTACAAAATTCGTTCGTATGACACCCAACAAGCAGTCACGTACGCCCGAATCTAAACAAAAACCAAAAATCATCATGAAAAACTCCCTAAATATGAACAAAAATATTTGACTGATAAAAATCATTTGATTCACTTTGAGAAACAACTAATTTTTTTAATTCAATATTTAATTTCGATAAAACGAAAGTTTGTATATTAAAAATTATTCGAAACAATCGAAAAAAGTTGGAATCATTTCTTTTTTTTTTTCCTCTGTTCGTCAACAAATCGAATACGCACAACAAAAGATAAGCGCAGAAGCGTTTATGAAGAGAACAAAAAAGAAAGAAAAAAAAAATCGTTAATCAGCTGCTTTGAGGAGTAGCATTTACGCTAGGCAATAGCTGTTCAACGCATGCCTCGTTCTGCAAAATTTTGCATTAGAAACTCATATTCAACGTAATAAATACGTTTGCCACGTTCGTATCAGCACACAGTTGATTTGAAATCATTACAAAGTTAAAATAGAAACGTTGTGTTTGTTGAAACGCTAAACAAGTGAATAAACAAATTGAAAAAGTTTCAAATTAGGAATATTGCTGAATATACTCAAGTGAATTTAACGAAGTGATAAATTCAGAGAGAGAAAGAGAGAGAGAGAGAGAGAGAGAAAGAAAGAGTTAGAGAGAAAAAAAAGAAAAACGTTAACAAAAATGTCATCAGTTCCAATTTTGTATAACAACGTTCATCCAACAAGTTATCTACGATATAGTTCGGGTCACTATCCGCGAAGTTTGTGGAATAATTATGAGGGGCTTGAGGAAACATCGCACATTGGAAAAGATGGTTTCAATGTGAATTTAGACGTACAACATTTTGAACCTCATGAAATTTCGGTGAAAACGGAAAAAAATTCCGTTATTATTCATGCAAAACATGAAGACAAAAAGGATGATCATGGTTATATTTCACGTCAATTTACACGACGATATAGTTTACCTGGCGGTTTTAATCCAGAAGATGTAGTATCAACTCTTTCATCTGATGGTGTTTTATCTATTAAATGTCCAAAACCACAAGGATCAAATGTTCGTATCGTAGAAATTCAACAAACGGGCCCAATTAAACAAACCATCGAGAAAAATGAACAAAAAAATTGAAAACTATAGATATGTTTATCGCAAATTCATATGCTTTTTAATCATCAACAAACATTCATTTTTCATATCTATGATATATAATTTATGTCAATCATTTTGATCTTTTCAAATCATATATGTATGTACTGTTCAAAATTAAAAAAAGCACCTCTTCTTTGTGTCTTAAAAATCAATAAAATATTCAACAGCGCACCAAATGAGCTCGTTTCATTTTTATCGTTTTTTGCATGGAAATTAACAGGGGCTCCACATTTTATGCATGGAAATTCATAGGGAAATATGGGTAAGTGCTCAAGGTGCAAGGTAAAGTATGGTAAGAAATGAAATATGGTAAGATTTGTTATGTTTACCTGGACAATTTGATATACGATTGAAAATGATACGCATTGTCGTTTGCAAATACACAGACAGTTCATATAAATGATTTTGTTATATACGCGCTCAACGTACACAATGTATTCTTCTCATGTTTTCTTGCTTTCTTTCCGTTCTTCACTTTTCTTCTATTTTCTATGGTGAAGAAATTTTGTTGCTATGCGAATTAAGACGCTGTTTTTTTTAAGACGCTTTTTTTATTAAAACGCTGTGTTTTTTTTCGACTCTTATACAAGATAATAACTTACCTAGACACAACTTGAAGTCAATTCTATTCAATTCAATTCTATTCAATTCAATTTTATTTCATTTCGTTCATTCGCTTCAACTGTTCATATGAAACGTGGCAAAATGTATAGTTATATTTGAAAATATTACGAAGCGATTTATTTCATGAACCGTTTTGCTTTGGAATATACAAACCTTTCTCAAATTTCATAACGATTTGTATCGTTTAGAATGAAGTATCAATCCACCTAAATTACTAAAAAAACAGATTGAAATTTTTCAATAAAAAATACACAGAGACATTTTTTGGAATGGATTATTTGAATGATTTTATTTGATATTGTTAAAAATCTAAAATGACAATGGTTGCTTATTTAATTGTTTTCAACATTTTAGAATGACATTTAAAATAGCTTAACCAAAATCCATGAATTTCTTCGCAAATGAAATACTGTTTAAGCCTTTGGAGTTTCTTCTTTATTTTTAACGCAAAGCTTTGCTGGGCCAGTATGTTGAATTGGTACATGGCGTACATTTCCTTCAAGTGCTGCAACGTATGGGCAACTAATTGTTAAAATACCATCAGATGACAAATTTGAGACAACATGTTCTGGATGAAATTCCTTTGGTAAATCATATCGACGTGTAAATTCACGGGTAATATAACCGTGATCATCCTTCTTTTCCTCATGCTTAGCATGAATTACAATGGAATGATTGTCGGTTTTAACAACAATTTCATTTGGCAAAAAGTGTTGAACATCAAGTGAAACTTGAAAACCATCTTTACCAATGTGCGATTTCTTTTCAAGTCCATCAACATTCAAATCAGCCAATTGGGAACGTAAGTAATGACTGGATGGTACCAATGAATTCATCAATGAACGTTCCAATGGAGCTACCCAATTGCTGGCTGGATAACCCGATCCAAAACGGTGATGGCTTGGGCCACGGTACACATCGTCCAAAAGGAATGGAATCAAAGACATCTTCACTTGAAAACTTTTTTTTTTTGTTTTTTTGCACTTGAACTGACTTTTTTCTTTCAGTTGTTCAACGAACACTGTTTAATTTTTGAGGTTTTTACTTGGTTACTCTTCGGATTGAACTGACGATGTATGCGGCTTGTTGCGGTTTTTATATGAAATATACAATGCGGCCGCTTTTTCGATTGCGTACACTAATACATGTCTCTCGAACGCACAAGAAACTTCGATATATACGACGATGTGATGAATAGCATGTTCGTATGATTTATTTTTACTGCAATGAACGTTACAGAATGTTCTTTGAAATTCGATGGGGAGAGAATATTGCGTTGTTGTCTCTAAATTGTATTGTTATGTTTTGTATTGAGCGAAAGTATTAGAGATATACATTCTGAACACACATACTATAATTTATATTACATCCATGGTTCTTTTTCAATATAATGGTATTTTGGACGAACTATTAATTATTGCTTTATGATTGTTTGGTGTTTTTTTCTTTATTCAACTTTTTGTCAAAATTAGATACTTTCTTACACTTTGAGAGAGATTGATATTAGAAAAGTTATGCTCAATTTGATTTTATGCTATCAAGAAAAGCCGCTTTTTCACCGTACAAATAGCGAGAATTAAAACAGAATTTGACCAATACTTCAACAAAATATCGATTATTTCATCAATATCATCTGCGTTTGTTCCTAATTTGTTTTCATGTCATTCAAATATAGACTTATTCCAAAAAGCATTTTTCTTTGCATTTTTGTTCAGAAAAAAATTGATTCTCATCATTTCATATAAATTAAATAATAAATCCAAATCGCCATTATTTTGTTAAAAAAATGTCACAAAATTTCAAGTTCATACAAGTCATAAAAGAGTATGAACATAGGTATATGAAGAATATAAAGAATATATATGCAACAATCTGTGAAACGCAATAGAATTTGCTGGAAATGACTACTTTCACCGAATGAGCTGTAAGAATTTCGCTATACTTGCGATACATATAGCGCAATGATAAAATTCGTATGTTGATTCGAATTGTGTTTACGTTCGAGTAAATTCCATACGTAACAGCTCTGAGTTTACCGATGAGTATAAATACGGTGCCGCATCACTGCGAGCGACAGTTAAATTCAAAACATTACAAAGTAAAAAATCAAAACAAAACGGTGTTCTCAAAACACTAAGCCAGCAAGCAAACAAGCAAACAAACAAGAAAATCAAGTGAATTTTGTGATAAAAAAAAACCAAAAAGAAAAACTAATTAAAAATGTCACTTTTGCCATACTTTATGGACATAATTTTACCAATGAGCCAATATCAATATTCTGGCTTGCGTCCAACCGATCTTTGGATGTCACCAACGGATTTTCCACTTTTGTATAATCCAACCGGATACATACGATCAGCATTATCGGATTTGAAAGAGTTAGAAAATCAAGCACAATTCAGTGAAGATGGATTTCAAGCATCATTGGATGTTCAACACTACAAACCAAATGAACTTTCTGTAAAAACCGTTGACAATTCTATCATCGTTGAGGCCAAACATGAAGAACGAAAAGATCCACAAGGTTACATTTCAAGACAATTTACACGTCGATATGATTTACCAGCAGGATATCAAGCCAAAGATGTAGTTTCTTCGATCTCATCCGATGGTATTCTTACAATCAAATGCCCAAAATCTGCATCAGCTGTTGAAGGAAATGTACGTCATGTACAAATCCAACAAACTGGTCCGGCTAGATTGAATATTGTTAACAGAGACGAGGAAAAAACAGCCAATGATGAAACGAAAAATAAAAAAAATCAGGGAAATGCTGTGAATGATGAAAAAAATTCATCGAATTAAATAAAAATGGACAGTTTATGTGACCAACAATAGTCGACTGATTCAATTTACTTCAAATCATCTAAACTATTATTTTTTATTTACAATTTTGTGATTTAATTTAAGTTTGGTGCCAAAATTCTCAATTTACAAGTCAAATTTATTTTCATTTCTAATTTGTCATTTTTTGTATAAAAATTATCAAAATTAAGCAATAAAGTTTTCTGTTTAAACACACATATGGTGTTTTATTTCGATTTTATGCACAAAGTTTTTTTTCTCTCGAGAAAATTTGTTTCGAAATTTGATTTGACAGATTTTAAATGTGGAAATCATTTTGCTATTAAATCGGTAAATATAATGGAACATAATCAAAATTGAATATATGGGAGACATTTTTTTCTTTTTTTTTCTGAGAAAATGTAGTTTTTGTTTTTAGAAACTTCGTAATTAAAATGAAAATTAATTTGCAGGGATTTTTTGCTATGCGGTGACGTTATGCTTTGAAAATGATTATATTCTCATAGAAACTTCTCTTCCAGCAATAACCGGCATAAATATCATGAATATTGTTATATTTATGTATGATTTCATTAACGCTAAGAGAAATTGAAATCGAAGTCGGTGAAAATAAAGCAATATGAAATATTGGCAAAGAACCTACTTAATGTGGAACTGATTTTCTGGAATAATGATGAATACGAACAAATGATAGAATTCATTCGTCATGCTGGTAATTTAAAATGCAAATTCGTTGTGAAATCAAAGGTAAACGCTCTTGATTTGAATGCGTTGAACAATGAATGTAATAAATTGAAAGGTGGCCGTAAGTTGGTGATTTTCGTTAATGAAGACATTTTTTTAGCCACAAAATTGGCGAATAACAGTACAAGTATTGGTTTAATCGAATTACAAGGAAAACATTTATCTGATGCATTTTTCAAATGAAAATTCGAAAATAATTTTCAAAACCAATGAAATTCGATATAAAGTATTGATCAGGCTGATCAAGCTAAATATTTTGTGTGGTATTTTGTTTTATTTTGAATGTTTTCAGATGAATAGAATATGGTGAATTTATGTATTGCAAGGATAGAAGGTCTTAAATCAACAATTAACCGAAAACATTCATGAGAAATTGCCTGGATTACGAGACAAATTATGCAAGCAAATGTTATCGCTGGAAAAACATGTTGAAGAATTCAATAATTTGCATTCTAAAAAACTTAAAGAAGCGGAAAATCCTAATGGCATAAAACATCTCATTCATTCCACAATTCGAAAATTTGCATGCCGATTTCAAGAAAGCAGTTGGTGATATGGGATTAAATGACATTGATACGTATAGATATGATAGATCCAATGATGCCAAAATTAACATAATTTTCTGTTCAATTTGAGTAATGCCCCACAGTCAACAATATAGAGAAATTCGTCTGTACCGACTAATTGTCGTGCGTTGTGTCACAGTGTCGCATCGTTAGCGCGACTTCTCTTTGACACCACACACTATATTTACGGTACAGAATTTATCCGTATTGTTTAATGTTGGGGGTATTCGTGTGTCCATTTTTCAATTTTATTTTGTTTACATTTAATAACTCAAGTCTTTTTCTTCAATAAATATTTTTATAATAAGATCTTCGGAGTTTGATTCTAGTTTCCTTCATATTATCCAAATATAGATCGATTCAAACATGTTTTTTCTTTCCTTTTTTGTGGAACAACAAAATCATTCTCATCACATTTCACATCATTTCACTAGAGACAAAATTTCAAGTTCACCGAAGTCATAAATGCGTATGTACGTTTATATGTATCAGAGAATGTAAGCAACAACATGAAGAAAGCACTCGAATTCGCTGGAAATGTCGACTTATTTCAAGGGAATACATATATAATGTTGTGATAGGTAATAGAATGTTCGTGCGTTGAATAGAATTTCCCGTATATTCTAGCAAATTCCATGCGCACCAACTGTTTGTCTGTCGAGTAGTATAAATACGGTGCCGCATCGCCGTAAGCATTCAGTTCAATACAAAACATTACAAAGTAAAAATCAAAACAAAACAGTGTTCTCTGAACGCTAACAAACAAACAATTTGTGATCAAAAAGTAAAATCAAGTAAAAATGTCACTTTTGCCATACATTATTGACGAAATTTTGCCAATCAGCCATCATAATCATTCGGGCTTGCGTCCAGGCGATTTTTGGATATCATCAACTGAATGTCCATTCTTGTGTAGTCCAGCCGGATACTTAAGATCGTTGGCATCTGATGTAAATGAGCTCGAAAATCAATCAAAAATTGGCAAAGATGGATTTCAAGTGTGTCTCGATGTTCAACACTACAAACCAAATGAAATATCCGTAAAAACAGTTGATAATTCCATCATCGTTGAGGCAAACCATGAAGAACGAGAAGATTCACACGGTTATATTTCAAGACGATTCACACGTCGATATGATTTACCAGAAGAATACAAAGCCAAAGATGTAATTTCATCGATTTCATCTGATGGAATTCTCTCAATCAAATGCCCAAAAACTGCACCAGCTGTCGAAGGAAATGTACGCCATGTACAAATCCAACAAACCGGACCGGCTCGATTGAATATCGCCAATAAAGAAGAGAAGAAAGCTGCCAATGATAAACCAAAATCATCAAAGTAAACAAAAAATATCTGGCTGTTTATAATCAACCATAATCAAATGATGCATTTTATTTCAATTGAGTTAGCGTCATTTTTCATTTTTCATTTTTCATTTCTTTTCTTGTGATTTAATTTATGTTGATTGCCTAAAATCTACAAGTTAAGTTTCACTTGAATAGCATTCCTATCTGTACTTTATATTGTAAAAAAAGATACTCGAATTTATCAATAAAGTTGACTAATTTTAAATTGAACTTTAAACTGTTTGGTGTTTTTTCTCAATTTTTCTTTCATAAAAATCTTTTCCAGCAAATCATATTTCAAAATTTTCTTTGACAAATGATAAACGTTGAATTTTTTTCGGTAATGAAAATGTATTGATTAATAAACGACAGAAAATGCCGAAATAAGAAATAATAATTAAATTAATTATAATTAGAGTGTAATTTCATTGAAATTTTTCATTTATTTTAATGGATTCTATAAATTCAAAAAAAAAAAAACAATTTGCATTTATTCATTGACATGCATACAAGAATTGCATGCATAGAATTAATTTCATTTTTTCACGGAAAAATTTCTTTGTGACTGAGAAATCATTCAAATCGAATTATTGATATTATTGATCAACGCCCAGATATAGTCTATTTAGTAGCGTTGAAAATGTTGAATAAAATGATAAACAAAATTTACAATAAATTAAGAAGAAATAAATGAAATTTTATATGAATCAAAACAATTAAATTTGTTGATTTAGTAGTTGAAACATATAAATTATCTGTTAACACGAAAACAATTGTTTTTAAAGATGCAAGAGGAATTTAAATATACTCGGATATTATGTATTTAAAAACATTTTGTTTCCGACGTGTGAATGAACTAGCTTTTAAATAGGAGCGTTCAAATAGGTCAGTCACATTAAGAAAAAAAATGAAAGAAAAATGCGTTTCAGAATGACATTCAGTAAAGTAACTCCTACAATATTCGTACTTATATAAAATGTTGAATTTTTAGCAACACGATGAGGTCCAGCTGTCCATGATAAATAATGTTTATAATAATAAAATTAACAGAAAAATGATAGTCACCAAAATAACTTCAAGATTCTGCTAAATGGTTATTATGATGAGAACATCATTTCCCTTATAAACTATTCAAATATTTTCAACATTGCTAGAATTGAGAGGTTTTACTGTAATTGATGTAGTTCTCAAAGTTAATTTTATCAAGTGCAATTTTATTGATTAGTAAAAGTATTTATTTTCATGAAAATTGTACAATTGTATGCCACATTTTACTAAATCTGAGCAAACAAATGCTTAAAACAATGAGTATTTTTTTTTTTATCAAAGTCTATTTACGTCAAGACGCAATACACGTTAAAAAAAAGAAAATATTTTTTTATTATTTAATTCGTAAATTAATTTCGAACAAAGAAAAATTTCCTTTTTCTAAAGTATAAATACGATACCATTCAATTGATAAAAGACAGAATAAAAAATTCTATTAAACTGTGAAATAAGTAAAACTACAATTCAATAAAAATGATTCATTTTATTGTGATTTTATCACTTTTTGCAACTTTTCAAAATGTAAGTGTTTTTTAAAAATTAAAGAAATTAATTTTAAATAAAAAAATTTATTTCAAATTAATTTCAATTTCGTTTTCTATCAATAGGTATTTTGTCAAGTTATTGCTCCAGCTCCTGGTCCACCAGCATGTTCATCGATTTTATGCGCATCAAATACTGATGATAAATTAAGTGCTTTAATTCAAAAAGTTGCATTAACGTGTACCTGTGCAAATTGTGGCTGCGGTAAAAAAACAAACTATGATTTGTGTACACTTTGCGAAGGATATCGAAACTATGATGCTGCAACATATGGAGTGGTTCAATGCATTATAAATAAACTATCAAATCCTTGTTATAAATCATATTATACTTCATTTACGCAAATTATAAATTCTGGATGTAGCAACGCATTTCAAAATAACAGTGTCAATATTTACACATTCCTTTATGATGTTTGTTATGGATGCAATGGATGCCTTGATAACTGTTATATTCAAAAAGGATCTTCAAATGTTATTGCTCAGCCGGCTGCAGCAGCAGCAGGCCCTCATTTGATTTCAAGGGTATCCAAGTAGTTTTGACAATAGTCAATGTTTTCGATTTGAATGTATCGACAAAATTCAAATCGGATCACAATTTATAATAACATTTTTCGCTTTTTTACACTTCAAAACTGACACCTGACCAGCTCATTCATTCTTCAAATGGATGTTTCGCTTGTGCCAGTGATAATTGTATTTGATAAAAATTAAAAAAAAAAAAAATTCCAAAAATTAATGTGTTGTTGTATTCATGAATACTTAACTTTAACAAAAAAAAGTCTTGTTTTAATTACAATATCTAAAATGAATATACGCAATAACATGTAACAGTTGTTTAAATAAAGATCACTATAACCATTTATGATTTGCTGAATTATTGTTTTACATTTACTTATTGAAAATGTAATGGAATGAATTGATATCTTTAAAAGTAAAAGATTTCAGAAATTTAAAAATGCAATTTCAGTGGAAAATTCCTAATTCATCGAAATTGATATAACAATGATCCAAATTATTATTGATGTTTTGGCTCTTTTACTATTACAAATTGAATATTTGGATTAATGCATTATCGATGCAAATAATGGCGGAATAAAACTAAACATTATTTACTTATTGTTTCATCGGAATTTGAATGTTGAAAAATCGAAAAATACAATATGATTTTCATTATGAAACATTTAGCTAAAACTTTGATTGGCGTAAATGGAATTAAGCCTTCAAATGCGAAGAAAAGCTTCATTGGTCTGTTCGTTCATATGGCAAAATCTCTGATATAACTCGTCGATGACAGATGGGGTTTTTTTTACCTACAATCATATCTATTTACATTGGCCAACGAATTTTACATCGAAAATAAAAACGAAGACGTTGTTTTGATACAAAATTATGATGATATATTTAAAATTAAATCGGGACAAGTTTTTTTCTATTAATGATAAATGTAATTGGTTAATGGAACGAAAACAACTGTCTTCTGAAGAGAAATTAAGAAACATTTGCATTCTATGAGTATAAAAAAAAAAAAGAATAAATGTACTTGAATTGTTAATGAATGTGATTGGCATTAAAAAAAATAGAAAAAGTCACCTTGGAAAGAACAAAAATGCCTTCAATCAATACACTCAAGAAAATATCTTGCAGATTTATAGTTGCAAAATACACAATAATGCGTCATATATTTTGTTAAAAAAAAATATGAATTCATTCAATTATGTCTCAATCACAATACTGAATTTATTTTGATTAAAATTGTACCAAATTAAATATTACAGCATTTTTTCAACAGATAAATTGGTCAATCAGTGAATACTTTTATCACGTCAAAACATGTATTACGTTAAAATGTGTTCTTTTTTATTTAATTTTAAATGAATTTCGAATAAAAATGAATTCATTTATTTAGAATATAAAAGCAGTACATTTAATTGCTGAAAACCATAATGGAAATTCTGTTTTAAACGTGTGAAATAATTTGCTGTAATTTTGTACGAACGAAAATGATTCATTTTTTCGTTATTTTAACATTTTTCGTCACTTTGCAAAATGTAAGTTCTTTTAAGTTTGATCAATTGAAATCAATTTCATTTAGTTTTTTTTTTATTATCAATAGGAGATCTTCTGTCAAACTGCACCACCATGCACATCAGTTTTGTGCACATCAAATACTGATGACAAATTGGACATTTTAATTCAACAAGTTGCATTATCGTGTCAATGCGATAAATGTACATGTAAAAAGAAGATTCCATTTGATTTGTGTTCTTTTTGCGAAGCATATCGAAACTATGATCCTGCGACACAGGGAATCATTCAATGCATTATAAATAAACTATCAAATCCATGCTACAAATTTTATTACACTCAATTCCAGTCAATTTTAAATTCTGGTTGTGGTAACATATTTCAACAAACCAATTTCAATATTTACACATTCCTTTATGATGTTTGCTATGGTTGCAATGGATGCCTTGATGGTTGTTATATTCAAAAAGGTAGTACAATCTACTATGCTGAGCCAGCTGCAGGAGTAAGCCCTGTAAAGGTTTCGAAAGCAGTTTCAACATCATCATCCTGTTCATCATCTTGAATCCAATTTATAATGATAATATTTTCATCTTTTCAAAATTAGAATCTTTTCAGCCCATCCATTCTTCAAATGGGTGTTGAGCTCATGCCAGTTGCCAAAATTTGGCTATCATTTGGAACATATTTTTTTTTTCTTTTTTTTGGAACAAAATTTGCAATTTCTTTTATAAATAGTTTTGATTAAATGCTAAAATTCAACTAAAATGAATGTAATAATGAAGAAACAAACAAATAAAATATGTAAAAGTTGTTTCAATAAAGATCTCTACAACAGTTTTTAGAGCGTTGTAATCAGAGCGTGTGGTACCCTGAACGCTGTACACTGTATGCAAAAATTTGTTAACACGATAGCTCATTCCCAAAGAGCCCAAAAAAAAATCTGATGATGCAGAATTGTTAGGATAGTTCAGGAATAGAAACCATTAAATTTTGAGCCATGGATGATGACCGCATAGTGGATCCGTTAAATGGAAATACATATATCCAGTGTAAATGATGATTTTTGTATGAAAAGTATCCAAAATAGGCATCTTACGGCATTTTTGTCAAAGGAAACTCATATCTTTTTGCGAAAAAAATATAGATTCTCGAATGTTAAAGAATCGGTTCTATTGTTTGTTTGGTCCTCAGATAAGATCTTAGGTGGAAAATTACACTTTTGTATGGGTAAGTATGTAAAATGGCATTTTATGACGTTCGAAGTTCGAATAAATCTATTATTATTTCGCCAAAACAATTAGTTTTTGATTTTCTACTTTTGCTAAGTTTATTTTTACTTTAACCGTAAATGGAGATGCTACAGTTCAAAACCTGTGGAAGTTATTTTCAGTTTACTTTAAACGGAAAAATAGATGTCGTGTCTAATTCATCTTATTTTGGTTTCAAAAACGCATTTCCTTTACAAGTTTTCTTTCCAAGGAAAATATTATAGTATGGAAATAATTTAGTTAGAGAATAAGCTGTTTTGATTATGGAAAAACGTAAAACATGTTATTTTAAGATAAAATGTAATGAATTCGTAATAGGAATTGGATAAATTGTATGCGTTGGATTTTCAGTGCGGAAAAGTTAATTTTACAGATGTAAGACATCCTGTTTTTTTATTCATTCATGACTCAAGTTTTATCATTCGACACTAAAAATTGAAATATATTTTACGAATTTTATTTTTTGTTTTCACGAATATCACGATTTATTGTTCTCACGTTTACATGTCTCACGAAATCGTTAAAAGGCTCTTTGCTCAAGTCACGATCATGATCACAATCACGAAAATTGCAAAGTAATTTAAGATAAAATTGCCACGTTTTTTTAAATACAAACATTGTGTTTTGAACAAAATTTTTACATACTACTTTCGAAATGTATAAAAGGCTTTGTTTAGACCATTTCAAGCTAGATCAGTTTGGTTTGTGAACGAGATTTTAAAACAAAAATGAAAAACTTTGCAATTTTTTTTGCGATTTTGTCCCTGTTTGCCTATATTGCAAATATTGAAGCAAAACCAGGTATATTCATGTTCACTTTTACATATTTCGTTGTTTAAACATTTTAATTTATGTATAAAAATCTAAATTTAAGTTGAAAAATCCACTTGTTATGGTTTAGCATTTGTTTTTGGCAAATTTTGTGAATTTTTAAAACAGTTCGATCATTTTAATTTATTTTGATCTATTATTATCAATTTTATATATGGTGCACAAAATAATTCAGGCAATGATGAAAGTATTAAAGGTAAGTACAAAAATTCACAAATATCCACATCAATTTAAAACATTTTATGAAAAAAACTGACATTTGCACTATTAACTTGATTATTAATCATAAATTAATCTATTAGCTATTTCTAAATTTAGAAAAAATTCTCTGTCAGAGCGATAATTAATCTTTTTCAAATAAAAATGTCCTCTTAGGACGGATTAATAACAACACATTTGTGGTCATTGTTTAAGCGTAAATTATTACTAATATCGCTCTGAAATTGAAATAATTTGAATTTTCTATGTATACCATTGAATGGTTTTTGGTGTGTAAAATTGAATATTTGACTATTCCAGATAACCCATTAACACCCTCATGTGTACCATTTGAGCCGGAAGTCCTAAAAAACCTAATCGTTGGTTTCATAAAAAAAAATAAAGATGAACCTGGTCTAATAGGAAAAGTGTTGCACATTGTTTATGATCTTTTGAACGGACTTGGACTAGGCAAAGAATGTGAGAATGTTTTCGAAGATCTCGTTGAAGATGATTCAAAGGGTGATGGTCTCCTTGGAGGACTCCTTGGAAAACTCCTTGGAGGACTCCTTGGAGGACTCCTTTGAAAACTCATTGGCGATTGACTCCTTGGCGGTAATGGCGGACTCCTTATAGATTTCTTATTAACACCGATTTATTATGATATCTTAATAAATAATAAGGGCCAATGCTTTATTATTTATTAGGATCGAACTTAATTAGCGTATTATGATGGTTAGTATTTATTAAGATCGATCTTAATAACGTTATTAACATGTTTATTATTTATTATAATAACGAAGTTAATAAACGCCATTTGCAATTGTGCGGAAGATTTTTGCAACTAAGTCATTAAAGCGTATGAATAAAAGCAAGATAGCATGAGATCGAAATTTACCAATAGTGATTTGAGCGATAAAAAATGCGCATCTTATCAAATCGAACATACCAGATGAAATGACAATTAAAACACTACACCAGAATTGAAAAAAAAAATTTTTGATTTTTTTTCGATTTTCAGCGATTTTCAATTAGTCGCAATAGAAGGTTGTATGGAAACAATGGACAGCCATTGGATGTGTTTGTTCTTTGTATTACACGGACTCACGACAACACAATCCTTGTGACTAATTGAAAATCGCTGAAAATCGAAAAAAAATCAAAAATTTTTTTTTTCAATTCTGGTGTAGTATTTTAATTGCCATTTCATCTGGTATGTTTGATTTGATAAGATGCGCATTTTTTATCGCTCAAATCACTATTGGTAAATTTCGATCTCATGCTATCTTGCTTTTATTCATACGCTTTAATGACTTAGTTGCAAAAATCTTCCGCACAATTGCAAATGGCGTTTATTAACATCGTTATTATAATAAATAATAAACATGTTAATAACGTTATTAGGATCGATCTTAATAAATACTAACCATCATAATAAGCTTATTAATAATAAGAAGCTAACAAAATACTAGATAAAATATATGATAATAAAAATTTTATTAACATATCGGTTTGGCACATTTGTAGGACACCTTGGCAGTAATGGTGGACATCTTTAGGCAAAATGACTTCCTGCAAAAATATACAAATTTTCTCTTCAATTTTTTTTTCCATTGTCAGTCTGAGCCGTAAATAAAATTAAAAGTCTCATTCGATTTTTAATTCATATTCTATTTGAAGTTATAAATTCATAATAAATAAACATACAATGAATAGACACATTTGAAACAAATTTTGAAATAATTTTTTACTGTTTATTGCAGACAATGATTAACACTGACTTGATCAGCGTCAGGAATTATCGACAGTAATTATTTCATTACGTACAATACGTAACGTTGCTGCGCAAGCGTGTTCGTATCAGGCACTATGAGCAAAATTGATTTTACACCAATTTACACTAACAACAAGTGTCATCACAGGAAAATTCGCCATCTAACGACTGATTACAGAACTATAATGCTGCTACGTACAAAGTAATGTTTGTGTGTTTGTCTCTTTTAGACGTATTTGTCTCTTTCACACTCATAGGTTGTATAGAAAGTTCTACATCAAGTCACTAGATGGACGTTTTCTTACGATGTAACATTATTCATAGGTCTTGGTTCGTATAGTGTGAATCAATTTCAATACAAAACAATCGTTGAATTTCTTTCGTTAGATGCATGCATACAAACGATATTTAGCATTCACACTATACGGACGAGCATGCGCAGCGACGTTATATATGGTACGCAGTGAAATAATTACTGACGATAATTCCTGACGCTGATCAAGTTACTAATCGTCAGTTTTAATCAATGACTGGTTTATTGTCCACATTCGCTTTATTGCTGAAACAAATTTTTGTGGATTTGGTTTTTTCTTTTGACTAATTTGCAGAAATAAGCATCTCTGAACAACTTGTTTTCTGATTTATGGTTGTTTTTAGGAAATTATAACTTTATACATTACATTTATTAATATCATATTTTCAGCCAGTTGACTTCACTATGCAACAAAAAATGAAAAATGTCATGCCATTTCAAAACCAATGATTTTTTTTGAAAGGGTAGTTGAAAAAAAAGTCGAAAAAATCATATTTCAACAAATTTCTAGGTTTCGTTCGTATTTAATGGCGGTTTTTTTAAAAAACCCAATTTTTCATGATATGAGCTCGACATTATGGTCGATAACTCAAAAATGCATAATGATATAGCAATGATTGAGGAAAGGTATATAAAATTCCGCAAATTTTGATTGCTCGCGCAACAATTTATGTCTTATAGTTTCGCCGGTTCCCCAACAAAACGCAGAAAAATAAAATGCAGAAACAACAAAATGCAGAAAAAAAAAATGCAGAAGACAAAACGCAGAAAAAAAAATGCAGAAAAAAAAACGCAGAAGACAAAATGCCGAAAAAATAATGCAGAAGACAAAATGCAGAAAACAAAATACAGAAAAAAAATTGCAGCACAATTTCATATGTTTGTAATTCCAATGTTGCATCATGTTCGTTTGTTGTTTAAATTGAAACTGCTGAATTCGTTCAAAATGCTATGAAAAAGAAAAAAAGTTGTTCGACAATTTTCTGATGAAAACTAAAAATTGAATTTTTTTCAATCGCTCAACAATTTCAATCATGTTTTCTATTATACTTGCTTCAAATTGCGAGTGTTCGAAACTTGCGAATCATATTTTAGAATTGGAATAAAAAAACTAAAAAAATAAAATGTTAATTGTATATGGTCCATATATGGAATATTCAGTATACTGAATATTATAATTATTTATATTTGAATATTGTTTATTTTGCATTATAATGCGACATCGTCCCTACAGTACACCACCATGTACATCTGTTTTGTTTTCATCCAACATAGATGACAAATTAGACGCTTTGATTCAACAAGTTGTCAATGCGATAGATGTACATGTAAAAAGAAGATTTCATTTGATTTATGTTCACTTTGCGATGCACATAGAAACTACGATCCTGCGACAAATGGAGTCATTTAGTTTATTATAAATTCATTTTATTTTTTATAAAAATCAAATCCATGCTGCAAACAATATTATACAGAATCAAATTTGAACTATTTTACATCAGAGCTTCATGAAAAAAAAACCCAGACGTGGTTCCAAATAAATCATTTGACTTGTTTTTCCATGTCAACGCACAAGTGACAGAACTCATGTACCACGACACCACTTTTTTTGTTGTCGCACGTTGTAATTATAATTACAGATTCGTAAGAAACAGACGGATAGTGAAAACAAAACATTCTTTCTCTGAACACAATCAACCAATATATTGATACATTATATATTGTTAATGTCAATATGCTTGAACATCTCTCATATCTGTTAAAAATAATATATTTAATCTTTCTATAAGGAGATAGATATCTCCATAATCGATATCTAAAATTTGAATAAAGTGCATTTGTCTTTCAATTCAGAAATTGTTGATTTATTTCGAAATAAAATGAAAAATTTGCCTTTCGCAATGAGAATAATAATTTCTGACACGTGAATTTACATAGTAAATGCATTTTTAAAATTATCAAAAGTAAATTTACTTAATGTATGGCAATGAACTGGCAATGAAATGTGAAAATTCACCTTGAAATGAACAAAAAAAAATTCACTTAAATCTAAAACACAACAAACAACATCTTGCACATTTATATTTAGTTTCAAAATAAAAAATTTTCTTTTTCACACTGAATTTATCAGATATTCTATTTGAAATACTTGTTTATCAGATATGTATTTATATCGAACTAAACATTTCTGTATTTTCGGAGTAAATAATTGTGCCAATGACTATTTTTATCCCTTCAGTGTATTGTATTAAAAATGTATGATTTTTTATGTTTGATTCAAAACGAAAGGAAAAAATGCCATTTTTTAAAGTATAAATACGGTACATTTGATTGGTAAGAAACAGAGTAAAAATTGAACTGTTGAATAAGCAGCTGAAATTTCTCGCAAAAAAAAAACAAAAAAAAAAAAAAATGATCCATTTTATTGTTATTTTATCACTCATTGCTACTTTGCAAAATGTAAGTAAATTTGTTTTAAGTCTGATTCAATGAATTTGAATTAATTATATAAAATTAAATTGATTTTTTTCCCATTATTATTAATAGGTATATTGTGATGTTGTATCAAATCAACCAAAATGTTCATCAGTTTTATGTGCATACAATACTGATAGCAAATTAGATGATTTAATTCAAGAAGTTGCATTATCATGTCAATGCGAAAAATGTTCATGCCAGAAGAAAATGATCTTTGGTTTGGGTTCACTTTGCGATGGATATGTTAACTATGATTCAGAAACAAATGGAATTATTCAATGCATTATAAATAAATTATCAAATCCATGTTATAAATATTACAAACAATTCCAACAAATTATGAATTATGGTTGTAGCAATGTATGTCAAAGGAGTAATTTTAATATTTATACATTCCTTTATGATGTTTGCTACAATTGTAATGGATGCCTTGATGGTTGTTATATTCAAAATGGTGATGAAATTTTATTTGCACAACCAACATCAGCAGCAATTCCCCAATTGTCATCAGTCATTTCCTCCAAGTAGTTTCAATACCAGTTTCCGCTTCAGATCATGAATAATTATCGCTAAAATTGACCTCGAAACCAATTCATAACAAATATTTTTCACTGCCTTTTTCATAAGCATCTTGTAAAGTTCATTCATTCTTCAAATGGATGTTTCGCTTGTGCCAATACTATATTTTGATGATCATTTGATTGAAAAAATTTTGCTTTTAAAAAAACGCTAATGGCTTATTATTACTTTTCAGAAATCATTATTCCAATTGTAATATTTTCCAAAAAAAAAAAAAAAAAACATTTTTGATTTATTAGTAATTTTTTAAAGAATGTACCTAGCCAAAACCGTTTTAATAAAGATCATAAAGCAATACACATTTGATTTTAATTTTTCTATAAATATTCATAGGATTTTAATTTTTGGTTTGTTTCCTGCGAGAAACATTTCAATTTCAAAGATTTGGTTATCAACATCTTAACAATAGTTTACTGAATTATTAAGTAATTGCGTGAACTTCCCAGGAACATAAATCCAGGTGAAAAGGCGGCACTTGATACAGAAAGAATATTTTTATGTAATCGGTACATTTAAAGAAGAAGGCGCTAATATCGAAACTATCAAAAGGATTTATGAAACATTGTACGGTTCAAAAATGAACTATGAATTGTTCATTAAATTAGTTGAAAAAGATTCAATTAAAAAGAATATTGATGGTAAATTTTATGTGCCAATTACGTTATCATAGGTATCTAAACTTTTTATCTTTAAATGAATTGAATTTGTAAGAATGTAAGATTTGTATTAATTTCACTTTTAAGATGAAGAAGGCGACTGTATTCTTGAATTCATCACAAAAATCAATTCCAGTTTTACTCACAATTTTCAGAGAAACATTTTCTGCACAAAACAATACAGAAAACTGGCACAAATTTGTCCATTTCTAAAACGTTTTGGATATGTTAATGGCAAATATTATATGGGTCAGTTTATCAGAATCAAATTAATTTTTTCCAAATAAAAAATTAATTTTTCCGAAAAAAATTTATTTTTGAGTTGTAAAAAAATCTGATTTCAAAAAAAATTTTTCTTTTTTTTCTTTTTCTTTTTAAAAAGGAAAATTAATTGTTTTTCCCTTTGGCAAAATTTTCACCTTTTTTTAAAATTTTCTTTTCCTAGTTTTCCATGGTTTCTCGGTTTTCCTAATTCCAAACTTCCCATATAGAATTTCATACAAAAATAGATAATCACCTAATACATAAACACTGAAATTATTTTATTTATTATATCTAAATTTTTTATTTTTAAATGAATTGAATTTGTAATAATGAAAATTTAGTATTAATTTCACTTTTAATATGAAGAAGTTTTTTTCTTTTCGCGACTTTTGTATTCTTAGGCAATTCATCACAAAAATAACATGTATTACTTCAAATTTGCACATGTCGAGTTAGCCATGATTTTTCATGTATGGACATGTTTGTTTGAATACGAATGCACATTCAAATTTTGAAATACAACATTTGGGAAATAGTTTATGAGTAGTTGACATGTTATTTGTGAATTGAACATATGTATCCTTATACTACTGAATTTATATTTTAGGCATGTGAAGACCGTGTGCGGGGCGAACACAATAAAATCGTTAAATATTTTATACCATAATAATTGATATTTAAAGATTTAACTATATTCAAATTCATAATGATCGTTTTATTAAAAGAAATTATTTAATTTTTTCATTGTGAAATACTTTAATAATTTCTTGTTTTTTTTTTTTTTTTTTTTTTTCAGCAATATCTATGTAAGGAAATGCGTCAATCAAGATGTGTTCTTGTGACAATAACTTGTCAATAAACAGTGAAACATCGCTGAGATATTACACATCGCTGAGATAGCATCTGGTTGATCGCACGATTCACTTTCGTGCATGGTGTTCGTTATATACTGAAGCGTTCAACCGCATCAAGAAAAGAAGAGAACAATGATGTGTAATATCACAGCGATATTTCATTGCTAAACGACAAGACGTGTATTGTGCCAAAAAATGATTTGGAAATGAATTTCGAATCAGAAAAGACGTTTCTGTTTTTTTTTTTATAAGTACAAATGCAGTCATTCGTAAGAGACACAGTACAATTTATTCTCAACTGTGAAATAAGTCGTTGTAATATCGATGTACGAGAGAAGATGATTCGCTTAATCGTGATTTTATTAGTTTTGGCGACTTTGCACAATGTAATTTTGTTGAAATTTATAATTTTCAATTAATGTATTTAATTAATAAATTAATTTTTATTTTTTTGCTGCTATTTAGGAAATTTGCCAAGGTTCAATAATATACAACCAACCAACATCATGCTCTTGAACTTCATGCTCTTGAACTTCATCCTCTTCAACTTCATCCTCTCCAACCAATCAACCAAAATGTGTATCAGTTTTGTGTTTAAAAAATTTTGACGACAGAATAGATGAGTTGATTGAAAGAGCTGCATTATCGTGTCAATGCGATTTTTAAAATAATTCCAGCAAATTGTAAATTCTGATTGTAAGATTAAATGCAAAAAGAGTAATTTCAATATTTACACGTTTCATTCGGATGTCTGCTATGGATGTAATGGATACCTTGATGGTTTTTATATTCAAAATTTACTGTTCCCATCAAAGAAATTTAAATTTAATTGCAAATGTTTATTTTGATGCTTAAATTTCACTGAATTTTAAATAAATGTACTGGCAACAGTTGTTTTGACCATATGTGAATACTCATATTTTTACTTTATCAATATTTACTTTTCAGGTGATGAAAAATGAATATGAAATTCTGACAAAGAGCTATCTGTAAAAAAAAAAACCGAAAAGACTGTGACAAGTATTTCCAATTGAAAGAATTAAATATTTTCTCTTTTTAATCACAGAAACATTCTATTTCGTCTGATTTAATTTATATAATTCTTCACGAAGAATGTGCGCTAAACAAAATTTATATTACCGCCTTATTGAAGTTTTCAATAACTTAATCCTGTTTGCCCAAACTGTTGCCTCGTATTTTCTTCAAAATTCAAATTCCAAAATATCTCATGACGCCTAACCACAAGTATTGGATAATTTTGATTTATACATTTTCCAATTTATGAGGAATCCTCATTAAGAATCAATAAGGCAATTTTTATAATTTATGACAAATATATTTTCCCTTTATCATTATTAACAAATTTGCTAAAAAAAAAAAAACGAAGTAATCAAGATACCATCAGATGAATGGATTCTCTTTTCAATTGTTACTTTTTCTTTTCGGAACAAAACATATTTTTTCAATCTTAATTCATTTATCTTTATTCTATATCGTCCACGATAATAAAATGCATGCAAGTATTTAGTTATATTTCACCGTTCGACAAAAAAAAAAAAAAAAAAAAAAAAAAAAAAACAATATGTTAGGACAGCTTTGAGCTTAACAGATGCATATCTTAAATAGGCGAAAGCTTCATTGATCTGTTCGTTCATAATGGCTTATTTTTCTAAATCCCCATGATAGATGGGGTTTTTGCCAATTTCACACATTTCAATGTAATGCTTGATACAGGTATGTATAGCTGTCATTTCATTCTATGTCTTGCATTAATTGACCTTGAACAACAAATTTCGCATAGGTATAAGAAAAAAAAAATTACTGTTCTGGTAAAAATTATTAGGAAATATCCGACATTGAATCGCTCCGATTGACGTTGTTGAATTATTTCAAAATAATAATGCAATACTTATTGCAACGAGGACGATTGTTTTTGTAGGTGCAAGTGAAATTAAGAAATACTTGCTGTTTTGAATGCAAAGAATGAATTTCAATAGGATGTGCGAATGAACTGCCATTGAAATTGGAACAGTTACCTTGAAATGGAAAAATGTGTGAAAATAAAAAAAAAAACATCGCGTGAAAAAAATGTTTATGTTAGTCGGCTAATTTGGGACAAAAATGGAAAGGAAAATCAACTTTGAATGTTAAATATGCCTTGAAATGGTTGAACTTTCAGTCAACTGTATTCATTTTTAGTCGAATAAAAATATTTTTACTAAAGGCATCAAATGTATGGATTTTTTTCAAATAAAGCCAAATTAAGTCACTTTTATTCGATTATAGTCAATTTTTTTGGCTGTTCAGTGTGCATGGTATTTTTCACACGGGTAAAGATTATGTTACTTTTTATAAAATGTTAAATTTGCAAATTTGCATCAATACAAAGACGTCTCATCTGCTTATGCACCATTCAAATTTGCTATTACGAGATTTTACTGTATTTAATGTGTTTCGATGATCATTTTTATTGAAAAAAGTGTGATTTCAATTATTCATTTCTCAATTCTCTCAATATTGAATTCATTTTGATGCAATTGAAAAATTTCACCAATTTCTGAGCAAACAAACATGTCGTAAAGTCATGAATACATTATATTGACGCAATAGCGTTAAACAAATTTTTTATTTCAACCAAAATGAATTTTGAACAAATTCGCATTTTTCTAAAGTATAAAAGCAGTACATTTAATAGGTAAAACATAAAGTAGAAATTCTCCTGTGCTGTTCAATAAGTCGTTATAATTTCGCACCAATAAAAATGATTCGTTTTATCGTGATTTTATCATTTTTGGCCATTTTGCAAAATGTAAGTGTAATTATTCTGTTTTGCTTTTAATTTTATAATGTTAACTAGTAATGTTAATTAAACTTAATTTTTATTTATTCATTTATTTATACAATCAATAGGTTTTTGGTCAAAATTCACAAAAAAAGCCAGCTCCTAGTGTGTCAACATGCACAATCAGTACACCACCATGTACATCGGTTTTGTGTTCATCAAAAACTGATGATCAATTAAACGCTTTGATTCAACAAGTTGCATTATCATGTCAATGCTGTTCATGTAAAAAAATTCCATTTGATTTATGTTCACTTTGCGATGCATATCGAAACTATGATCCAGCAACATATGGACTGGTTCAATGCATTATAAACAAATTATCAAATCCTTGTTACACAAAATTCTATATCAAATTCCAGCAAATTATGAATTCTGGTTGTAACAATGTTTGTCAAAAGAAAAATTTCAATATTTATACATTCCTTTGGGATGTTTGCTACGGCTGCAATGGATGCCTTGATGGTTGTTATATTCAAAATGGCGATTCAATCTACTATTCAAAGCCTGTTGATGCAAAAACAAGTCCACAAATGGTTTCGAATGTCTAAGTACTTTCAACATCAGTCCGACTGTTTCAGATCCAATTTCAAATTCTGAATCTTAATTTTAATCATTACCAAATGAAACATTTTTGATTTATTTATATATATTTTAGAATGTTCTTGCAAAAACAATTTTAATAAAGATCAATATTCAAATTTCATTTGATTTTTAAAGCTTATTTCAACAAGAGCAACAAATATTTAAACATCTTCTTCGCGACCTAACTCTAAATCGCTTTCACCACATTCACTTCAATATTAGATAGCATAATGGTAGCAAATTTGAAGAAATGCAACTAATTAACTGTGATTTAAATAAAAAATAGAACGTGTCTAGTTTATTGACTATACGACCGGTAACGGGACTTAGATAAGGGAAAACATTTTCGAACTAAAACAAAACAAAACAGAAAAAAAAAAATAAACAAAACGAAACTCTCTATTTGAAATGTATTGAACCTGTATATTCTATACGGTGACTTAGTACCGTGAAAAATGTCACCATTTACGATGGTCTTTAGGCAAAATGTAGTAATGAATTTTTATTTAAAGAACTGAAAAAAAAAAACGGTAGTCACCATCACAAAGAAATTCAAGTAAAACACAAAAGGATTTTGTTTTAAATTAATTAAATTTTATTTACTTATTTTTTGAAGCTTAAAACAAAAAATGCTTGCTCAATTTAGAATTAACTTAAAGGTGAGTAAATATCACGACTAAATCTAAATCCATGGATTTGGAAAAGTATTTTAATCACTTTGAAGGGAGGTTGAAGGGAATGTTTATTTCTTTTCATTTTGCTCTTCATTGTTCTTGATGGATTGTTTTGCTGGGCCAGTTTGTTGGATTTGAACTTGGCGTACATTTGATCCTTCGATGGCTGGAGCGTGTGGACATTTAACCGTTAAAACTCCATCGGATGAAAGGCTCGATGTGACTTCTTCTGGTTTAAAACCACTCGGTAGATCGTATCGTCGAGTAAATTCTCGCGAAATGTATCCGTGGTCATCTTTCTTCTCTTCGTGTTTTGCATTGATGACAATCGAATTATTTTCCGTCTTTAACTGAGATTTCTTTGGGTTCGAAGTGTTGAACATCGAGACAAACTTGGAAACCATCTTTGCCGATATGCGATTGTTTCTCGAGTCCATCCACATTGGCCAATTGTGATCGTAAATAATTGCCAGTATTGCTCAATGAACGAAGTAATGAACGTTCAATCGGTGCAATCAACATTTCAGTTGGTTGATAATAACCCGATCCAAATCGATGGTAACTGGATGGAGCGTAGAAATCGTCCAAAATATATGGCAAAAGCGACATTTTTACTTAATTCGTTCTTTTTTAATTCACAAAATTCACTTGAAATATTCGTTTGAATTTGTTTGTTAGCGTTCAGAGGAACACTGTTCGCTTGTTTTGATTTGTTATTAACTTTGTAATGCTTTGAATTCAACTGACGCTTACGGTGATACGGCACCGTATTTATACTCGTTGGTGAACTAACCGTTGATGCGCAGAGAATTTTCTAGAATATACACGATGTTCGATACAATTCGTTAACAAACGATGACTTGACTGTGCGTATGTGCTTCTATTACGGTTAATGAACGTTGTAGAATTTTCGAGTTGTTTCATTTATGTGTTCGCAAACAGCTGATGCCTATGATTTACATTTGCCGGCTTTTTATGAAATTAGATGACCTCTTAAAGTAATAATAATAATTTATATCAATAGCCAGTGTAAAAAACAATTTTTATGCATTTCCACATTTTATCTTAAGAGAAGAAACATTTAAGTAATTTATCCAAGCCTTTCTTCAATTTATTTTCTCGATGTATGTATAAAGTTATAGTTCAATTTGATTGAAAAAAAAAAACAAACTTTTTAAATGGCAAAATGCATACTTTGCCTAATGAAACAATTTAAATAAAGATCTATACTAAACTAAGACAAGTCAAATATTCGAGAATATTGTTTTAGGAGAATTGGAATTAACAAAACAATGTAACACTTTTCGCCCAAAATTTGTATCTTTTGCTCGGTAACATGAACACATTGTTATGTTTTTGGTGTATTTTGCAGTGAATTTGGAAAATGAATGAAGTTCTGTCTTTTCTTCTCTCAACAAAATGATTTTAAATGCTTTTCGCAATATTACTTCATTCCTGACCATTAATAATTATTTTTAAAAAAACAATTTCAACTTAATTGGAAATATTTAATTTTTTTTTTACTCAATCTATAGTTTTCTTATTCGATCAAATTTTAAGACAATTTTATAATTGAAATCATTTGCATTTTGTAAGGAAATACGATATTAAAACACTAAAACATTTTAAAATATTCCATTGTCTTACAGAATGTGTAATATATTCTGACACATAGGTGTTGAACGCAATAGATATTGCTCGAAACGTCTACTATATTCTACATAAGCATTATCGAATGTTACAGAACGTTTTAGTTTTATTGTATGGAAGTTTGCGTACTTTCTAGAAAGTTAAACGCTGACTGAGCGAGAAGTATAAATACGGTGCCGCATCACCGTAAGCGTCAGTTGAATTCAAAGCATTACAAAGTTAATATCAAATCAAAACAAGCGAACAGTGTTCCTCTGAACGCTAACAAACAAATTCAAACGAATATTTCAAGTGAATTTTGTGAATTAAAAAAGAACGAATTAAGTAAAAATGTCGCTTTTGCCATATATTTTGGACGATTTCTACGCTCCATCCAGTTACCATCGATTTGGATCGGGTTATTATCAACCAACTGAAATGTTGATTGCACCGATTGAACGTTCATTACTTCGTTCATTGAGCAATACTGGCAATTATTTACGATCACAATTGGCCAATGTGGATGGACTCGAGAAAAAATCGCATATCGGCAAAGATGGTTTCCAAGTTTGTCTCGATGTTCAGCACTTCGAACCCAAAGAAATCTCAGTGAAGACGGAAAATAATTCGATTGTCATCAATGCAAAACACGAAGAGAAGAAAGATGACCACGGATACATTTCGCGTGAATTTACTCGACGATATGTTTTACCGAGATGGTTTTAAACCAGAAGAAGTCACATCGAGCCTTTCATCCGATGGAGTTTTAACGGTTAAATGTCCACACGCTCCAGCCATCGAAGGATCAAATGTACGCCAAGTTCAAATCCAACAAACTGGCCCAGCAAAACAATCCATCAAGAACAATGAGGAGAAAAATGAAAAGAAATAAACATTCCCTTCAACCTCACCTTCAAAGTGATTAAAATACTTTTCCAAATCCATGGATTTCGATTTAGTCGTGATATTCACTCATCTTTACGTTAATTCATCCAAACATGTTTCTATTTTAAGTTTTTCATTAAAAAAATAAATCAATAAAACTAAAGCAATTTAAAATAAAATCCATTTGTGTTTTATTTGAATTATGTTTTGATGATGATTGTGGAATTTACATTTCTTTTATTTGTGGAATGGACATGTCGATTGAAATTTACAATATTTGAACTAAATTTTCTTTTATAGTTTGATTCTAAGGGTTTGCTTGTCTTCTTTCCTTTGAATTGAGCATATTATGGCCAAATGTTGAAGAATTTACGTTATTTACGACTAAATATTATGTTTCTTTTATTGCGATATAATTTATTTCTGCCGAGGTAAGTTAAGGTTTTGAAATTGAACGAAGAAAATCATTTGGACAGTTATTAAAACAGTGAATATATTATTCAGTTGAAATTGATTGGGAATTTCGAAACAAAATAATACACAATTAATTTTCATATCTTCTTCACAAGCAAATCTTTATTTTTAAAATCTGAATCAAATGTTGAACAATAGTGAATACAATACCGATGTACAGTGTGGTTGATTTGGTGGTGGAAGTGGAACTTGAAAAAACACCCATTGAATGCGAAATATACAAAATAATTGAAATTCAATTTCTATAAAACTCAAAAGTACCAAAGAATGTAACAAAAATGAAAAAACATAAAACAAAAAAATGTAACATTATGCAAAGTAGCAAAAAATGTAAAAATGATGAAAAAATGAAACATTTTTATTCGTATAAAATTCTTCCAAATTATTACACAGTTCAAGAAAATTCTAATTTTAATTACTTCCAAATAAATGTACTGTACACTGACAATATTTAGGTTATTTTTTTCCACCATTCGTTGAATTAACGTCATTCCAACCAAAATTTTCGTTGTCCAACCAAATTGTTCATTGTTGACAACCCTAGATAAAAAAATCCAACCATTGTTCAATACAATTTTGTTATACGTCATTCCAACGATGTTGAAAAAACAAACCAAATATCCTCAGTGTATTTATACCTTAAAAGATGAATTATCTTTCAGAATGCATGGATTTCTATCAGTGAAGTCTTTTAAAATTCGAAAGAATGAGTGATAGATTTTCAATATTAAACCCGAATGTTTCTTATTGGTTTTTGTCAGTTGGAACTATTTTTACATATCTCGGAGCCCTTTGAGAACTAAATTCAATAAATCGTGTTATATTTCAACGCAATACAATGCGCGTGCCGAAAAACACACCTTAATCTACACGCTTGTCTACGCCTAAATTGCTGAACAATTCAATTGATTAAACATTCGATTGTTGAAATGTTCGATTGCTGAAATGTTCGATTGCATATTATTACCAAAAGAAATATTTACAATAATTGAGAAATTTATAAATGAAATCATATTATTTTTTAATAAAATGATCGTCGAGAGAATTTAAATAAAATAAAACCTCTCAATAGTAAATCATCATGATGAAAATATTATCTATTTTAGGTTTATGATACTAATTATATGGAAATTTTGAATCATTTAATGCGTTTATCCACTTGAAACTATTGAGAAATATTACAAGTCCTTTTTTGCGTTGCAGCAGGCAATCGTATGCTGAAATAAATTAAAAACATACATTTTCTATTTTGTTTCATTTTAAACATCGTTTATATTTCGATCATTTTTATCATGACAAAATTGTTGTGTATTTTTTCGATGTGGTATTCTCTAGAGAATATGAGACATGAAGGTTTTGTAATAAATAAATAAATAAATAAATAAATGAATAGTGACAGCTGTCTCACAAACTCCTTTTGATTAATTAATCTTTTGATCCAAACTATTTCCATTTTTCGAAGTTATTAGCAAATATATTTGCTAATTTTTGAAAAATAAAAATATGAAGAAACAAAATAGTGATTAACTAACAATGTAATACATTGGAATATGATTTTAATCTGTATTTTAAAGAAAACATTGTTGTATGAAATTCAAATTGCTGTGAATGATTCTATTCTTTCCATGATAGCTGTAATACCATAGGCAAAATATCAAACGAAATCTAAAAAATTAAATATTGATTTAATTTAAATTCGTTGTTGTTGTTTTTTCCATCCAACATACGGAACAATTTTGTAAATTATAAATTACAATACACATTTTCAAGAGACAGTATAAAGACATTTTTAATGCATATTTTTGAAGGAAAGAGAATATTTTTTATAGAGTATTGAGAGAGGTCATAAAATGAGCCGGTGAATCAGCTGTTGACGAACACATAAATGAAACAACTCGAAAATTCTACAACGTTCATTAACCGTAATAGAAGCACTAACGCACAGTCAAGTCATCGTTTGTTAACGAATTGTATCGAACATCGCGTATATTCTAGAAAATTCTCTGCGCATCAACGGTTAGTTCACCAACGAGTATAAATACGGTGCCGTATCACCGTAAGCGTTAGTTGAATTCAAAGTATTACAAAGTTAATATCAAATCAAAACAAGCGAACAGTGTTCTCTGAACGCTAACAAACAAATTCAAACAAATATTTCAAGTGAATTTTGTGAATTAAAAAAGAACGAATTAAGTAAAAATGTCGCTTTTGCCATATATTTTGGACGATTTCTACGCTCCATCCAGTTACCATCGATTTGGATCGGGTTATTATCAACCAACTGAAATGTTGATTGCACCGATTGAACGTTCATTACTTCGTTCATTGAGCAATACTGGCAATTATTTACGATCACAATTGGCCAATGTGGATGGACTCGAGAAAAAATCGCATATCGGCAAAGATGGTTTCCAAGTTTGTCTCGATGTTCAGCACTTCGAACCCAAAGACATCTCAGTTAAAACGGAAAATAATTCGATTGTCATCAATGCAAAACACGAAGAGAAGAAAGATGACCACGGATACATTTCGCGTGAATTTACTCGACGATATGTTTTACCAGATGGTTTTAAACCAGAAGAAGTCACATCGAGCCTTTCATCCGATGGAGTTTTAACGGTTAAATGTCCACACGCTCCAGCCATCGAAGGATCAAATGTACGCCAAGTTCAAATCCAACAAACTGGCCCAGCAAAACAATCCATCAAGAACAATGAAGAGCAAAATGAAAAGAAATAAACATTCCCTTCAACCAAAGTGATTAAAATACTTTTCCAAATCCATGGATTTCAATTAAGTCGTGATATTCACTCATTTTTACGTTAATTCATTCAAAGATGTATCTATGTTAAGTTTTTCATTAAAAAAATTAATCAATAAATCAATAAAACTAAAGTAATTTAAAACCAAATCCTCTTGTGTTTTATTTGAATTTTGTTTTGGTGGCGACTATATTGAGTATGTATAAATAAATATTTCTTTTATTTGTCAATGGATCGAAGATGGAAATATTAACAATGTATTTGCAATTCAATATTTCATATATATATATATGTAAGGAGTTTTTTTCTTTTCATTCAAAGGTAAAATATTTTTTTTATCTGCAAGTTTGTTCTTATTTCAAAGCCAGTTCATTCACACGGCATGTATTTCTTGATTTCGTTTGCATTTACAAAATTTTCTCATGAGCTTAATGTAACAAACAAGTCCATTTTTAAATTTATTTTTGGAATAAATCAATAACCTTAACCTATTTTTCCGAGTTTGTATTTTTTTTTTTTTTTTTTTTTCATGTGATTAACAGATGTGAGATGTAGCTAAAACATCCTCTATAACCAAAATGCTATTCTATAGATTTGTCAGTATGAACGAACAAACCAATGGAGCTTTCGCTTTGTAAAACTTATTGATTTATACAATGTCTGTAGATGAACACATTCGCTAATATCTCTTTCGCTTTTTTATCTTATAAATTGACATAACCATTGACTCAAGCGCTGGTGTATGTCGCAATTGATGGTCACAGGAAGTCGAATCTTTATATTGAGTTCATTCGCAAGTTGAATCAACCATAATACTTCCTTTGTAGCACTCGATAATGCTATATATTCAGCCTCTGTTGAGGAGAGTGCGACGATGGGCTGACGTTTGCTTATCCAACTTATGGCCCCCATTGCCATGGTGATTACGAGTCCCGAACATGATCTCCGTTCATCAATTTCTGACCCCCAATCGGCGTCGCTATATGCATGAATTTCGATGTCTTTACTTTCATTTCCGTTGTAACATAATTTGAAGTCTGTCGTGCCGCTCAAATATCGAAAAATGCGTTTTATTGCATGCCAATGAATTGCTCCATGCTTCTGATTAAAGCGACTTAAATCGTTGACTGCAAAAGCAATATCCGGACGAGTGATGCCAGAGAGATATAATAATGCACCTATCGCTTGTTGATAAGGAATTTTGCCTGTTAAGTCGTTTTCTGCATGCAAAGTCAATTTCGTATTTGGATCGCTTGGAGTACAAGCCGATTTGCACTCATTCATGCCGAATCGATGTAAGACCGTTTCAATATATGGTGTTTGATGTATTTTGATACATCCATTACTTTGAATTATGTGAAGTCCAAGACAATTCTTTGCTGGTCCAATGTCCTTCATTTTGAATGCACGGTTCAAATATTGTTTCAGCTGCAAAAGTTCTTTTTCATTACTGTAAAGAATCAAAAAATCATCAACATAGACGGCTATAATGATATTTAATTGATTGTTTATGTAAATGCATGGGTCACTTTTGCAACGATTAAATTGCATTTTCTTCAAAGCGTCATCGAGTTTGTTGTTCCATTCACGTCCGGCTTGCTTTAGACCATATACAGCTTTGTTGAGTCGGCATACGCGATTTGAATTGTCCGTGTATCCGTCGGGCTGTTGCATGTATATCTCTTCTTTCAGGTCCCCTTGCAAGAAAGCTGTAATTGCATCTAATTGATAAATTTTTAAATGCTTTTTTGCTGCAAGAGCAAACAAAAATCTAATTGACGTGTGTCTAACGACTGGTGAGTACGTTTCAACATAATCGATACCATATTTTTGTGAGCAGCCTTTTGCTACAAGGCGTGCTTTGTAGCGAACTACGTTGCCCCGTTCGTCGGTCTTACATTTGAAAACCCATTTGGCTTTGATGGCTTTCCTGCCCGAAGGTAATTCGGTCACTGTCCATGTATTATTTTCACGATGAGATTCCATTTCCTCATCCATGGCATTTTTCCACTGGGGTGATTCATCCACACGTTGAGCCTCCTCAAAAGACTCCGGAATTGTCAATAATGCCAAATGCCCTACTTGGAATGGCCTGAATTGTGTTCTTTGTCTTTGTGAGGTCCTTGGTTCCCCCGTTGGCTCATCCAACGTGGCTCTTGTAGAGAAATCAGCATCCGGTGACCTAGTAGCATCAACAAAAGTATCATTTAAAGATAAATCAGACATACCATCATCCAATTTGACATTTTCAGTAGACTGTGTTGATGTATCGTTAGGTGCATCGTTGCTCGGTAATGTCACTGTGCTTTCGTTGATTGCTTCTTCTTCATTTTCGCTTGATTCATCATCCAATTCAACTTGTATACTTGGCTCAAAAAATCTCACATTTCTACTAATGGTGAGTTTTCTTGTTTTTGTGTCAATGCACCTGTAAATAGAAGAATCATTTTCATATCCAACGAATATCATTTTTGTTGCCCTTGCGTCGATTTTTTTTTTTTTGGCATCAGGCACATGTACAGTTATTCGCGAGCCAAACAATTTGATATGTGACATATCAATTTTCTCGCCTTTCCATATCTCTTCGGGTATCTGGTTACCCACACTACCGCTTGGTGTTCGATTAATCAAATATACTGACATATTAACCGCTTCTGCCCAATAACAATTGTGTAATTTTGCATCTTGCAACAAACAACGTGCTTTCTCGAAAATTGTTCTGTTAAAGCGTTCGGCTACGCCATTTGACTCTGGATTGTATGGTGCAGTCAGTTGATGTTGAATGCCGGTTCGCCTAACATAATTCTGAAAATTTGTAGACAAGTATTCGGTTCCATTATCCGTACGTAATATCTTGATTTGTCTCTCAGTTTGTCGTTCCACGAAATTTTTGAATTCCATAAACGTATCAAACACATCAGATTTATTTTTGAGAAAGTAGCAAAAAACTTTTCTTGAAAAATCGTCGATAAACGTTAATATGTACTTTGCTTTGCCAATGGATAGTGTTTCCATGGGTCCCATTACATCGGAATGCACAAGCTCTAACACATTTTTTGAAACACGATTCGACGGTTTGAACGGTGTGCGCGTTTGTTTGCCCAATGCGCACGTTTCACAATTTTTTATCGCCCGTTCATTGTCCTTGAAATCGATACCACTGACAATGCCACTTCGCATTTTGCACATGTTTCTATAATTTGCGTGACCCAAACGCCTGTGCCAAAGTACAGCATTTTTTTCATTTGCAATCATGCATTTTTCTGTTGACACACGCAATTTATATGTACCATTTTCAGGTTTACACTGTGCAATAATGTCTTTGTTGGCGTTATAAACTTTACAGCCATCAGCGTTGAAAATGACTGTGTTTCCATTTTCTACTATTTTTGAAACAGACAGCAAATTCGCTGCAAGGTCTGGTATGTGAAGAATGTTGCTAGTAAGCACATTTTCCTTGTTGAACTTCATATACTTGTCACCCATTGCTGTAACATTAACGCGAGAGTTGTTTGCAGTTTTGATTTCATTAATTTCAGCTCGTCTTATGTTGAACATTCCATCTCCATGTGGTGTCATATGCGATGACGCCCCACTGTCAATGTACCATTCGTCAGTTCTACTCTCTGATAGTAAACCGACAACAAATGCGTTTGATGATTCTTTCTTTTTATCATCACCTTTTTTGTCGCATCGATTCTTAAGATGTTCAGTGGAACCACAGTTGTAACATTTGCGCACTTTCTTACCTTTATCAAACTTTTTTTTTTGATTTTTTCCTTTTGAAAATAGCGCTTCGCCCCTAGCTGAATTTGTTGACTGTATGTCCAACAGCTTGGTCATAACTGTGTCCGCTGAAACATCACTTTCATTTGCTTCGAGACTCATAATAAACGGCCGATAATCGTCACTTAAACCAGCAAGTAAAATTGCTATAAGCCATTATCGGATATAGCAAATCCGATCCCTTTTAGCTTGTTTGCGGTTGTCATAATCTTATCAATGTAATCTTGCATATCATTACATTCTTCCAGTTTCGATTGTATAAGCATTTTGAGCAAACCGCGTTTCCGAGTAAGTCCACGATCTTCATATAATCGCTGCAATGTTTGCCAAGTATCGTACGCATTTTCACACTTTTCAATATGCACATATAACGTCGATTCCAAACTTAGCACGATTATCGATTTAGCCTGTGACTGTTTTGACTCACTTTCTTCCATGGGTCCTACCGTTGTCACAGCAGCACTTGAAGCCGTTGCCTCGGTCGTTGTTGTTTTGGTTTGAATACACCTTTCGAGTGATTTATAGGCAAGTAAATTTTTTATCGCGAACTGCCATGTGTGGTAATTAGAATTGCCACACAGTTTAGCTATTTCAAATTCTTTTCCCATTTTAATCACTTGTCTTTGTATATATTTTTTATTATTAACAACACGACGCTAACGCGAAAAAATAATCTTATTAATTGTCAATTGTCTTTGATAATATCTTTATTTTTTCATATGAAACTGATTTTTGTCGTAGCACTCACTTTTTTCACTCATTTGTTTTAATACGTATCAAATAACAAATTCAACTTCGCTTTGCTACCATGTTGGGAAAAACGAATAAGCGAGCGTAATAAAAACCAGACATTGATTAATACTGACCTGATCAGCGTCAGGAATTATCGTCAGTAATTATTTCATTGCGTACCATACATACCGTCGCTGCGCAAGCGTATCCGTATAGTGTGAATGCTGAAGAACGTTCGCTACGTTCATTTGCGTGCATCAATGTCAATACTTGTTTTGTATTGTAAAGTCCAGACTAAATGATTTTCATCTGTCCCTCCTTCTCTCTCTCTCTCTCCCCAACCTTTTGGAATATAATATTTGTCGCAAAGAAAGACATCAACAACATGTAACAAAAATCACATATAGAAACAGTTTCGACCGTATTTTTGTTTACATTTTGATAATCAACAAGAAAATTCATGTAACAAAGTGTTTAGTTTTTTTTTTCATTTATTTATTTTTTCAGTTGTATGGTTCAAAGTGATTTTCAGACATTTCTTTAATGGAGAATACATTACACATTATTTATGTGAATTGGTATGGTCAAGGTCATACTTGTTAATCATTGCAAACAATTCGGCTTCTTTTACTTCATAGAATAAATCCGAATTCAGATTCATTATCATAATATCTTCAAGTCGTTCGCCTATTAGTTGACAACGGCGATCATTAAAAATATAGTTAATTTTGGAAAAATCTTTTTCCACCTGTACCTCAGTTGGTGGCACGCTCAACACTACCATTGCTAGTTCATATAGTGCTTCATTTTCATTTTTGTGTTCCTCCCAGTACTGCCAAATATTTTCTTCATGAGATATTGTTGGTGGATCGAATGTTTCCAATAGTAATTCGATATCAATTTCGATTGGCTGTATATTGTTTGTTGCATTTGATTCAGTTTGATTGAAATTCAACAATTTGTTAAGCTCAGTTGTATCGTCGAACTCAAAACTTATATTAGAGTCTGTCGATTGTCCACTGTTGTTCATATTCGAATATTCGATCGTAGAAGCATTTAATGCATCATTTCGCTCGTGCAAAATTTTCAAGCGTCGCCATATATCTTTCAGCATTCTTTTTGCGTCTTGCATTTTATTTTCATTCATTTTTATTTGGCTTCTGTATCGTGGGTCAAAAAATAAGGCACATGTCATAAATGGATTATTGTAAATCACTTCTTTTCTTTCGACTATAGCTTGCAATAAATTTTTTGCTAAATCGGTTTTATATTTTTTTTTCATATTCACACAAGCCTGTAGGTGAATTTGCACCTTAAGCCAAATTCCAAATACATCAGATAAGGTCAATGACTGCTTTTGCAAAGCAATAGTTGCTCTGTATGGAATGCGTAAAACATATGCCAATTCTCTTAAAATTACCCACTTTTCTTTCAAGAGTCGAAAAGATTCAATTTTGTGTGTGTCAGCATAAAAATGTACGATGTCCTCACAATCGATTATATCCTGAAGCTAATATAAATTAATAAATAAATTAAAATCACTTTTGGATCCAAAAAAAAAAAATCATTACACAAAAAATACAAACCATCATGTATGTTGAGCACCACCGAGTCTCTACGTCGAGCCGTGGCATTCGGTATTGTTTGTTCAAAGAATTCATCTCATGCTGAGTGGATCTCAATCGCAGTTTTTTTGCAACGCGCCGACATAGTTCAATAATATTGCTGTGATTTCGAGTCAATTTTTTCAACGCACTTTTGATAGCTAATTGAATAGTATGCGCTGAACAATTAACGCCAGTAATGTTCCATGGTACTGCGAAATCATCACTAGAAAAAATTCGCTGACTAATTGATGAAAGCAAACTGTCGTGGTTTTTTAACAAAATATCCTCAAAAAGTTCTTCAAGTGCTTCAGCATCCTCTGTTTCATCTTCTTTGGCAAGGAAATGCGATATTTCGTCATCAATTTTGCCATCATCGATATCCATGCATGAAACATTCGTATTATTTGGTCTGCATGTTTTCTCTTTATCGTTTGAAATGTTATGCTGCAAACATTCTTCTATATCGCGCACCATTTTCAACATATTTGCACCATTGTCTGTGGTAATGGTCAAAATTTGTTTCAAATCTATATCGAACATTTTTAAACGTGTGCAAATAATGTCAGCTAAATACTCAGCTGTATGTGATTGTAGTAATTCAATCATTCCGATAGAACGGACTTTTAATTTACCATTTACATTATACTGTATTGAAGCACCAAAAATAGATCGCCGGTTTTTTGTGACAATATCAACTTGTAAGGCAAGTGCACGTCCACTAACTTCTTGTTTAATTTTGTTACGAACATCATTTGCCATTTTATGTAAATGGGCTTTAACTTCTGGTAGATTACCATTTTTCAAATTTAGTCCAAGGCCAGCTACATTTAATTTTTGCGTCTTTTTCTCAATGATTGCCTGGAAACCGGAATCCAAAATAGATGTGAATGGTCTGCCATTAATAGCAATAATTTCGACAATATTTTGCAAAAGTTTTATTCGTTTGACTTGAATTGCTTCTTTTTTCGTGACAATGAATTTTTCATAGGTGTCCCGGTGCAAATGTTTCAAATGTGATGACAAATTATGTGTGTTTTGACCATTAATGTCTGTATGGCAAATTTTGCATTTGTAAAATTTTTTATGAATTCCCTTTACATTTTTTTCACCTATATCGTCGAAATATACTTTACATTGATTCGAAATAGCGTTTTCATTTGTTCGTCTTTTCTGTTGATTATCCATATTTCATTCTCAACTGTTGCACTAAATATTATTATCAAAAATTGTTGAATATTCTAATAAAATTAATAATGTGTAATGTTTAGATTTGACCATTACCAAATATCATACACGTTCGTTATAATTTGTTTGTGACAATAGAGCGAATTCACTTGACGTAAAAAGCCGTTGGTATCCTGAATGCTACATATACAATGACAAATGTACAAATGGACGCAATACAAAAAGCGCCAATGACTCATCAATCATTGTTGCGAAATTAGATCAGTTGGACACTTGTAGCATCAATATACACTTGCAATCGGCATTCAGCATTCAACGTTTTTTAAGAGCAAAACTTTTGTGTTGAATTAAAATGTTCGTTGTTGTTTATTTAAAAGAAATCAAAAAATATATCATTGTGGTCGAAGAATGGCTTTTTGACATAGATGAAGAAGCATTAAAAAATAATGGTGTAAATCAAAACAGAGATGTGCGAATTTTTTGGTCAAAATATGGTTTAAGTGATGACGGTATTCCAGATGCCTATTACGCACCGAATTTTCATGCTCCCATATCAACAATTTTTCCACCAATTGGTAACGAAGCATGTTTTATTGGACGTACAAAAGGCTATTATGGTAAGTAAAACGGTTCAGTCTATGTAGATTACATCAGTTTTATCTATTTATATATTATTATTGCATTGCAAAAAATGTGTAATTTTTCAGTGTTGCAAATATGTTTTGTCTTTTTTCATCACACTAAATGCGACGTATTTTGACAACTTGACTATGTTTTTTCGGCATTCTAAAAATAAAAATGATTGTTTCCATAAATATAAAGAAAGCAAATGAAGTGCAAAAGACAGACAAAAATTATTTCTATTTTTCTCTCAAATATATAGAATTAATTTTTTTTATTGAACAATACGTGTTTTGTATTCTAGCATTGTTTGATAAAGCAAAACGATATTGCGACAAATTTCGTGCGCAAATTCCAGCTGAATACAATCCCCGACGTCGATTTGAACAGCCAGTCCCGTCTTTGACACCATTGACAATGTGTAATTTACTCGACCATTCCCACGATGCACAAGAACAAAATGAAAGTATAAATGATCATGTTATAAACGCTGTAGCAATTGTAGATGAAAGCGTATATGAAAATGACGATAACACGACTAACGTTGAATCAAATCAAAATGATAACGTTATTAATGAAAACTTCTATGATGATTTGGGGTCAAATGAATTATTATTTGAAGGCGATGACGACGACACTGTCGACCAGTTTCAAACTCATACAATTAGACAAGAGCAGAATGGCGAAGACGATAACAATGATGGTGATACAACAACTGAAAATACTATTCAGAAAAACAACGAAAACGGCACAATTGCCAATGAAAATAATTCTGAAAATGAAAATAATTCAAAATCAATTCTTGCACCGGTTGATATAGATGCCATTGATCAAAATGTCCTCAATTCATTGATTGGCGAGAATAATGGTATCGAACAACTTGATCTTGGTCTAAGTGGTATAGACTTGGAACAAAATGAATCAGCTGAACTCAAAGAAGGAAAGGTCATTGTTACCAAACGCATTGATGATGATTTGATTATGACTTATACGTATGGCGAAAAACCAAAGGCACTGGCTCCTTTTTATGAAGTGAAAGTCAATGACATCATATCAGGAAATATTCCATTTAAACAAAATGTGAGTGAAACCAAATGTATATCAAGAGTTGAAAACATTTTCATTCATTCCATTTTTTAACAGTCGCAATCGGATCGCGCATACTTGGTCAAAGTGAATGGTACATTTGAAGAAATCAAAATGTCAGCAGTTTTGGTGAAGGTATTGCTCCAATTGAATCAGACTGAAAACCGTAAAAACGTCAACATGGATAAAGCATTCATCAAAGCTTTAATTATTGGTCTATGCACAATCAAAAACATTCAAACACAAGAGCCAATTGGAAAAGATTTGCTCATATTCATAAAAGGTAATCGAGAGGAAATCATTGATTCACTTAATACAAATAATATTTTGACTGACTTCATTACAGAACTGTTTGTCGTTCGCATCAATGGAATGGATGAACTAAACGGAAGTCGTTATCTTTCATTCAAGAAATTGATTGAAGACACATGCAAAGAAATTTGCCAAAAGAATTATAAAACATCAGCCAATTAACATTTTATTTTCAAATCAAATGTCGAAATTATGTTGCCACCAGCCGCTAAAGTTACTCAATAGTTTCTTATATTAAAACACAAATGATATTGGTTATAGATAAGATGTTGGTTGGATAAGTTGACTATTGTCTCGACAAATACTATAGTATCATATAAAACAGAAGTTAATCGAAATAAAATGAATAAATAGAATATATTCTTTCTTTAAATTTTTTTAATGCGTTTTGTTACATGTGATACGTCTGCTTTGAAAATAAAAAAAATACATTGTTTTTGAAACTTAATGTTGATGTGCACTTGCGCGACAATCATTTTATTTCAACAGAACAATAAGAGAGAAAGAGAAAGAGAGGGAGAGACAAAAAATCATTTAGTCGGGACTTGATATAAACAAATAAAATTATTTGTAAATACGAGCATACTTATTCACATTTTTCTTGGAACTCTTTCATTTAACTAAATAATTTATTATTATTGACATTAAATTGATATTTGAAAATCACTTTGAACCATACAACTGAAAAAATAAATAAATGAAAAAAAAAAAACTAAACACTTTGTTACATGAATTTTCTTGTTGATTATCAAAATGTAAACAAAAATACGTTCGAAACTGTTTCTATATGTGATTTTTGTTACATGTTGTTGATGTCTTTCTTTGCGACAAATATTATATTCCACAAGGTTGAGGAGAGAGAGAGAGAGAAGGAGGGACAGATGAAAATCATTTAGTCTGGACTTTACAATACAAAACAAGCATTGACATTGATGCACGCAAATGAACGTAGCGAACGTTCTTCAGCATTCACACTATACGGATACGCTTGCGCAGCGACGGTATGTATGGTACGCAATGAAATAATTACTGACGATAATTCCTGACGCTGATCAAGTTACTAACCGTCAGTGTTAATCAATGTCTGATAAAAACACAAGTGAATCTGAGTACAGTAAAATGCAGAATGAAGTTTTATTACATTGTTGCAGTATTTATATGTGACGTTCATATTTTCTACAAATATATACACTGTATATTCATCGCATATTATGCATTATGCACACTTTAGTTTGGTATTTGCTTTGCTTTCATCGTTAAATTGATAGAAACAAAATGATTGCAATTCGAAAGTTGCGGAAGAAATGAACAAAAAAAATATGATTCAAGAAGATTATGCAAGTTTTTGTACTTCACTTGGGAATAGCAAATAATATTAAAGACATCAATTTTGAGAATATAATTTTTTTATTCACTTTTTATTGATACATTTTAGTTGATTATATTACAATTCAAATATCTCTGTTCAAAGTTATAAGAATTAAGAATAAAAAATGCGATATCACGCAATTAAATTCATTATTTTTCTCGGAATAATTTTTTATTTTTCTCGGAATAATTAAATGACAACAAAGATGTATCACTGGAGAACATTCATTTGACAAAATGGCAATATTGAAGTGCAAAATTACATTATTTTTAAAATGAATTGGAGGTGGATTTCATTTGTATGTAGTGATTGTTGATAAAACTACTTAGGCTTTTGAAACCAATTGTGGACCAACTGATGCTGCAACTGGCTGAGAATATGTGATTGAATCGCCATTTTGAATATAACAACCATCAAGGCATCCATTGCAGCCATAGCAAACATCCCAAAGGAATGTATAAATATTGAAATTTTTCTTTTGACAAACATTGTTACAACCAGAATTCAAAATTTGCTGGAATTGAGTATAGAATTTTGTGTAACAAGGATTTGATAATTTGTTTATAATGCATTGAATGATTCCCTGTGTCGCTGGATCATAATTTCGATATCCATCGCAAAGTGAACATAAATCAAATGGAATTTTTTTACATGTACAGTAGGGTGGTTCGAAAATTACATTTTTTCAAAACCGCACCAGAAAAAAACCCTAATTGGGGCCCAAAAACAAAAAAGCGAAAAAATCAAAAAAAAAATCGATTACCGAGCCATGGGGCATTAAATTTGCTTACACATAAAAACAGTGATTTACCTTTTTAAGCAGAAGATCTCAATTCTTCCTTGTTTTACCATTTACACATAGCTCACTAATTAATAGAAAAGAATATCAGACGTTTATTCCCTTTCCCATATGTCCATCGAATCGCGCGTATGGGCATTTTCACAACCAACAACGTGCCCTCGAAAAAAACCAATGAAGCGACAGAAAAAAATACCCAGAGACACAGAATGAACGATGAACACGTGCAATGCAAATCAAACAAACAACCTTTAATCTCCGTTCCTTTCGCCGTGCCATTTATTTTCCTTGCCTTTTCATGCACCCGCGTCACAGCTATCCCCGCTAAACAACAGTGCGACTAATTCCCGATATATACAGCCGAAAAAATTAATAGTCTATTCTATGGCGGTGCACCCTTTCCGAACCCTCCAACAAAAACCAAACCGACATAGTGACAATTCGAAAAATGAAACAAAAAAACAACATATTAAAAACCACCTATTGCAACAAAAATCCCCCTCAAAAAATAACACCACTCCCACCCACAAAAAAAACAACCCAAAATGAGCCCCCCCTGTCAAATACAATTCTCAAGTCCACTCGCACCAAAAGGATCGGCAAACACACACTGGAAAGTGACAAATAATTCAAAGTCACCACGGCAACACCACGGCACACCTGCCAAACGAGAACATAAAAACCAAGAGCGAAAGAGAATGATGAGATACCAACGATTCAGCCAACAGTGGCATGGAATGCAGCAAAAACGTAGTGCGAGAAAGCCAACGAATGGTATTCACAAGCAACACACCTCCTATAAGACCGGAAGGAACAAAACATCATCAAAAAAAAATTATTCGCCAACAACAACACGTGCTGCGACAAAACAAAGATAAACCAACGAATTCGGGACGAAAAACACGACTAAAAATGGTCACCATCGAAACCCACACTTTCCCATCCCCCCCAAGTGAACACAACACCCTCAAAATAAATGAAGACAACAACACAATTTGTGACGGCACAGACAACCTGAAAAAATGGAAATTCAGTGGCAGAAAAATAATGGGACACGCCCGGCCCCACACCCCCGAGAAAAACTTGGAGGACAGGGACCACGCAAGGGACCAAGGAATGAACTCAAATCGTGAGCAAATTCAAAAATAGCGCCAGCCGACGTGAAACAGCGAAACCACGACCTAATATGCCCACACAAGGACAAATATCCAAAACCCCGACTGGCCACCACCCAAACCAACTAAAAGCCCCCATCGGCCTAAAGTTCGCGCCGCAGTGAAATCGACAGGCACTGGCACCAGGCGAACATTTCACATCCGAAAATCCAAAATCATAAAACCCCCCCCCCTTTGACCCACAATAAAAAAGGCACAACCCAACAAAATCACTATACGGTTACCCTTCGAAACTAGGCCCTTTCCCCCAGGAAACCAGAAAATGCCGAAAAACCTCCCCACAAAGTGTGAAAGAAAATTCAACTAGCAGAAAGTAAGCACTGTGTTTCTGCAACGCAAAAAAGAATACCCAACGCGTCACCCCCCCAATCACAAATGTTATACCTATTAATGATTATTGTGGTTTATTTTTTTCTTAAATGAATTATTTATAAGTGATTTTTAAACATAATGAAATTGAACAATATAACTAAGCGTTTAATTGTCATTTTCCATACGTTTCTGACGATTTTTACGAATTTTTGACATTTTTCATGGGACAAGTGAGCAAAAACGTTTCTTTGATATTCTTTTCTATCTAAAATTACAAGCTGAGACTTTAATGCTAACAATGATGAAAAACCAACAAATCGGAAGAAATATGAGATCTTCTGCTTAAAAAAAGGTAAAAATACACTGTATTTTTCATGTGTCAAGCCAAAATTTCAATGCCCCATTGGCTACGGTAAATCGATTTTTTTTTTTGATTTTTTCGCTTTTTTGTTATATTTGGGCCCCAATTAAGAGGTTTTTTTACCTGGTAGACAAAACTTGAAAAATCGAACCACCCTAATGTACAGCATTGACATGATAATGCAACTTGTTGAATCAAAGCGTCTAATTTGTCATCTGTATTGGATGAACACAAAACAGATGTACATGGTGGTGTACCGTAGGGTGGAGCTTGTTTTAAGTCATCTTGACAAAATACCTATTTTTATTTGAAAAAAAAAGAGATTTAAATAATTAACAATTGAATTCAAATGCATTATTAAATGTTTAAAAAAAAAGTTCTCTTACAATTTGTAAAGTAACCAAAAATGATAAAATCACGATAAAACGAATCATTTTTTTTTGTATGAAAATTTCAATTTCTTACTTTACAGTTCAAGAGAAATTCTACTCTGTTTTTTACCAATCAAATGTACTGCTTTTATATTTTACAAAAAAGTCGATTTTGTTCGAAATTCATTTTAAAAAGAAATAAAAAGGAATAAAAATTAAATATATAATTTTTTAATGCAATACTTGAACTGACGACATTTGTGTGCACAGAAATTGCTGAAAGGTTCGATTGCACATGCAATTTTTAAACAAAATGAATTAAATATAATTGTGAAATCAATTAAATGAAATCATCATTTTTAATAAAATGATCATCGAAATACAATGTAACCTAAGTAGTTAATTATCATGATGAAAATTTTATTTATTTATTTTTTCGGCATTTTAATGTTAATTATATAGAAATTATTTATTATTTTGTAGATTTACATAATAATAATATTTCTACGCGATGTTTTCTGTTGTTTGTTCATCGATAGAAAGAAGTCTATTGGTGCAAATTAAACATTTAAAGTTACAAAAATCAAGTATATCTCTGACAAATGGTTCTTTTTGAATTTCACACTAAAACGCATTTTTTTTTTTCATTTCAAGGTGAATTTTCCCATTATAAATATCAGTTCATTCGCACAACAGGATGAAATAAATTTCTTTTCATAAATTTTTCATGCAATTATTTCGTAATTTCTCTTGCAAATACGAAAAAAAAACAGATGTTCTTGTTGCTACTGGAAATTACAATTTTTTATATTTATTTTGAAATGAATAAACAACTTTAACCCATTGTCCAAAATTTATTTCATATTGTGGATTTATTATGAAATAATTTTCTACGAGAACAATGTCTTTTTCTCCTTTCGATGTGAAATTTGTTGGCCAACATTAATGCTATTATAAAATGTTCAAAACCAAAATTATTTCTTCACAAAATTTATAAGTAAAACATTGAAAATTACTCAATGCGCCACAATGCCATTGTGACAATGATGATTATTGCATAACAAAATACATGATGATTTTTGCGTAACATTGAATGAAAGTATGCATACTTCCATTTCTATATATAGTTAGAATGATGGCAAAATGAAATAAAATATTTATTAATATGATAATTATTGAGACATCATATTGTTTGAAAAATCAATTTTTGTTTGCATGTGGACACGAAAAAATACTAGAGAAAACTAGAAGAATATTTGCAATATTAGGAGGCTTGGTTTACATGCGTTATATGGAGAAATACTAGAAAAACTCAACAGCCGTGTCTCGCCCCTTGAATGCATTGCAATTATGCATGTCATAATGTTAAAAATGTATATCTGTATGTGAGTGTTAATGTACGATTTTGCTCGGATTAACAGTATTTATTTCAAATATTAATGAAATTTTGAAGAATCAATAGATATCGATTTAGCTCATTGATATAGATAAATATATACGATGCATGTGTTGTGCAAGGAAGGAAAAAAATTAAATAAATGATTAACAAAGAATGGGAAATCACGATTTATTTCTTACATTTTACTCTCATCTAGCTCATTTATTTGCTGAAATATTCAAATATTCACTATTTCATCCTATCAGTAAAATGTGCTGAAAATGCGTTTCTAAAAAGAGTTTACTTTTCCAAAACAGATTTTCAAGTTTTTTTTTTTCGTGAAATACTGAGATAGGTCATTGAATTTTATAAAAAGCCGGCAAATGTGAATTATAGACATCAGCTGTTTACGAACACATACATGAAATAACTCGAAAATTCTACAACATTCATCAACGTCAATAGAACGTACATACGCACAGTCAAGTCATCGTTTGTTAACGAATTGTATCGAACACCGTAAGCGTTAGTTGAATTCAAAGCATTACAAAGTTAATAACAAATCAAAACAAGCGAACAGTGTTATTCTGAACGCTAACAAACAAATTCAAACGAATATTTCAAGTGAATTTTGTGAATTAAAAAAAAACGAGTTAAGTAAAAATGTCGCTTTTGCCATATATTTTGGACGATTTCTACGCTCCATCCAGTTACCATAGATTTGGATCGGGTTATTATCAACCAACGGAATTATTAATTGCACCGATTGAACGTTCATTACTTCGTTCATTGAGCAATAGTGGCAATTATTTACGATCACAATTGGCCAATGTGGATGGACTCGAGAAACAATCGCATATCGGCAAAGATGGTTTCCAAGTTTGTCTCGATGTTCAACACTTCGACCCCAAAGACATCTCAGTTAAAACGGAAAATAATTCGATTGTCATCAATGCAAAACACGAAGAGAAGAAAGATGATCACGGATACATTTCGCGAGAATTTACTCGACGATACGAATTACCGAGTGGTTTTAAACCAGAAGAAGTCACATCGAGCCTTTCATCCGATGGAGTTTTAACGGTTAAATGTCCACACGCTCCAGCCATCGAAGGATCAAATGTACGCCAAGTTCAAATCCAACAAACTGGCCCAGCAAAACAATCCATCAAGAACAATGAAGAGAAAAATGAAAAGAAATAAACATTCCCTTCAACCTCACCTTCAAAGTAATTAAAATACTTTTCCAAATCCATGAATTTCGATTTATTCATGATATTTACTCACCCTTAAGTTAATTTTAAATTGAGCAAGCACTCTTTGTTTTAAGCTTCAAAAATTAAGTAAATAAAACCTAATTAATTTAAAACAAAATCCTTTTGTGTTTTACTTGAATTTTGTTTTGATGATGAATGCAGTCTGCAATTTGTAGAAATAACATTTTTTCCATTGAGAAAATGAAAATTGGGCATCGATATTATATTAGAATAAAGAACAATTTAATTCAATTGATTTCAACTTTTTCAACTCGTGAGCTCAATGTAACAAACAAGTGCATTTTTAAATTTATTTTTGGAATAAATCAATAACCTTAACCTATTTTTCCGAGTTTGTATTTTTTTTTTTTTTTTTTTTTCATGTGATTAACAGATGTGAGATGTAGCTAAAACATCCTCTATAACCAAAAATGCTATTCTATAGATTTGTCAGTATGAACGAACAAACCAATGGAGCTTTCGCTTTGTAAAACTTATTGATTTATACAATGTCTGTAGATGAACACATTCGCTAATATCTCTTTCGCTTTTTTATCTTATAAATTGACATAACCATTGACTCAAGCGCTGGTGTATAATATATACACTGTATATTCATCGCATATTATGCATTATGCACACTTTAGTTTGGTATTTGCTTTGCTTTCATCGTTAAATTGATAGAAACAAAATGATTGCAATTCGAAAGTTGCGGAAGAAATGAACAAAAAAAATATGATTCAAGAAGATTATGCAAGTTTTTGTACTTCACTTGGGAATAGCAAATAATATTAAAGACATCAATTTTGAGAATATAATTTTTTTATTCACTTTTTATTGATACATTTTAGTTGATTTTATTACATTTCAATCTCTGTTCAAAATTATAAGAATTAAGAATAAAAAATGCGATATCACGCAATTGAATTCATAATTTCTCGGAATAATTTTTTATTTTTCTCGGAATAATTAAATGACAACAAAGATGTATCACTGGAGAACATTCATTTGACAAAATGGCAATATTGAAGTGCAAAATTACATTATTTTTAAAATGAATTGGAGGTGGATTTCATTTGTATGTAGTGATTGTTGATAAAACTACTTAGGCTTTTGAAACCAATTGTGGACCAACTGATGCTGCAACTGGCTGAGAATATGTGATTGAATCGCCATTTTGAATATAACAACCATCAAGGCATCCATTGCAGCCATAGCAAACATCCCAAAGGAATGTATAAATATTGAAATTTTTCTTTTGACAAACATTGTTACAACCAGAATTCAAAATTTGCTGGAATTGAGTATAGAATTTTGTGTAACAAGGATTTGATAATTTGTTTATAATGCATTGAATGATTCCCTGTGTCGCTGGATCATAATTTCGATATCCATCGCAAAGTGAACATAAATCAAATGGAATTTTTTTACATGTACAGCATTGACATGATAATGCAACTTGTTGAATCAAAGCGTCTAATTTGTCATCTGTATTGGATGAACACAAAACAGATGTACATGGTGGTGTACCGTAGGGTGGAGCTTGTTTTAAGTCATCTTGACAAAATACCTATTTTTATTTGAAAAAAAAAAAGAGAATTTAAATAATTAACAATTGAATTCAAATGCATTATTAAATGTTTAAAAAAAAAGTTCTCTTACAATTTGTAAAGTAACCAAAAATGATAAAATCACGATAAAACGAATCATTTTTTTTTGTATGAAAATTTCAATTTCTTACTTTACAGTTCAAGAGAAATTCTACTCTGTTTTTTACCAATCAAATGTACTGCTTTTATATTTTACAAAAAAGTCGATTTTGTTCGAAATTCATTTTAAAAAGAAATAAAAAGGAATAAAAATTAAATATATAATTTTTTAATGCAATACTTGAACTGACGACATTTGTGTGCACAGAAATTGCTGAAAGGTTCGATTGCACATGCAATTTTTAAACAAAATGAATTAAATATAATTGTGAAATCAATTAAATGAAATCATCATTTTTAATAAAATGATCATCGAAATACAATGTAACCTAAGTAGTTAATTATCATGATGAAAATTTTATTTATTTATTTTTTCGGCATTTTAATGTTAATTATATAGAAATTATTTATTATTTTGTAGATTTACATAATAATAATATTTCTACGCGATGTTTTCTGTTGTTTGTTCATCGATAGAAAGAAGTCTATTGGTGCAAATTAAACATTTAAAGTTACAAAAATCAAGTATATCTCTGACAAATGGTTCTTTTTGAATTTCACACTAAAACGCATTTTTTTTTTCATTTCAAGGTGAATTTTCCCATTATAAATATCAGTTCATTCGCACAACAGGATGAAATAAATTTCTTTTCATAAATTTTTTCATGCAATTATTTCGTAATTTCTCTTGCAAATACGAAAAAAAAACAGATGTTCTTGTTGCTACTGGAAATTACAATTTTTTATATTTATTTTGAAATGAATAAACAACTTTAACCCATTGTCCAAAATTTATTTCATATTGTGGATTTATTATGAAATAATTTTCTACGAGAACAATGTCTTTTTCTCCTTTCGATGTGAAATTTGTTGGCCAACATTAATGCTATTATAAAATGTTCAAAACCAAAATTATTTCTTCACAAAATTTATAAGTAAAACATTGAAAATTACTCAATGCGCCACAATGCCATTGTGACAATGATGATTATTGCATAACAAAATACATGATGATTTTTGCGTAACATTGAATGAAAGTATGCATACTTCCATTTCTATATATAGTTAGAATGATGGCAAAATGAAATAAAATATTTATTAATATGATAATTATTGAGACATCATATTGTTTGAAAAATCAATTTTTGTTTGCATGTGGACACGAAAAAATACTAGAGAAAACTAGAAGAATATTTGCAATATTAGGAGGCTTGGTTTACATGCGTTATATGGAGAAATACTAGAAAAACTCAACAGCCGTGTCTCGCCCCTTGAATGCATTGCAATTATGCATGTCATAATGTTAAAAATGTATATCTGTATGTGAGTGTTAATGTACGATTTTGCTCGGATTAACAGTATTTATTTCAAATATTAATGAAATTTTGAAGAATCAATAGATATCGATTTAGCTCATTGATATAGATAAATATATACGATGCATGTGTTGTGCAAGGAAGGAAAAAAATTAAATAAATGATTAACAAAGAATGGGAAATCACGATTTATTTCTTACATTTTACTCTCATCTAGCTCATTTATTTGCTGAAATATTCAAATATTCACTATTTCATCCTATCAGTAAAATGTGCTGAAAATGCGTTTCTAAAAAGAGTTTACTTTTCCAAAACAGATTTTCAAGTTTTTTTTTTTCGTGAAATACTGAGATAGGTCATTGAATTTTATAAAAAGCCGGCAAATGTGAATTATAGACATCAGCTGTTTACGAACACATACATGAAATAACTCGAAAATTCTACAACATTCATCAACGTCAATAGAACGTACATACGCACAGTCAAGTCATCGTTTGTTAACGAATTGGTATCGAACTTTTTTCTCCTTTTTTCTAAATCCGTAAGCGTTAGTTGAATTCAAAGCATTACAAAGTTAATAACAAATCAAAACAAGCGAACAGTGTTATTCTGAACGCTAACAAACAAATTCAAACGAATATTTCAAGTGAATTTTGTGAATTAAAAAAAAACGAGTTAAGTAAAAATGTCGCTTTTGCCATATATTTTGGACGATTTCTACGCTCCATCCAGTTACCATAGATTTGGATCGGGTTATTATCAACCAACGGAATTATTAATTGCACCGATTGAACGTTCATTACTTCGTTCATTGAGCAATAGTGGCAATTATTTACGATCACAATTGGCCAATGTGGATGGACTCGAGAAAAAATCGCATATCGGCAAAGATGGTTTCCAAGTTTGTCTCGATGTTCAACACTTCGACCCCAAAGACATCTCAGTTAAAACGGAAAATAATTCGATTGTCATCAATGCAAAACACGAAGAGAAGAAAGATGATCACGGATACATTTCGCGAGAATTTACTCGACGATACGAATTACCGAGTGGTTTTAAACCAGAAGAAGTCACATCGAGCCTTTCATCCGATGGAGTTTTAACGGTTAAATGTCCACACGCTCCAGCCATCGAAGGATCAAATGTACGCCAAGTTCAAATCCAACAAACTGGCCCAGCAAAACAATCCATCAAGAACAATGAAGAGAAAAATGAAAAGAAATAAACATTCCCTTCAACCTCACCTTCAAAGTAATTAAAATACTTTTCCAAATCCATGAATTTCGATTTATTCATGATATTTACTCACCCTTAAGTTAATTTTAAATTGAGCAAGCACTCTTTGTTTTAAGCTTCAAAAATTAAGTAAATAAAACCTAATTAATTTAAAACAAAATCCTTTTGTGTTTTACTTGAATTTTGTTTTGATGATGAATGCAGTCTGCAATTTGTAGAAATAACATTTTTTCCATTGAGAAAATGAAAATTGGGCATCGATATTATATTAGAATAAAGAACAATTTAATTCAATTGATTTCAACTTTTTCAACTCGTGAGCTCAATGTAACAAACAAGTGCATTTTTAAATTTATTTTTGGAATAAATCAATAACCTTAACCTATTTTTCCGAGTTTGTATTTTTTTTTTTTTTTTTTTCATGTGATTAACAGATGTGAGATGTAGCTAAAACATCCTCTATAACCAAAAATGCTATTCTATAGATTTGTCAGTATGAACGAACAAACCAATGGAGCTTTCGCTTTGTAAAACTTATTGATTTATACAATGTCTGTAGATGAACACATTCGCTAATATCTCTTTCGCTTTTTTATCTTATAAATTGACATAACCATTGACTCAAGCGCTGGTGTATAATATATACACTGTATATTCATCGCATTTTATGCATTATGCACACTTTAGTTTGGTATTTGCTTTGCTTTCATCGTTAAATTGATAGAAACAAAATGATTGCAATTCGAAAGTTGCGGAAGAAAGAACAAAAAAAATTATGATTCAAGAAGAGTTATGCAAGTTTTTGTACTTCACTTGGGAATAGCAAATAATATTAAAGACATCAATTTTGAGAATATAATTTTTTTATTCACTTTTTATTGATACATTTTAGTTGATTTTATTACATTTCAATCTCTGTTCAAAATTATAAGAATTAAGAATAAAAAATGCGATATCACGCAATTGAATTCATAATTTCTCGGAATAATTTTTTATTTTTCTCGGAATAATTAAATGACAACAAAGATGTATCACTGGAGAACATTCATTTGACAAAATGGCAAGATTGAAGTGCAAAATTACATTATTTTTAAAATGAATTGGAGGTGGATTTCATTTGTATGTAGTGATTGTTGATAAAAGTACTTAGACATTCGAAACCATTTGTGGACTTGTTTTTACATCAACAGGCTTTGAATAGTAGATTGAATCGCCATTTTGAATATAACAACCATCAAGGCATCCATTGCAACCGTAGCAAACATCCCAAAGGAATGTATAAATATTGAAATTTTTCTTTTGACAAACATTGTTACAACCAGAATTCAAAATTTGCTGGAATTGAGTATAGAATTTTGTGTAACAAGGATTTGATAATTTGTTTAAAATGCATTCAATGATTTCATTTCTTGCAGGATCATAATTTCGATATCCATCGCAAAGTGAACATAAATCAAATGGAATCTTTTTACATGTACAGCATTGACATGATAATGCAACTTGTTGAATCAAAGCGTCTAATTTGTCATCTGTATTGGATGAACATAATACAGATGTACATGGTGGTGTTCCGTAGGGTGGAGCTTGTTTTAAGTCATCTTGACAAAATACCTATGTTTATTTGAAAGAAAAAAAAAAAAGAAAGAAAAAAGAGATTTAAATAATAAAAAATTGAATTCAAATTCATTATTAAATGTTTAAAAAAAAAAGTTCTCTTACAATTTGTAAAGTAACCAAAAATGATAAAATCACGATAAAACGAATCATTTTTTTTTTTTTTTTTTGTACGAAAATGTCAATTTCTTACTTTACAGTTCAAGAGAAATTCTACTCTGTTTTTTACCAATCAAATGTACTGCTTTTATATTTTAGAAGAAAGTCGATTTTGTTCGAAATTCATTTTAAAAAGAAATAAAAAGGAATAAAAATTAAATATAACATTTTTATTAATGCAATACTTGAACTGACGACATTTGTGTGCACAGAAATTGCTGAAAGGTTCGATTGCACATGCAATTTTTACACAAAATGAATTAAATATAATTGTGAAATCAATTAAATGAAATCATCATTTTTAATAAAATGATCATCGAAATACAGTGTAACCTAAGTAGTTAATTGTCATGATGAAAATTTTATTTATTTATTTTTTCGGCATTTTAATGTTAATTATATAGAAATTATTTATTATTTTGTAGATTTACATACTAATAATATTTCTACGGGATGTTTTTTGTTGTTTGTTCATCGATAGAAACAAGTCTATTGGTGCAAATTAAACATTTAAAGTCACAAAAATCAAGTATATCTCTGACAAATGGTTATTTTTGAATTTCACACTAAAACGCATTTTTTTTTCATTTCAAGGTGAATTTTCCAATTATAAATATCAGTTCATTCGCACAACAGGATGAAATAAATTTCTTTTATAAATTTTTTCATGCAATTATTTCGTAATTTCTCTTGCAAATACGAGAAAAAACAGATGTTCTTGTTGCCACTGGAAATTACAATTTTTTATATTTATTTTGAAATGAATAAACAACTTGAAACCCATTGTCCAAAATTTATTTCATATTGTGGATTTATTATTTCATAATTTCTACTAGAACAATGTCTTTTTCTCCTTTCGATGTGAAATTTGTTGGCCAACATTAATGCTATTATAAAATGTTCAAAACCAAAATTATTTCTTCACAAATTTATAAGTAAAACATTTAAAGTTACCCAATGCGCCACAATGCCATTGTGACAATGATGATTATTGCATAACAAAATACATGATGATTCTTGCATAACATTGAATGAAAGTATGCATATTTCCATATCTATATATAGTTAGAATGATGGCAAAATGAAATAAAATATTTATTAATATGATAATTATTGAGACATCATATTGTTTGAAAAATCAATTTTTGTTTGCATGTGGACACGAAAAAATACTAGAGAAAACTAGAAGAATATTTGCAATATTAGGAGGCTTGGTTTACATGCGTTATATGGAGAAATACTAGAAAAACTCAACAGCCGTGTCTCGCCCCTTGAATGCATTGCAATTATGCATGTCAGAATGTTAAAAATGTATATCTGTATGTGAGTGTTAATGTACGATTTTGCTCGGATTAACAGTATTTATTTCAAATATTAATGAAATTTTGAAGAATCAATAGATATCGATTTAGCTCATTGATATAGATAAATATATACGATGCATGTGTTGTGAAAGGAAGGAAAAAAATTAAATAAATGATTAACAAAGAATGGGAAATCACGATTTATTTCTTACATTTTACTCTCATCTAGCTCATTTATTTGCTGAAATATTCAAATATTCACTATTTCATCCTATCAGTAAAATGTGCTGAAAATGCGTTTCTAAAAAGAGTTTACTTTTCCAAAACAGATTTTCAAGTTTTTTTTTTTCGTGAAATAGTGAGATAGGTCATTGAATTTCATAAAAAGCCGGCAAATGTGAATCATAGACATCAGCTGTTTACGAACACATACATGAAATAACTCGAAAATTCTACAACATTCATCAACGTCAATAGAACGTACATACGCACAGCAAGTCATCGTTTGTTAACGAATGGTCGAACTTCGTGTTATTCTAGTAAATTCTCTCCGCACAACGGAGTCACCAACATAAAAACGGCCGAACACCGTAAGCGTTAGTTGAATTCAAAGCATTACAAAGTTAATAACAAATCAAAACAAGCGAACAGTGTTATTCTGAACGCTAACAAACAAATTCAAACGAATATTTCAAGTGAATTTTGTGAATTAAAAAAAAACGAGTTAAGTAAAAATGTCGCTTTTGCCATATATTTTGGACGATTTCTACGCTCCATCCAGTTACCATAGATTTGGATCGGGTTATTATCAACCAACGGAAATTATTAATTGCACCGATTGAACGTTCATTACTTCGTTCATTGAGCAATAGTGGCAATTATTTACGATCACAATTGGCCAATGTGGATGGACTCGAGAAACAATCGCATATCGGCAAAGATGGTTTCCAAGTTTGTCTCGATGTTCAACACTTCGACCCCAAAGACATCTCAGTTAAAACGGAAAATAATTCGATTGTCATCAATGCAAAACACGAAGAGAAGAAAGATGATCACGGATACATTTCGCGAGAATTTACTCGACGATACGAATTACCGAGTGGTTTTAAACCAGAAGAAGTCACATCGAGCCTTTCATCCGATGGAGTTTTAACGGTTAAATGTCCACACGCTCCAGCCATCGAAGGATCAAATGTACGCCAAGTTCAAATCCAACAAACTGGCCCAGCAAAACAATCCATCAAGAACAATGAAGAGAAAAATGAAAAGAAATAAACATTCCCTTCAACCTCACCTTCAAAGTAATTAAAATACTTTTCCAAATCCATGAATTTCGATTTATTCATGATATTTACTCACCCTTAAGTTAATTTTAAATTGAGCAAGCACTCTTTGTTTTAAGCTTCAAAAATTAAGTAAATAAAACCTAATTAATTTAAAACAAAATCCTTTTGTGTTTTACTTGAATTTTGTTTTGATGATGAATGCAGTCTGCAATTTGTAGAAATAACATTTTTTCCATTGAGAAAATGAAAATTGGGCATCGATATTATATTAGAATAAAGAACAATTTAATTCAATTGATTTCAACTTTTTCAACTCGTGAGCTCAATGTAACAAACAAGTGCATTTTTAAATTTATTTTTGGAATAAATCAATAACCTTAACCTATTTTTCCGAGTTTGTATTTTTTTTTTTTTTTTTTCATGTGATTAACAGATGTGAGATGTAGCTAAAACATCCTCTATAACCAAAAATGCTATTCTATAGATTTGTCAGTATGAACGAACAAACCAATGGAGCTTTCGCTTTGTAAAACTTATTGATTTATACAATGTCTGTAGATGAACACATTCGCTAATATCTCTTTCGCTTTTTTATCTTATAAATTGACATAACCATTGACTCAAGCGCTGGTGTATAATATATACACTGTATATTCATCGCATATTATGCATTATGCACACTTTAGTTTGGTATTTGCTTTGCTTTCATCGTTAAATTGATAGAAACAAAATGATTGCAATTCGAAAGTTGCGGAAGAAATGAACAAAAAAAATATGATTCAAGAAGATTATGCAAGTTTTTGTACTTCACTTGGGAATAGCAAATAATATTAAAGACATCAATTTTGAGAATATAATTTTTTTATTCACTTTTTATTGATACATTTTAGTTGATTTTATTACATTTCAATCTCTGTTCAAAATTATAAGAATTAAGAATAAAAAATGCGATATCACGCAATTGAATTCATAATTTCTCGGAATAATTTTTTATTTTTCTCGGAATAATTAAATGACAACAAAGATGTATCACTGGAGAACATTCATTTGACAAAATGGCAATATTGAAGTGCAAAATTACATTATTTTTAAAATGAATTGGAGGTGGATTTCATTTGTATGTAGTGATTGTTGATAAAACTACTTAGGCTTTTGAAACCAATTGTGGACCAACTGATGCTGCAACTGGCTGAGAATATGTGATTGAATCGCCATTTTGAATATAACAACCATCAAGGCATCCATTGCAGCCATAGCAAACATCCCAAAGGAATGTATAAATATTGAAATTTTTCTTTTGACAAACATTGTTACAACCAGAATTCAAAATTTGCTGGAATTGAGTATAGAATTTTGTGTAACAAGGATTTGATAATTTGTTTATAATGCATTGAATGATTCCATGTGTCGCTGGATCATAATTTCGATATCCATCGCAAAGTGAACATAAATCAAATGGAATTTTTTTACATGTACAGCATTGACATGATAATGCAACTTGTTGAATCAAAGCGTCTAATTTGTCATCTGTATTGGATGAACACAAAACAGATGTACATGGTGGTGTACCGTAGGGTGGAGCTTGTTTTAAGTCATCTTGACAAAATACCTATTTTTATTTGAAAAAAAAAGAAAGAAAAAAGAGATTTAAATAATAAAAAATTGAATTCAAATGCATTATTAAATGTTTAAAAAAAAAAGTTCTCTTACAATTTGTAAAGTAACCAAAAATGATAAAATCACGATAAAACGAATCATTTTTTTTTTTTTTGTATGAAAATTTCAATTTCTTACTTTACAGTTCAAGAGAAATTCTACTCTGTTTTTTACCAATCAAATGTACTGCTTTTATATTTTAGAAGAAAGTCGATTTTGTTCGAAATTCATTTTAAAAAGAAATAAAAAGGAATAAAAATTAAATATAAAATTTTTATTAATGCAATACTTGAACTGACGACATTTGTGTGCACAGAAATTGCTGAAAGGTTCGATTGCACATGCAATTTTTAAACAAAATGAATTAAATATAATTGTGAAATCAATTAAATGAAATCATCATTTTTAATAAAATGATCATCGAAATACAATGTAACCTAAGTAGTTAATTATCATGATGAAAATTTTATTTATTTATTTTTTCGGCATTTTAATGTTAATTATATAGAAATTATTTATTATTTTGTAGATTTACATAATAATAATATTTCTACGCGATGTTTTCTGTTGTTTGTTCATCGATAGAAAGAAGTCTATTGGTGCAAATTAAACATTTAAAGTTACAAAAATCAAGTATATCTCTGACAAATGGTTCTTTTTGAATTTCACACTAAAACGCATTTTTTTTTTCATTTCAAGGTGAATTTTCCCATTATAAATATCAGTTCATTCGCACAACAGGATGAAATAAATTTCTTTTCATAAATTTTTTCATGCAATTATTTCGTAATTTCTCTTGCAAATACGAAAAAAAAACAGATGTTCTTGTTGCTACTGGAAATTACAATTTTTTATATTTATTTTGAAATGAATAAACAACTTTAACCCATTGTCCAAAATTTATTTCATATTGTGGATTTATTATGAAATAATTTTCTACGAGAACAATGTCTTTTTCTCCTTTCGATGTGAAATTTGTTGGCCAACATTAATGCTATTATAAAATGTTCAAAACCAAAATTATTTCTTCACAAAATTTATAAGTAAAACATTGAAAATTACTCAATGCGCCACAATGCCATTGTGACAATGATGATTATTGCATAACAAAATACATGATGATTTTTGCGTAACATTGAATGAAAGTATGCATACTTCCATTTCTATATATAGTTAGAATGATGGCAAAATGAAATAAAATATTTATTAATATGATAATTATTGAGACATCATATTGTTTGAAAAATCAATTTTTGTTTGCATGTGGACACGAAAAAATACTAGAGAAAACTAGAAGAATATTTGCAATATTAGGAGGCTTGGTTTACATGCGTTATATGGAGAAATACTAGAAAAACTCAACAGCCGTGTCTCGCCCCTTGAATGCATTGCAATTATGCATGTCATAATGTTAAAAATGTATATCTGTATGTGAGTGTTAATGTACGATTTTGCTCGGATTAACAGTATTTATTTCAAATATTAATGAAATTTTGAAGAATCAATAGATATCGATTTAGCTCATTGATATAGATAAATATATACGATGCATGTGTTGTGCAAGGAAGGAAAAAAATTAAATAAATGATTAACAAAGAATGGGAAATCACGATTTATTTCTTACATTTTACTCTCATCTAGCTCATTTATTTGCTGAAATATTCAAATATTCACTATTTCATCCTATCAGTAAAATGTGCTGAAAATGCGTTTCTAAAAAGAGTTTACTTTTCCAAAACAGATTTTCAAGTTTTTTTTTTTCGTGAAATACTGAGATAGGTCATTGAATTTTATAAAAAGCCGGCAAATGTGAATTATAGACATCAGCTGTTTACGAACACATACATGAAATAACTCGAAAATTCTACAACATTCATCAACGTCAATAGAACGTACATACGCACAGTCAAGTCATCGTTTGTTAACGAATTGTATCGAACACCGTAAGCGTTAGTTGAATTCAAAGCATTACAAAGTTAATAACAAATCAAAACAAGCGAACAGTGTTATTCTGAACGCTAACAAACAAATTCAAACGAATATTTCAAGTGAATTTTGTGAATTAAAAAAAAACGAGTTAAGTAAAAATGTCGCTTTTGCCATATATTTTGGACGATTTCTACGCTCCATCCAGTTACCATAGATTTGGATCGGGTTATTATCAACCAACGGAATTATTAATTGCACCGATTGAACGTTCATTACTTCGTTCATTGAGCAATAGTGGCAATTATTTACGATCACAATTGGCCAATGTGGATGGACTCGAGAAACAATCGCATATCGGCAAAGATGGTTTCCAAGTTTGTCTCGATGTTCAACACTTCGACCCCAAAGACATCTCAGTTAAAACGGAAAATAATTCGATTGTCATCAATGCAAAACACGAAGAGAAGAAAGATGATCACGGATACATTTCGCGAGAATTTACTCGACGATACGAATTACCGAGTGGTTTTAAACCAGAAGAAGTCACATCGAGCCTTTCATCCGATGGAGTTTTAACGGTTAAATGTCCACACGCTCCAGCCATCGAAGGATCAAATGTACGCCAAGTTCAAATCCAACAAACTGGCCCAGCAAAACAATCCATCAAGAACAATGAAGAGAAAAATGAAAAGAAATAAACATTCCCTTCAACCTCACCTTCAAAGTAATTAAAATACTTTTCCAAATCCATGAATTTCGATTTATTCATGATATTTACTCACCCTTAAGTTAATTTTAAATTGAGCAAGCACTCTTTGTTTTAAGCTTCAAAAATTAAGTAAATAAAACCTAATTAATTTAAAACAAAATCCTTTTGTGTTTTACTTGAATTTTGTTTTGATGATGAATGCAGTCTGCAATTTGTAGAAATAACATTTTTTCCATTGAGAAAATGAAAATTGGGCATCGATATTATATTAGAATAAAGAACAATTTAATTCAATTGATTTCAACTTTTTCAACTCGTGAGCTCAATGTAACAAACAAGTGCATTTTTAAATTTATTTTTGGAATAAATCAATAACCTTAACCTATTTTTCCGAGTTTGTATTTTTTTTTTTTTTTTTTTTTCATGTGATTAACAGATGTGAGATGTAGCTAAAACATCCTCTATAACCAAAAATGCTATTCTATAGATTTGTCAGTATGAACGAACAAACCAATGGAGCTTTCGCTTTGTAAAACTTATTGATTTATACAATGTCTGTAGATGAACACATTCGCTAATATCTCTTTCGCTTTTTTATCTTATAAATTGACATAACCATTGACTCAAGCGCTGGTGTATAATATATACACTGTATATTCATCGCATATTATGCATTATGCACACTTTAGTTTGGTATTTGCTTTGCTTTCATCGTTAAATTGATAGAAACAAAATGATTGCAATTCGAAAGTTGCGGAAGAAATGAACAAAAAAAATATGATTCAAGAAGATTATGCAAGTTTTTGTACTTCACTTGGGAATAGCAAATAATATTAAAGACATCAATTTTGAGAATATAATTTTTTTATTCACTTTTTATTGATACATTTTAGTTGATTTTATTACATTTCAATCTCTGTTCAAAATTATAAGAATTAAGAATAAAAAATGCGATATCACGCAATTGAATTCATAATTTCTCGGAATAATTTTTTATTTTTCTCGGAATAATTAAATGACAACAAAGATGTATCACTGGAGAACATTCATTTGACAAAATGGCAATATTGAAGTGCAAAATTACATTATTTTTAAAATGAATTGGAGGTGGATTTCATTTGTATGTAGTGATTGTTGATAAAACTACTTAGGCTTTTGAAACCAATTGTGGACCAACTGATGCTGCAACTGGCTGAGAATATGTGATTGAATCGCCATTTTGAATATAACAACCATCAAGGCATCCATTGCAGCCATAGCAAACATCCCAAAGGAATGTATAAATATTGAAATTTTTCTTTTGACAAACATTGTTACAACCAGAATTCAAAATTTGCTGGAATTGAGTATAGAATTTTGTGTAACAAGGATTTGATAATTTGTTTATAATGCATTGAATGATTCCCTGTGTCGCTGGATCATAATTTCGATATCCATCGCAAAGTGAACATAAATCAAATGGAATTTTTTTACATGTACAGCATTGACATGATAATGCAACTTGTTGAATCAAAGCGTCTAATTTGTCATCTGTATTGGATGAACACAAAACAGATGTACATGGTGGTGTACCGTAGGGTGGAGCTTGTTTTAAGTCATCTTGACAAAATACCTATTTTTATTTGAAAAAAAAAGAGATTTAAATAATTAACAATTGAATTCAAATGCATTATTAAATGTTTAAAAAAAAAGTTCTCTTACAATTTGTAAAGTAACCAAAAATGATAAAATCACGATAAAACGAATCATTTTTTTTTTGTATGAAAATTTCAATTTCTTACTTTACAGTTCAAGAGAAATTCTACTCTGTTTTTTACCAATCAAATGTACTGCTTTTATATTTTACAAAAAAGTCGATTTTGTTCGAAATTCATTTTAAAAAGAAATAAAAAGGAATAAAAATTAAATATATAATTTTTATTAATGCAATACTTGAACTGACGACATTTGTGTGCACAGAAATTGCTGAAAGGTTCGATTGCACATGCAATTTTTAAACAAAATGAATTAAATATAATTGTGAAATCAATTAAATGAAATCATCATTTTTAATAAAATGATCATCGAAATACAATGTAACCTAAGTAGTTAATTATCATGATGAAAATTTTATTTATTTATTTTTTCGGCATTTTAATGTTAATTATATAGAAATTATTTATTATTTTGTAGATTTACATAATAATAATATTTCTACGCGATGTTTTCTGTTGTTTGTTCATCGATAGAAAGAAGTCTATTGGTGCAAATTAAACATTTAAAGTTACAAAAATCAAGTATATCTCTGACAAATGGTTCTTTTTGAATTTCACACTAAAACGCATTTTTTTTTTCATTTCAAGGTGAATTTTCCCATTATAAATATCAGTTCATTCGCACAACAGGATGAAATAAATTTCTTTTCATAAATTTTTCATGCAATTATTTCGTAATTTCTCTTGCAAATACGAAAAAAAAACAGATGTTCTTGTTGCTACTGGAAATTACAATTTTTTATATTTATTTTGAAATGAATAAACAACTTTAACCCATTGTCCAAAATTTATTTCATATTGTGGATTTATTATGAAATAATTTTCTACGAGAACAATGTCTTTTTCTCCTTTCGATGTGAAATTTGTTGGCCAACATTAATGCTATTATAAAATGTTCAAAACCAAAATTATTTCTTCACAAAATTTATAAGTAAAACATTGAAAATTACTCAATGCGCCACAATGCCATTGTGACAATGATGATTATTGCATAACAAAATACATGATGATTTTTGCGTAACATTGAATGAAAGTATGCATACTTCCATTTCTATATATAGTTAGAATGATGGCAAAATGAAATAAAATATTTATTAATATGATAATTATTGAGACATCATATTGTTTGAAAAATCAATTTTTGTTTGCATGTGGACACGAAAAAATACTAGAGAAAACTAGAAGAATATTTGCAATATTAGGAGGCTTGGTTTACATGCGTTATATGGAGAAATACTAGAAAAACTCAACAGCCGTGTCTCGCCCCTTGAATGCATTGCAATTATGCATGTCATAATGTTAAAAATGTATATCTGTATGTGAGTGTTAATGTACGATTTTGCTCGGATTAACAGTATTTATTTCAAATATTAATGAAATTTTGAAGAATCAATAGATATCGATTTAGCTCATTGATATAGATAAATATATACGATGCATGTGTTGTGCAAGGAAGGAAAAAAATTAAATAAATGATTAACAAAGAATGGGAAATCACGATTTATTTCTTACATTTTACTCTCATCTAGCTCATTTATTTGCTGAAATATTCAAATATTCACTATTTCATCCTATCAGTAAAATGTGCTGAAAATGCGTTTCTAAAAAGAGTTTACTTTTCCAAAACAGATTTTCAAGTTTTTTTTTTTTCGTGAAATACTGAGATAGGTCATTGAATTTTATAAAAAGCCGGCAAATGTGAATTATAGACATCAGCTGTTTACGAACACATACATGAAATAACTCGAAAATTCTACAACATTCATCAACGTCAATAGAACGTACATACGCACAGTCAAGTCATCGTTTGTTAACGAATTGTATCGAACATCGTGTATATTCTAGTAAGTTCTCTCCGCATCAACGGTTAGTTCACCAACGAGTATAAATACGGTGCCGCATCACCGTAAGCGTTAGTTGAATTCAAAGCATTACAAAGTTAATAACAAATCAAAACAAGCGAACAGTGTTATTCTGAACGCTAACAAACAAATTCAAACGAATATTTCAAGTGAATTTTGTGAATTAAAAAAAAACGAGTTAAGTAAAAATGTCGCTTTTGCCATATATTTTGGACGATTTCTACGCTCCATCCAGTTACCATAGATTTGGATCGGGTTATTATCAACCAACGGAATTATTAATTGCACCGATTGAACGTTCATTACTTCGTTCATTGAGCAATAGTGGCAATTATTTACGATCACAATTGGCCAATGTGGATGGACTCGAGAAACAATCGCATATCGGCAAAGATGGTTTCCAAGTTTGTCTCGATGTTCAACACTTCGACCCCAAAGACATCTCAGTTAAAACGGAAAATAATTCGATTGTCATCAATGCAAAACACGAAGAGAAGAAAGATGATCACGGATACATTTCGCGAGAATTTACTCGACGATACGAATTACCGAGTGGTTTTAAACCAGAAGAAGTCACATCGAGCCTTTCATCCGATGGAGTTTTAACGGTTAAATGTCCACACGCTCCAGCCATCGAAGGATCAAATGTACGCCAAGTTCAAATCCAACAAACTGGCCCAGCAAAACAATCCATCAAGAACAATGAAGAGAAAAATGAAAAGAAATAAACATTCCCTTCAACCTCACCTTCAAAGTAATTAAAATACTTTTCCAAATCCATGAATTTCGATTTATTCATGATATTTACTCACCCTTAAGTTAATTTTAAATTGAGCAAGCACTCTTTGTTTTAAGCTTCAAAAATTAAGTAAATAAAACCTAATTAATTTAAAACAAAATCCTTTTGTGTTTTACTTGAATTTTGTTTTGATGATGAATGCAGTCTGCAATTTGTAGAAATAACATTTTTTCCATTGAGAAAATGAAAATTGGGCATCGATATTATATTAGAATAAAGAACAATTTAATTCAATTGATTTCAACTTTTTCAACTCGTGAGCTCAATGTAACAAACAAGTGCATTTTTAAATTTATTTTTGGAATAAATCAATAACCTTAACCTATTTTTCCGAGTTTGTATTTTTTTTTTTTTTTTTTTTCATGTGATTAACAGATGTGAGATGTAGCTAAAACATCCTCTATAACCAAAAATGCTATTCTATAGATTTGTCAGTATGAACGAACAAACCAATGGAGCTTTCGCTTTGTAAAACTTATTGATTTATACAATGTCTGTAGATGAACACATTCGCTAATATCTCTTTCGCTTTTTTATCTTATAAATTGACATAACCATTGACTCAAGCGCTGGTGTATAATATATACACTGTATATTCATCGCATATTATGCATTATGCACACTTTAGTTTGGTATTTGCTTTGCTTTCATCGTTAAATTGATAGAAACAAAATGATTGCAATTCGAAAGTTGCGGAAGAAATGAACAAAAAAATATGATTCAAGAAGATTATGCAAGTTTTTGTACTTCACTTGGGAATAGCAAATAATATTAAAGACATCAATTTTGAGAATATAATTTTTTTATTCACTTTTTATTGATACATTTTAGTTGATTTTATTACATTTCAATCTCTGTTCAAAATTATAAGAATTAAGAATAAAAAATGCGATATCACGCAATTGAATTCATAATTTCTCGGAATAATTTTTTATTTTTCTCGGAATAATTAAATGACAACAAAGATGTATCACTGGAGAACATTCATTTGACAAAATGGCAATATTGAAGTGCAAAATTACATTATTTTTAAAATGAATTGGAGGTGGATTTCATTTGTATGTAGTGATTGTTGATAAAACTACTTAGGCTTTTGAAACCAATTGTGGACCAACTGATGCTGCAACTGGCTGAGAATATGTGATTGAATCGCCATTTTGAATATAACAACCATCAAGGCATCCATTGCAGCCATAGCAAACATCCCAAAGGAATGTATAAATATTGAAATTTTTCTTTTGACAAACATTGTTACAACCAGAATTCAAAATTTGCTGGAATTGAGTATAGAATTTTGTGTAACAAGGATTTGATAATTTGTTTATAATGCATTGAATGATTCCCTGTGTCGCTGGATCATAATTTCGATATCCATCGCAAAGTGAACATAAATCAAATGGAATTTTTTTACATGTACAGCATTGACATGATAATGCAACTTGTTGAATCAAAGCGTCTAATTTGTCATCTGTATTGGATGAACACAAAACAGATGTACATGGTGGTGTACCGTAGGGTGGAGCTTGTTTTAAGTCATCTTGACAAAATACCTATGTTTATTTGAAAAAAAAAGAAAGAAAAAAGAGATTTAAATAATTAAAAATTGAATTCAAATTCATTATTAAATGTTTAAAAAAAAAGTTCTCTTACAATTTGTAAAGTAACCAAAAATGATAAAATCACGATAAAACGAATCATTTTTTTTTTTTTGTACGAAAATTTCAATTTCTTACTTTACAGTTCAAGAGAAATTCTACTCTGTTTTTTACCAATCAAATGTACTGCTTTTATATTTTAGAAGAAAGTCGATTTTGTTCGAAATTCATTTTAAAAAGAAATAAAAAGGAATAAAAATTAAATATAAAATTTTTATTAATGCAATACTTGAACTGACGACATTTGTGTGCACAGAAATTGCTGAAAGGTTCGATTGTACATGCAATTTTTAAACAAAATGAATTAAATATAATTGTGAAATCAATTAAATGAAATCATCATTTTTAATAAAATGATCATCGAAATACAATGTAACCTAAGTAGTTAATTGTCATGATGAAAATTTTATTTATTTATTTTTTCGGCATTTTAATGTTAATTATATAGAAATTATTTATTATTTTGTAGATTTACATACTAATAATATTTCTACGGGATGTTTTTTGTTGTTTGTTCATCGATAGAAAGAAGTCTATTGGTGCAAATTAAACATTTAAAGTTACAAAAATCAAGTATATCTCTGACAAATGGTTATTTTTGAATTTCACACTAAAACGCATTTTTTTTTTCATTTCAAGGTGAATTTTCCAATTATAAATATCAGTTCATTCGCACAACAGGATGAAATAAATTTCTTTTCATAAATTTTTTCATGCAATTATTTCGTAATTTCTCTTGCAAATACGAAAAAAAAACAGATGTTCTTGTTGCCACTGGAAATTACAATTTTTTATATTTATTTTGAAATGAATAAACAACTTGAAACCCATTGTCCAAAATTTATTTCATATTGTGGATTTATTATGAAATAATTTTCTACGAGAACAATGTCTTTTTCTCCTTTCGATGTGAAATTTGTTGGCCAACATTAATGCTATTATAAAATGTTCAAAACCAAAATTATTTCTTCACAAAATTTATAAGTAAAACATTGAAAATTACCCAATGCGCCACAATGCCATTGTGACAATGATGATTATTGCATAACAAAATACATGATGATTTTTGCGTAACATTGAATGAAAGTATGCATACTTCCATTTCTATATATAGTTAGAATGATGGCAAAATGAAATAAAATATTTATTAATATGATAATTATTGAGACATCATATTGTTTGAAAAATCAATTTTTGTTTGCATGTGGACACGAAAAAATACTAGAGAAAACTAGAAGAATATTTGCAATATTAGGAGGCTTGGCTTACATGAGTTATATGGAGAAATACTAGAAAAACTCAACAGCCGTGTCTCGCCTTGAATGCATTGCAATTATGCATGTCATAATGTTAAAAATGTATATCTGTATGTGAGTGTTAATGTACGATTTTGCTCGGATTAACAGTATTTATTTCAAACATTAATGAAATTTTGAAGAATCAATAGATATCGATTTAGCTCATTGATATAGATAAATATATACGATGCATGTATTGTGAAAGAAAAGAAAAACTTAAATAAATGATTAACAAAGAATAGGAAATCGCGATTTATTTCGTACATTTTACTCTCATCCAGCTCATTTATTTGCTGAAATATTCAAATATTCAATTCACTATTTCATCCTATCAGTAAAATGTGCTGAAAATGCCAAAGAGTTTACTTTTCCAAAACAGATTTTCAAGTTTTTTTTTTTCGTGAAATAGTGAGATAGGTCATTGAATTTCATAAAAAGCCGGCAAATGTGAATCATAGACATCAGCTGTTTACGAATACATACATGAAATAACTCGAAAATTCTACAACATTCATCAACGTCAATAGAACGTACATACGCACACTCATCGTTTGTTAACGAATTGGATCGAACTTCGTGTATATTCTAGTAAATTCTCTCCGCATCAACGGTTAGTTCACCAACGAGTATAAATACGGTGCCGTATCACCGTAAGCGTTAGTTGAATTCAAAGCATTACAAAGTTAATAACAAATCAAAACAAGCGAACAGTGTTCTTCTGAACGCTAACAAACAAATTCAAACGAATATTTCAAGTGAATTTTGTGAATTAAAAAGAACGAATTAAGTAAAAATGTCACTTTTGCCATATATTTTGGACGATTTCTACGCTCCATCCAGTTACCATCGATTTGGATCGGGTTATTGTCAACCAACTGAAATGTTGATTGCACCGATTGAACGTTCATTACTTCGTTCATTGAGCAATACTGGCAATTATTTACGATCACAATTGGCCAATGTGGATGGACTCGAGAAAAAATCGCATATCGGCAAAGATGGTTTCCAAGTTTGTCTCGATGTTCAACACTTCGAACCCAAAGAAATCTCAGTGAAGACGGAAAATAATTCGATTGTCATCAATGCAAAACACGAAGAGAAGAAAGATGATCACGGATACATTTCGCGAGAATTTACTCGACGATACGAACTACCGAGTGGTTTTAAACCAGAAGAAGTCACATCGAGCCTTTCATCCGATGGAGTTTTAACAGTTAAATGTCCACACGCTCCAGCCATCGAAGGATCCAATGTACGCCAAGTTCAAATCCAACAAACTGGCCCAGCAAAACAATCCATCAAGAACAATGAAGAGAAAAATGAAAAGAAATAAACATTCCCTTCAACCTCACCTTCAAAGTGATTAAAATACTTTTCCAAATCCATGGATTTAGATTTAGTCGTGATATTTACTCACCTTTAAGTTAATTCTAAATTGAGCAAGCATTTTTTGTTTTAAGCTTCAAAAAATAAGTAAATAAAATCTAAATTAATTTAAAACAAAATCCTTTTGTGTTTTACTTGAATTTTTTTGTGATGGTGAATGCAGTCTGCAATTTGTAGAAATAACATTTTTTCCATTGAGAAAATGAAAATTGGGCATCGATATTATATTAGAATAAAGAACAATTTAATTCAATTGATTTCAACTTTTTCAACTCGTGAGCTCAATGTAACAAACAAGTGCATTTTTAAATTTATTTTTGGAATAAATCAATAACCTTAACCTATTTTTCCGAGTTTGTATTTTTTTTTTTTTTTTTTTCATGTGATTAACAGATGTGAGATGTAGCTAAAACATCCTCTATAACCAAAAATGCTATTCTATAGATTTGTCAGTATGAACGAACAAACCAATGGAGCTTTCGCTTTGTAAAACTTATTGATTTATACAATGTCTGTAGATGAACACATTCGCTAATATCTCTTTCGCTTTTTTATCTTATAAATTGACATAACCATTGACTCAAGCGCTGGTGTATAATATATACACTGTATATTCATCGCATATTATGCATTATGCACACTTTAGTTTGGTATTTGCTTTGCTTTCATCGTTAAATTGATAGAAACAAAATGATTGCAATTCGAAAGTTGCGGAAGAAATGAACAAAAAAAATATGATTCAAGAAGATTATGCAAGTTTTTGTACTTCACTTGGGAATAGCAAATAATATTAAAGACATCAATTTTGAGAATATAATTTTTTTATTCACTTTTTATTGATACATTTTAGTTGATTATATTACAATTCAAATATCTCTGTTCAAAGTTATAAGAATTAAGAATAAAAAATGCGATATCACGCAATTGAATTCATTATTTCTCGGAATAATTTTTTATTTTTCTCGGAATAATTAAATGACAACAAAGATGTATCACTGGAGAACATTCATTTGACAAAATGGCAATATTGAAGTGCAAAATTACATTATTTTTAAAATGAATTGGAGGTGGATTTCATTTGTATGTAGTGATTGTTGATAAAACTACTTAGGCTTTTGAAACCAATTGTGGACCAACTGATGCTGCAACTGGCTGAGAATATGTGATTGAATCGCCATTTTGAATATAACAACCATCAAGGCATCCATTGCAGCCATAGCAAACATCCCAAAGGAATGTATAAATATTGAAATTTTTCTTTTGACAAACATTGTTACAACCAGAATTCAAAATTTGCTGGAATTGAGTATAGAATTTTGTGTAACAAGGATTTGATAATTTGTTTATAATGCATTGAATGATTCCCTGTGTCGCTGGATCATAATTTCGATATCCATCGCAAAGTGAACATAAATCAAATGGAATTTTTTTACATGTACAGCATTGACATGATACTGCAACTTGTTGAATCAAATCGTCTAATTTGTCATCTGTATTGGATGAACACAAAACAGATGTACATGGTGGTGTACTGTAGGGGTTAGCTGGCTTCAAATCATCTTGACACAATACCTATTGGGATATTTTAAAAAATGAACCAAAAAAAATTAACTTTCAATTCATCTCCTCTAATCAAATTTCCAGATCCCCGTACTCTTACATTTTGTAATGTGACCAAAAACTGTTAAAATTACAATAAAATGAATCATTTTCATTCGTACGAAATGACAATTTCTTACTTTCCAACTTCAAAAGGATTTCTATTACTGTTTTCTACCATCTGCATGTACTG
>JAQOWM010000728.1:0-34829 GCA_029041755.1 Resseliella maxima | reverse complement strand
TTCCTTAATGCGATGCAACAAATTTGTATAGTAGGAGAATTTTATGTTTTGTTGTTGCCAAAGTTCAATAAATTGATATTCACTCAAACCAATCATTCCAAGACTCTATGGGAACAAAAGTAGAAGATTTGAATTATGAAATTGATTAAAAAGTATTTACTGAATCGAAAACTCTACTGTTTCCAAATTATTGAATGGACATTAATTTACCTTTTCAAAGCATTCTTGTATGATAGCACCGATTAAATGTGGTCCATGTAATGTGCTCTCTCCAATATACGAAAAAAATTTCGACATTGTATTTATGATTAAATCGAAATGAAATCGATTGACACATCGATTTGGATCGGTTACCAAATTGAATTCATCATCAATTAGTTCACCATAATGTTGTGTATTGCACAATATTAACATTAATTGCCTGAACACTAACAGCGAAAGTGGTATCATTCGTTTTCTAAAAACAAAATCAATTAAATGTTATTTGAAATTATTTTCAATTGATATGGACCTCGACATAGTTACTATTGTCATGCATCCAACGAACAATGTTTAAATCATTAAATTATAAAAACTTACGGATCATAAATACACCAAAAGAAATTGGCAAGCATTGATGTGCATCTTTTCAAATGAAAATCAACGCTTTGTTTAAATAATTCACACTTGTGAGCGGCAAAGTAAATGTCATGAATAATTGCAATGAGTTTTCTTGGTTTTAACACAGGCACATTATCACATTGAGTGTATCCATGATGATTTAGCACGGTTATAACAAGACTGTATGGAATATTCACAGCTGAAACATACAAAAATATAAATTGAGCGAATGTTGAAAAATGTTCGAATGTCAACAAAAAAAAGGAAAAAAAAAAGAAATTTCAATACTCACTGTACAATGATTGTTTCAAAAACGAAATTTTTGTTGCACATCGATATGTTATGTATTTAATGGATTTATATTGATCATGAATCATTTGCATCATTTCCATTAATTGTGGATTGTCATTTTGTTAACGACCTGTTTGTCTGTCCACATAAAACAGGTAGCCAGCAGCTGTTTCTTTTTGATCAAACATTTTTACAATAAACTGTATTAGATAATAATTAGAATCAAAACAAAACAAAAACTGATAAAAAATAATACGTCTTTGGAACAAAGCACTATTTAATATTATTGAATGGATTAAACCGGCGCCAATGTGCTCACATTGTATTGTACACTATGCGAACATCGGTTAAATTGCTTTGCATTGCATTGCATAGCACTGTGCAAAGCTGTTGGTTGATGGATTATTCTTTGTTTAAATGTATGGCATGAAGTTGGTTAAGGTGAATTTTTTTTTAAATTCACAATACATAAAATAATAAACGAAGAAAATTGATTAGTACGAAGTTGGTTGTTGTATGTGTTAAATTTATTGTGCGCTAGTTGATTAATAACACAGTTTGAACCATTCAAACATTCAATTTAGAATTTGTAAATGAGAAAAAGAAAAAAAATTTAACTGCAACAATGTCATCGGCATCTGAAGGGAAAAATTTAATCAACAAAATTAAAAAATTATTGGATGAGATCACCAGAAGGAATTTCAACAATTAAACCTAAATTTGGAAAAATACCAAACATTATTGGATCAAAACCCATCACTTATGGAATATCTAAGAGAAATTCATTTCGATGATGCAAAAATGCGTCTAAAACTTTGGGCTGAACCATTGGAAAAAATTAAAAAACTTGAAGAGCAAATCGAGGCGCTTAATGAAGAAATCAGCACATTTTCTGATGAAGTACGGCAAAAAGTAGCGGACAAATTCAGTGAATGCAGTAGAATCGCAAAGGAATTTAATGGCCGTAGTCAACAAATGTAATTGCATTTTTTTTTTTCAATTGAAATTCAATGGATTTGTTTTTTTTTTCATTACTCATATTGCAAATGTCGCATAGCGAATCATAAAATGTATTAAACAAAGTGATTTTATTTTGTAAAAAATTCGGTTTAATGTTTAGCATGAAAACATCTTCAGTTTTAATGGCATAAAATACAAGCAAGACTTGATTATAAATCATTAGCATGATACCATTTTTTTTTATAAATTAGTTTGAATTCGCAACAAATCCATGAACAAAGTCAGCTATTGTTTGATGTAAACTTAACAGTTTCAAATGAATAATGTTCAGTGAATGCATTTAAATTCATTCAAAATTTCTAATAAATTCATTTTTCATTTCTTATAATTCACTAATGCAATGTCATAGGTTCAATTGCCAGGAAGTGATGATTGGGTTTATTTTGCATAAAATGCGAAATACCTGTACGCCCAACAATTTAACTTGTTACGAATTTAGTGCGGGTTTAAATAAAAATCTGATCCTGGTCCCGAATCTCTTTATCTTTATGAATATTTTCATGCAAATGCCTAGTTAATAAACTGAGCTAACAATGAATTGGTATTGTTTAGATGTTATCGTCTTGAATCTATCGCACAAATTACTTTTTTTTAAAAAATTTAAAAGAAATTTTCCGTTCTCTTTTTTTATAATATCGATTTTCTATTTTAATAAACTGAACGGTAGTAAATATTTCAATCTTTTCTGTATGTACAATTTCGATGTCATAAAATCCCTCATGTAGTTTTAACATGTTCATCTCGTTATATGATTCATACGACACAGTTCTTTTGATTGCTATTTCTGTACCACCTGAATTGACATCAGAATTTGAATAAAATTATCTTGAAAATTAAGTAAGTGTGGCATAGTAGGCCATATAGCAGGCCATATAGCTTTGGATTGAAGCCGGCAATATAAACATATGTGATTTGTTCGTTTTCATAGCGCTCATTATCATTAAAAGTATTTAATTATAATTCCAGCGATATCAAGTACATTGAAAAGACTTCATTTAAAATATGATTAAGAAGATAATCGATTTCCATTAGAAATTTAGAAGCACTATGAAAAGTGTAAAAACCAAAAACAGCAGAACCATTTCGGAACTTTTGTTAAATCAAATTAATCTGAAAAAAAAAAAAAAAAAAAAAAATATAAAAATAAATCATATTCCGAGGGGTCTTTCAAATAAAATGTCCAAGTATTTTGTTAATAAGCATATTTTAGTTTATTCCTGCAATTAAAATTATTAACACTAATGCTGTTACAGAATTCGATAGGTCGAGTGTATAATAATAATCGGTTGTAATCAAACATTGACCGAAAATACATATGAAAATTAAATGTGATCTGGTAAACTGAGAAATTATGTGATTATGAATTTATCGGGATGGTTGCGATACACAGGTTGTTGAGGTTATGTTTTTTTTTTCATGAAAAATGTAAACATTGCATTTGAAGTAAACTTAGTTTGACGGCTGTCATCCGCTGTCATCACTTAAATCATTTGTGAAATTTGTGAGGAACGTGTAGAGAAGACAAATTGATATAAACAATAGAAATATTTTAGGATTATTTTCCAAATCAATTTTATTTTATTGATTTATGTATTTTTTGTTTTTTTTTTCATTCATAATATCATTATATTATTATGAAGTTTTACCGGTTTTACAGTTTTTTTTTTTCATTTACTTTGATTTGAAATTAACATGGGAAAATAAGTGTTAAATTGAGAAAAATATTCGCAAATCGTTCAATTTCCATCCGTTGAGATGGCGTTGTACAGGGAGAGTTCACACCTAAATACACAGAAGTGTATAGAATGTAATCAGCCATTGATGCAAAACAATTGATATGAAAAGTCTACAAGTAATGAGTTTAAGAAACTTTTTATGTAAATTCACTTACAAAAGGAATGGCATTCAATCAACTGAAACTTTTACAAAGTGAATTGCACCGTTGATACTGTAATGTTTTGTTATAAACACTCTATGAGCTCATATGAAATCAATTGATTCATTCTTTGACAGATTTATTATGCTCTATCTTTACAATGACAACATCTCTGAATTTAAAGTTGGAATTATTCTCCATAATCAAGATCATTGGTATTATTTCTCTCATTTTCTTCAAGAATGTGAACAATTTTGAAAAACACCAAATGACAGTAACCTTTTGGGTGAACTGAACATACCCAAATGAAGTCATTGCATTATATAAAGACAAAACATTTGTTTTTTTTTTTTTTTTAATTCTTTTATTATTTTTCACCAAAAAGCGAGATAAATGTTTAATCGTAGAAAGAATATGGATTCATTATTAAATTGAAGCTGGGAAAAGAGTCAAACAACTATGTTGCTATTTGACATTTGTACTTTAGATATTTTTATGATTGGATTAAATATTATTGTTTGAAATTTTCGAAAGATAGCGGCACCAAATATATGAATAAAAATAATTTTGAACAAAATACAAGACAAAAAAATATAAGTTTATCTTTCGAAAAAAATAATATTTTGTTGCGTATATATATTTCTGCATATGACATTCCAGAAATTGTCAACATAACCTCACATTGTCGTGAATAAAAATCAGATTGCATATCATTTTAAATGGAAATAAAGTGATTAAGTCCAGTTTGCTCATCAAAAAACAATATTAACAATGATTCTGAAATATGTCGTCACCTTTCAAATAAATAAAATATTTCGTATATTTCAAATCCACTATACATTGTGCTGATTGAAAATTCATTGTCTCTGCCAACGATAATGAATTATTATTGATTATAAATTGTTTTTCATATTAATAAATTCAATTATTTATGCTTAAAATATTTTGAGTGATCTTATGATATTAAGAAAATGTTAATTGATTTGAATGTTGTGAAGTCATTATTGCAAAAATGGTCTGGATTTATGTTTAGATGTTTTTAGTCTGAGACATGAAACTATTTGTTCTTTTTCCAATCTGATTTTATAATAATCATCGATAGCCTGTCGATTCCTATACAAAAAATGTAACAAATCTTCTATTTTCAAAGCAAGATACAATTGATTTAATCAAACAATAATTTTGAAATTCATCTGAAAAAAAGTTTAATTAAATGTTCTTACGACGTGACACGTCACAATACTACCAACGAAAACTGCAAAAAAATATGATTTGTCGTTTGCATTCCGTAAAGGTGCAATTTAGTGCATATATGATAGAAATCGCTTGCAATGCCGAATGAATTATGCCGGAGTAAATTAATGTCAAGTTTTAAAAACCTCTTGTGTCGCGTTTTGCATAATAACAACAAATTTTTTATATTATTCAACAACTATAAACAAAATAATGAAAACGGTAAAAACAAAAGTGTTTTTTTTATATTAACAGTGTTTTTAGTGTGAAGAGTGAAAATTTCATATATTTCATTGAATTTGTAAACAAAGAATTTTCATTTATATATTTGGTACATTCAATACAAAAATGTGTATTGTTCATTGAAGTGATTGACATTATTGCAAATATAAAATGAACATGAACAAGAATAAATGACAGATTAAACAAATAAAAATAAACCATATATTTTGATTTGCGGTCAAATTTAGTCATCGAACGCACGGACAAATGTGAAACATGTGAAACCCGTGAAACCCAACCTTAAATTTCTTACAATTGACAAGCGACTAAGCAATTATTGTATTTGATTTTGGCCGTGCATTTGGAATTCCAGGTTTTCATTTTGCAATCTATATCTCTCTTCAGTATACAACAGACAGAAGGAAGAAATAAAAACGGCCTGTGAAATGTGTAAAATGATTAATCGGTCGTATTCTGTACTCTAAATGACATAGATTGCAAAAAATGTGTGAAAATTTTCCAAAAAAATAGAAAACCAATTGAATTGCATAAAATGTCACGTGTGTTGCATGGAAACTTTGGGTAAATTTAAAAAAAATTCCAATTGGTAATTTCAATAAACATTTAACTTTCGAATCGTATCAGTAAATCATCTTGTGATTTTTGTTTAGACCCGCGTTTAAAACAACTTAGCGAGACGATGGTTTGATTCTCGTTTGGATGATGCTATTGAAGCTGCATCAACTCAACAACATCCTGAAATTGAAAGTAAGTTCCACATCATTTTAATTTCATTTTCATTCGTCTATATCGTACAAGAATGATTCACGTCAAAAATTCAAATTGAAGTATATTTAATTCAGATTGAAGTCATTCAGAACATTGATTAGATTTCAAAAAAAGGAAAAAAATCGCCATAAAAACATTGAAATATCCAATGAGTTGTTTCCATCCATTTAAATATGACATTTTCATTTTAATCTCAAATTGATCATTTTGAATGTTTTCAATCGATTAACGATCACGAATCTTTTCTTTTCTATTTAGGTTCGTTCCAAAATCTCTCTGAAATTGTATCAAATATTTACGGAGGTAAATGAAATAAATTCAGTCAATCATTCTTGTTGCGATTATTTACACAAATCAATTTGAAAAACATAATTTCTCAATGACAACCACTCAAATTAGCATTTTGACTTTTAATTTTTTTTAATCAAATGTCAATGAATGATTGAACAATTCCAATTCATTTTGAGAGAAATTGCATTGTTAATTTAATTTCATATTTACAGAAATCACTGATCGATATGTATTCTGAAGTGTTGGATGAATTATCTGGTTATGATTCAAGCTATTCAACAGCAGATCATTTGCCTCGTGTTGTAGTCGTTGGTGATCAATCAAGTGGAAAAACATCGGTACTTGAATCAATTGCCCGTGCCCGTATATTACCACGTGACAGTGGTGAGATGATGACACGAGCACTGGTTAAAGTGACATTAAGTGAAGGTCCATATCATATTGCACAATTTCGAAATAGTGATCGTGAATATGATTTAACCAAAGAATCTGAATTGGCTGAATTGCGACGTGAAGTTGAATTGCGAATGCGTGCATCCGTACGTGGTGGTAAAACGGTTAGCAATGATGTTATTTCAATGACAGTTAAAGGGCCCGGATTACAACGAATGGTTTTGGTTGATTTGCCGGGCATTATTGCCACACAAACTGTTGATATGGCAAATGATACAAAAGATGCAATTCATCAAATGACTAAGCATTACATGAGCAATCCAAATGCAATTATTTTAAACATTCAAGATGGTTCTGTAGATGCAGAACGAAGCAATGTAACCGATTTAGTTCAACAATGTGATCCATTAGGAAAACGCACAATTTTCGTTTTAACAAAAGTTGATATGGCCGAAGAATTAGCCGATCCAGATCGAATTCGTAAAATTTTAGCCGGAAAATTGTTTCCAATGCGTGCACTTGGATATTTTGCTGTTTTCCGACAACACACTTCATATAAGCCGAATGCATTTCAAATAATTATGATGATCGTGATGATTTTGATTCTGTACTACAATTTATCAATCAAAAAATCAACGATGAATTCTAAAAATAATAAACATAATAACGAAAATTCGTTTTCACATATTTTTTTTTTTTAATTGAATTTAACACTAAACAAATTTCGTATTTATTTTTTTTTTCGTTGAAAATGAAATTTAAGCAAGTTGGGTAAAAAAAATCACGTTGGAAGTCAATCCAATCAGTATTTGGACGTTTTTCAATTGCATGGTTTTCGCCATTTACAAAACCAATAATAAAATCAAAAATTGATCGCAATTTTTATTCCGTATAAATCCATCATCATCAAATGACACCTTTCTTTTTTTTTATTGATTTATATATGGTTGTGATGAGAACATAGCCAAATTCAATTAAAAAGAAAAAAAACAGAAAGGAAATTGAATTTCAAGTTCTATTTTGTATAAATATAACAAACCTGATTCACAAAAACTAAAAAAAAAAAAACAAAACAAACCAAAACAGTATTAACCCACTCTATCTTCATTTCATTTAAATTTTTAATATCATAAGATTATGCATTTTCAAGAAAATGATCAAAAAGAGATCGAACAGATGAGAAATGAAAAGTAATTCAAGTGAATATTTAAATTTTTAAGTGATCACATTTTTTTTTCCAGGCAGTTACTAAATTAACATATTATTTTTGAATTCGCTTAAATTTGAATTTAATTTTCACAATTGTTTATAAATCATTTACTTGGACAATTATTGTTCAAATAAATGTGTGTAATATATCTCAATCTGTTTATTATGGGATTGATCAATATTTATTTGTAACCAAAAATACACAAAAAAACGACAAAAAAATACACAAAGAAAAAAAATTCCTTTTATAAAATATTTCCATTTCCTTTTTTTTTTTTTGTTCTTAACTTTCTCTCTCATTTGCTTACAATACTAAATATGCAGACATTTTTGTTTTAATAAATTGATTTTTTAGCTGTAATTACATTATAATGCTTGTTGTTTGTATTGTGTAAGTGGTAATTCATGATTGAAGATGTTCGGTACAGTAGCTGGCGATGATTGATGATGTGTGGGCAATGACCATTTTCTAAACGATTGCTTTTGGCTGATGTATTGTAATTTACAAAATGAGAATCTCGCGATGATTCCGTATCATTTCGCTCTGGAAGGATGTTATCAATTTCTTCTAATACAATGTTATCTTGCCGCAAATCTAATTGGAAAAAACAAATTTGCAATGGGGTTTCGTTTGGATTTTTTTGATAAATATTTAAAAAAAATTAAAAATATTCAATTTTGTCATTATGGATTCAATATACCTTTTAATTTTTCTATGTATCCGGGCAATGTGCGAAGTGTTGGTATTCGAATTGATGAATTTGAATTTGAATTTGAATTGGAACCAAATTCATTGCAGTCATCTTTAAGTATGCCAAACATGATTTTATCTGCTTCATCATATCGAACCATTCGTGTGCCAGTGCTTAAACTCTCCCATTTGGTCTAAATTTATTGTAAATTCAAAACAAAATCACATTCGATTAAATTAAAAGTCAAAATGGGAAAAACATCTCACCTTTATCTTCTTCCCCAATGTTGTTTTCCGATTGGTTTTTATAATCAAATATTGTTGACGAAGTTCATAATTTTCTTTTTCAAATTCTTTTTGATATTTAATTTGAACATTCATAATTTCAGTTTGCAACGCTTCAATTTGTTTTTGCATCACTTCATTTTTCTTAAGATTACTTTCATCGGTTGTTGGTGCTTTTGCATTCACTGTATTTGCCTTACGGATTTCATCTTTGGCTGCTTTAAAATTAACGAAAAATATCCATTGAAAGAAATTATGTTTTTCAAATTGATTTGTGTAAATAATCGCAACAAGAATGATTGACTGAATTTATTTCATTTACCTCCGTAAATATTTGATACAATTTCAGAGAGATTTTGGAACGAACCTAAATAGAAAAGAAAAGATTCGTGATCGTTAATCGATTGAAAACATTCAAAATGATCAATTTGAGATTAAAATGAAAATGTCATATTTAAATGGATGGAAACAACTCATTGGATATTTCAATGTTTTTATGGCGATTTTTTTCCTTTTTTTGAAATCTAATCAATGTTCTGAATGACTTCAATCTGAATTAAATATACTTCAATTTGAATTTTTGACGTGAATCATTCTTGTACGATATAGACGAATGAAAATGAAATTAAAATGATGTGAAACTTACTTTCAATTTCAGGATGTTGTTGAGTTGATGCAGCTTCAATAGCATCATCCAAACGAGAATCAAACCATCGTCTCGCTAAGTTGTTTTAAACGCGGGTCTAAACAAAAATCACAAGATGATTTACTGATACGATTCGAAAGTTAAATGTTTATTGAAATTACCAATTGGAATTTTTTTTAAATTTACCCAAAGTTTCCATGCAACACACGTGACATTTTATGCAATTCAATTGGTTTTCTATTTTTTTGGAAAATTTTCACACATTTTTTGCAATCTATGTCATTTAGAGTACAGAATACGGTTTAATATGGTTTATTTTTATTTGTTTAATCTGTCATTTATTCTTGTTCATGTTCATTTTATATTTGCAATAATGTCAATCACTTCAATGAACAATACACATTTTTGCATTGAATGTACCAAATATATAAATGAAAATTCTTTGTTTACAAATTCAATGAAATATATGAAATTTTCACTCTTCACACTAAAAACACTGTTATTATAAAAAAAAAACACTTTTGTTTTTACCGTTTTCATTATTTTGTTTATAGTTGTTGAATTTTTCAATTAAATTAAATTTGAAAATGTTTGATAACAATAAAAATAAACAAATTGCTGCATATGATATTCAATCAAATTCGTTTGTTTCGTGTTGCTTGTCATTGTGTATTGTTATGTTTAAGGTTTGAAAAAATGGACAAAGGCGGCGCTAGTCACACATGTTTGACAGTTCGTCAAAAAATTTCGTGACTATTAGGTATCTTTGTTCACAACGTCCTCATTGAAATGGCGAAAGAAGCAATGAATTTCTTTGCTAATGCGACTTCGCAATAAGGATAAATATGTATAAAAAATGTAAAATATTTTCAAATAAAGAAAATTTTTCGCCTTTAACTTTCAATAAAATTATCAACAGATAAACTCATCATTCAATCCAAACTTTCGAGATTATTTTCATTCAAAAAGAAAGTAAAATATTCGATGACATAAAATGAATTAAATTCAATATAATGGCATTTCTTTTAGAAATTATTCACAATATTACTATGTACGAGATATATCTTATTATTCATTCCATTTCGGAATATTTTGAAACATTTTCAATGAAAAATTGAATAAATAAGATACAATTCTCTACTTGCAAACACACTGAAATTGTATGCATAACTTGTGTGAATGTAAACGTTTTTCAGTACGAATATACACTTAAACTTCAGTGAAAATTATTAAGAAATGTATCAAAATGAATAGAATTTTTGTTATAATCATGATTAACAATGATAAAAGATATTAATAAAGTTGTTAATTATCAAATTCAGTGCAAAATTGATAAAATATTTGCAATTTAAAACAAAATTTCATACGAAACGATGAGAAAATGTTCTTTTAAATCGTCATTGTGTTTCACACAATAAATTTATTGGTTCAAATTTTAATTTTTTCAATGAATTCAATCCTTCTTTATTGAATGGAAACGTAACCATAGAATTATGTAAATAATTTTTCAATAAAATTACCGAAAAACTCAGCCGATCTTATCACATTTACACTACAGAAAATTGACAGAAAATCATTTTTCGATCGATGCGTTCCGAAAGGAATGGTCTGAGTTGATGTACCGAGTGACGAACTGTGAACATTTCATACGTTTGTTTACTGTGTATAACGAAGCGAATACTCAAAGCAAAGCAAAGCAAAGCAAAAGCCGTTTTGTTGCCAAAGAAGACCGAAACAAAGAAAGCATAAGAAATTTCTATCAAATTACATCAAAAATCGGCCACCAAAATATTTGTTATAAAGAATTTAATAAATCAAAAATCAACTCCATTTTTACAAACAAAATAAATAAATGTATAATTCTTTCAGTCGGTTTAAACATGAAAAAACATTGAAATTGCATATCATTTTAAATGGAAATAAAGTGATTAAGTCCAGTTTGCTCATCAAAAAACAATATTAACAATGATTCTGAAATATGTCGTCACCTTTCAAATAAATAAAATATTTCGTATATTTCAAATCCACTATACATTGTGCTGACTGAAAATTCATTGTCTCTGCCAACGATAATGAATTATTATTGATTATAAATTGTTTTTCATATTAATAAATTCAATTATTTATGCTTAAAATATTTTGAGTGATCTTATGATATTAAGAAAATGTTAATTGATTTGAATGTTGTGAAGTCATTATTGCAAAAATGGTCTGGATTTATGTTTAGATGTTTTTAGTCTGAGACATGAAACTATTTGTTCTTTTTCCAATCTGATTTTATAATAATCATCGATAGCCTGTCGATTCCTATACAAAAAATGTAACAAATCTTCTATTTTCAAAGCAAGATACAATCGATTTAATCAAACAATAATTTTGAAATTCATCTGAAAAAAAGTTTAATTAAATGTTCTTACGACGTGACACGTCACAATACTACCAACGAAAACGGCAAAAAGATACGATTTGTCGTTTGCATTCCGTAAAGATGCAATTTAGTGCATATATGATAGAAATCGCTTGCAATGCCGAACGAATTATGCCGGAGTAAATTAATCAATTGTTGATGTACTTGCCCATGGCATGAAAGTTCACAACGTCCTCATTGAAATGGCGAAAGAAGCAATGAATTTCTTTGCTAATGCGACTTCGCAATAAGGATAAATATGTATTTTCACATATATGGAATTTATATTTAGAAAAAAAAAAAAATCATGAAACTGTCCAAAATTCAATGTGCATTAGTCGAATGTTTCTTACAAAATGTCCCTTTTGTATTGCAAAATGTCGAAATATTTTTACGATTTTGAATATTCTAAATTAATTGAAATATTGTAATCACACAATATGAACTAAACATTTGGAGCCACCATCTTTCGAAAATTTCAAACAATAATACTTAATCCAATCATAAAAATATCTAAAGTACAAATGTCAAATAGCAACATCGTTGTTTGACTTTTTTCCCAGATCCTTTTATGATTTTCAGTGCAATTTTAATCCAAAATTTTGTATGGGAGGTACCCTTTGTTTTCATCAGAATCATACCAAATTTCAATTTGCATGATTTCGTATTTTGATGAGAAAATAATATTCTCAAAGTTTCATGGTAATATCTGCATTATTTATATATTTCTAGCTCATTTACTGTTCTAACATTTTTGCGTTTTTGAGCTATTTTTCATCGATTTAATTCCCAATAATTTCCACAATTTAATTCTGATTTCAATGGTTGGTATCTTAATATGTTGGTATTTCCAATACCCAAAAGTGGTATATCTAACATTGAAAATATCTCAACTAATTGTTGAGCTATGGCCCGATAAGTGTGAGAAAAAATTGGAGAAAACCTGCGTTGGAGTTAAACTTTGAGCTGGTATATACCACAATTATGGTCAGATTTTCACGATATAGTACTTAAAATTTGCGCACAGTTCTTACCTTTTCAAAACGTGTTAAATTTTATTATATTTTTTACAAAAATATTCATTAGTTCTTGATTTATGTTAAAAACGTGATTGCAATACCCGAAAATTGACTATTTTCATATATTTGACCGCGATTGTTTTAAATGCGCTGCGTGATATTAGTTTTTTTGCTTTTTTGGGCTTGAAAGACTCCATACTAATAGAAAATCACAACTAAACAATTTTGGTAAGAATTGTGTAGCATTGTGTTACATTTAGCTAAAAATAATTAAAATCAATTGAGAATTCTCTCATTTTGCCCAAATTAACCGATTGATTGGTCAACCATAAAACTTTCACAAGGGAATTGATTATAAAACAGTTCGGTACTACCGTCGGCGGTATTTTGTCAATTGCTTGTTTTATCCAGTAGATAGCATCCAAACAATTAATGCTTGAGACTAATTCGGAAACATTTGGAACTGTATCACTTTGTGCAAGCAATCGTTTTACAGCAAGGGTGCGATAATGAACTTTAAATGAATTTATTATGCCTTGATCTAATGGTTGCACACTGCTTGTTGTGTTTGGCGGCAAAAAACAAAGTTTGACATGAGATAAATTGAAATTTGGATGGCTGGTTGCATTGTCGAGAAACAGCAAAATTTTGCGTTTTTGTGTGGCCATTTTTCGATTCAATAGAATTAACAATTTTTCCATTATGGTTGTCGTCAAATGATCGGCAGTGAGTTCCTCAGCCTTCATTTTATTCTTGAACTTCACTTTAAGAGACAGCCGTCCACGTTTTGTTGCATTTTTCGAAGCAATTCTCACAAGAATTTTCGTTGCAACTAATCAATTTAAAACTCGACATTCGAATGAAGCATTTGCATTTGATTTGTGGGTGACAACGTTCGAAAATTCGTTTGCATTTGTTTTGATTGACTCTCATTTGTGCTACATAATCGCAGTTTAAATGGCGTTGTTTTTGTTACCGTTAAAATTTGAAAACTTCACAATAAGGCAAGCAGAGAACATTCTACAGTTCAAAACTTGAGAGTCAGCAATATTTTTTCCTTGCATTTTTAACATTCATCTCTGATGAACGTATACAAAAACGAATATTCTAGTTGAGAAATGATTAAATGATTTGAAACATTTATAAAATCTTTTATTTCAGGGACTGTTGCTCTGAGGAGCAAATCTATTGAGGAGGCAATTGAGGAGGAGGAGAAGGCTGAGGAGCAGTACTCCTCCTCACTGAGGAGTAGACATTTCTTTCAAAATTATATGAACATTTGAATTTGAGGCCCATGAAATGAAAACTGCATATCAAATGAGAAAAATATTTACCGATCGATTTTTCACGCTTTTCCGATCGGAAAATGGAAAAAATAAATGAATTTTTGACTATAGGTAACACAAATTCGGGACCTATTGACTAGAGGTGTCACTTGCCCACGCTGATCCATGGATTCTCAAAATTGGGCCTGAATTCCAGAGCTTTCTATATGGAATTTCATGAAAAATTGGTGTGTTTAATTTTATATTCACCAGTCATCTCATTCGCCTCTCCTCTTAGCTGCGTGCTCTTTCGTATCTCCTACAAATAGGCGCTCTTTCCGACTATAGAGCAGAGCTGCTATTTGCGTATGTATACATAAAAAATAAATCAATTTCCAATTGATTTTTCTTAGTTATCCGGTAGGAAAAAGGCAAAAATAAATTAGTTTTTGACTATAGTAAAAAAAAATTTCAAGACCTATCAACTAGAGGTGTCAGTTACCCAGGCTGATCCATGGATTCCCAGGATTTGGCCTGCATTCCAAGGCTTCCTGTTTGGAATTTCATGAAAAATTGGTGTAGATAAATTTATATATATTTTTATATGAAATTCTAAATAGGAAGCCTTGGAATGCAGGCCAAATCCTGAGAATCCATGGATCAGCCTGGACAAAAGACACCTCTAGTTGATAGGTCTTGAAATTTTTTTTACTATAGTCAAAAATTAATTTATTTTTGCGTTTTTCCTACCGGATAACTAAGAAAAATCAATTGGAAATTGATTTATTTTTTATGTATACATACGCAAATAGCAGCTCTGCTCTATAGTCGGAAAGAGCGCCTATTTGTAGGAGATACGAAAGAGCACGCAGCTAAGAGGAGAGGCGAATGAGATGACTGATTTTCACTTTTATATGAAATTTCGAATAGGAAATGTTGATATAATTTTGAAAGAAATGTCTACTCCTCAGTGAGGAGGAGTACTACTCCTCAGCCTTCTCCTCCTCCTCAATTGCCTCCTCAATAGATTTGCTCCTCAGAGCAACAGTCCCTGATTTTAATCGAAATATGGACGAAAATTTTTTGAACCAAATCAAATCAAAAAAGGTCAGTTTTCCGTTATCTGGAGGTATGAATTTCCGGTATTGAGAGGTGATTTTGAAGGAAAAGTTCAATGGCGAAAATTTTTTTCCATTAAGTAGGAGTGTTCCGCTAAATAGAGTTTGCATTAAATAGAGGTTTTACTGCAGTTTGATTCCTTCTATTTTCATTCTGTTTTTCAACTGATTCAATCTTTTATTGAAATGAAATTCACAATTCCATAAGAATTTTAAATTTTACTTTTGCACAAACTGTAAGAAGCAAGGCATTTTATAAGAAATCTTGATTTTTGATTATCGATGCCCTGGTACGAAGCGTATTATAAGAGGAAACATGTTAAATTTCTTGCAAGGAAAGCGACTGATAATAATCCATTGGCATATCATATGCTGCATATTTCGCTGCCGATTTAAATAAAAACAGTGTATCTGCATGTTACAAGACAAGTTTGGATAATTGTGTTCTAAATGTGGATGGAATTAGGTAACATTAATGAAAAGCGTGGAAGAAGTAAAGATAATTGAAAATTCCAAGGAGCATTCCGAAAAGCATATACTAGATTGTTCAAAAAGTCTTTGGCCTAATAACGAAAAATACCATTTTTTTAGCAAAAATCATTTTTTTTATTCGATATAGTCCTCATCGAGTTCAATATACCTGTCCCAACGATCTTTCAACATTTCGATGCCTTTCGAATAATGATTTTTGTCAAGTGATCAAAAATAGGCATCAGTTTCCCATTCGACATCTTCGTTCGAGTGAAATTTCTTACCGGCAAGCCATTTTTTCAAGTTTGAGAAGAGATAGTAATCATTCGGAGCCAAATCTGGTGCTGGTGCATTGTCTTAGTGAAACAGAATTTTTTTCTCTGCCAAATGAGGTCGTTTTTTCTTGATTTCGTCATTCAAACGGTCAAGTAAGGCCATATAATATTCTTTGTTGACAGATTTACCCTTCTCAAGATAATCTATCATAACTATTCCGTGCGCATCCCAAAAAATACTGGCTAAAACCTTTCCGGCCCATTGAATTTGTTTCACTCGCTTCTGACGCTTTCCGCCACGTTCTACCCACACAGCAGACTGCCGATTTGATTCTGGTGTATAGTGATGGATTCAAGTCTCATCCATTGTGATGTATCGACGCATGAATTCCTTTGAATTATGGCTATACAGTGTCAAACACCGCTGAGAATGATTAACACGATTTTCTTTTTGTTGGATATCAAGAAAATGCGGCACCCATTTTATGTTTAGCTTTTTCATATGTAAATGTTCATGCATAATCGTAACGACCGATCCAGTTGATATGCTCACAGTCTCAGCAATCTCACGCACTTTCACTCGATTATCTTCCAATACGATTTTGCGAAATTGTCGAATGATTTCTGGAATGATTGACTCTTTTGGTCGACCAGAACGTTCAGCATCACTTCTTCATGTACGACCATGACGAAATTCAGCATACCAAAACTTGATGGTCGAATGCGGTGGTTTAGATTCCCCGTAATGTTTTTTGAACCAATCGTCTGCTTCAACGGTATTCTTTCCCATCGAAAAACAGTGCTTAATCAAAACTCTGAATTCGGCTTTTTCCATTTTTTTTCAAAACACAAAAGTTGCTTCTGACTGGAAATGGAATGTATTTGTCATAAATGGAGGGATTTCTTTATTAGTGACGACATCTGGTTGTCAGGCCAAAGACTTTTTGAACGATCTAGTATTCTCTTTTACTCGCCCAATAGATGTAACCATTTCGACTAATGACCGATTCATTGAACACGGTCAATTCATTAAACGACCAACGAACAAGAATTATTTGCACTTAAACCAAAACACATTCAATATATTGAAAACGATCAATTGTTTTGTATTATTGACGTTTAGTCTATTTATTCAATAAAATTTCAAACTTTCTGTTAAAAAAAACACAAAATAAACCGGAAACAATTTACAGGTGGCAACCCTACAACTCAAGCAGATATATTGCCGACTTCAAGTCAGTTCGTGTATGTCAAGTAATGTTGGTTTATGAACTGTCAGTATTCGTGTACAGACTAATTAACAACACACAAGTGACAGTGAATATTATAGACAAAAAATAAATAAAAATTAATAGTAAATACATATAAATAACTAGTGTTTACATAAATAATAAGACTTTTATCGAATCTGTTTCTTCCCAATTGTAAACATAAATATGGATGAAATACAAGAGCCTGAATTATCGGAGTTTTTTTATTATTCGGAATCAGAGCCCGATGATGAAGATAATAATGAAATTTCGAAAAAAAGACCAACAACACCGATTAGTGAAGACGTAGAAATGATGTGGAATGAATTGCGTAATGATATTGAAGTGAAATTTGAAACACCAGATGAAAATATCATTGACAGTATGGATAATATTGAATTTCAACCTACGATAAACAACGAGAATAGCCATTCAATAATAATTTCACAAAATGGAGAATATTCAACAAATGCTCAAGATTTTAATGAAAATGAAAACGAAAACGAAATAGTTTTGGAAGGGAAAACAATTGAACGAAATGAAATGCTTCAAGGGGAAGAAAAAACTGATGAAAATGGAATGGTTCAAAGTGAAACAGTGATTGAAGACAGTGAAATTATGCACGAAGAAAATGTGAATGAAGATAATACACTGATGCAAAGATATCAAAGAGCTTATGAAAATGAAAAAAATACTGAAGAAACTGATACAGTTCAAGAAGAAATGGAAATTGATGAAAATGAGTTAGTTCAAGCAGAAATAGTGATTGAAGTGAATAAAACAATTGAAGAAGCAACAAAAAGTGATGAAAATCAAATGAATTATAAAGAAAATCATATTATTCAAAATGAAGTATTTACTAAAGATAATGGCGCCGTTGAAGAAGAAAGAGAAATTGATGAAAATGAGATATTTCAAGTAGAAATAGTAAATGAAGTGAATGAAACTTTAGAAGAAGGAACAGAAACTGAAGAAAATCAAGTAATTCATGGCCAAAGCGATATTATTCAAACCGAAGAGACTGACAGGGTACAAGATGAAATGACATTTGATAAAATTGAGCTAGTTCAAGGAGAAATAGTAATTAGAGGAAATGAAACGGTCGAAGATGGAACAGAAATTAATGAAAGGCAAATAATTCACGATGAAACATTAAATAAACAAAATGAGATAATTGAGGTAGAAGTATGGGTCGAAGAGGACCCAATAAATGAAGAAAATGCATCAAGTCAAAAAAGCCAAAAAAGTGAAGAAAGTGTAGTTTTGATTCAAAACGATGCAGAAACAGAAGACAGTATTACGATTGATGTGGAACAAAGCACCGAAGAAAATGGAATGATTAAAACCAAAAAGGATTCAGTTAAGAAGAAAATTGGCCGACCAAGGAAACAAATTCGTAAATGTCCAGTGTGTGAAAAGATATTTTCTCGTGCGGAACATTGCAAGGAGCATATGAATAGTGTGCACAAAGGTGAAGTAATCAATGGTATACTACGAAAGCCAAATTTTGAGAAAACATGTGAGATTTGCTCTAAGATTTTCTATCATGCAGGCAATCTTCGAAAACATATGATGCTTCACACAAATAAACGACCATTCAATTGTACCAAATGTAATCGTACATTTAAATTAGCGCACCATTTAAGCTCGCACATGAAATTAATGCATTCGAAGAAAAAACTCTACCAGTGTTCAATTTGTGCGAAATCATTCAATCATAATGGAAATTACCATAAGCACTTGAAAATACACAATGATGAACGGCCATTCAAGTGTAAAATTTGTGATAAATCATTTGGACAAAGTAGTAATTATAAAGTGCACATGCGTGTGCATTTGAATGAACGGCCGTATAAATGTGATGAATGCGATAAATCATATGTGCAATCAATTCATTTGACACAACACAAACGTTTGCACACCGGTGAAAAACCGTTCCTTTGTTCGCTATGCAAACAGGCCTTCCGACGAAAATCAGATTGCAAAGCACATATGAATCTTCACAACGATACGCATCCATTCAAATGTAGCCAGTGTACAAGCCAATTCAAGCATAGAACTCAATTACGAAGGCATGAAATCATTCATATCGGATCACAATTTAAATGCAAATTATGTGATAAAACGTTCACATACAATCATTTACTAATGAAACATCTTAATCGACTTCATGACAACGAACGGCCACATAAATGCACACAATGCACGCAACGATTTGCATCGATATCACAGCAAAAGCGACACATTAAAATGCAACATAACTTAGAACATGTGAAAGAAGAAAAACTGCATAATTGCCCACAATGTAAAAAAATATTCGGTAATAAACGTTTACTTGCAACTCACGTGAAAATCCATTCGGGCAAAAAACCATTTAAATGTGATTTTTGTAAGAAATCATTTGTTGTGAAATATGATTGCAAAAGGCATATGCGTATTCATACGGGCGAAAAACCATATCAATGTAATTTATGCCAAAAACAATTTACATTTGCAAGTAGCTATCGAATTCATTTGCGTAATCATGCCGGCGAAAAACCATTCGAATGTAAATACTGCGCAAAATCATTTTCATGTTCCAGTGATCGAAGTAAACACGTTAAAAAACATAGTACAATCAAATCAACGGAAACAAAAAAACGAAAATCATGAAATTAATGTGTGACATTATATGGATTGCGAACAAATAATTACAGTAATTTTACATTTTACAAGATTAATCTGTGAATGTCTATTAGACATTGTCGAAAGTAAGAAAATAATATTTCGAAATATTTAAAATAGGAAATGTGAAAAAAAATCTATTTTAATTCGAGAATATTAAAACAATAAATAGAGGGACTGTAGTTAGAGTTTTTATTATTATAATTTAATTTAGTCACGCAGGCATCCATACAAATTTCGATCAACTAATTTCTTCACATGTTATTTTAAAGTTAATTAACAAATTAAATGAAAATTAAAATATTTTTTATTAAAATTTGGAATCAAATAATTCTTTAGCCCACATCATTCGAATTTATCAACCAACTTGTTTGTATTTGTGAACAAGTAGAATATCTTACATTTGATATAATTAAAGCATTTACAATATTAGAAAATTGTGTTTATAATTCATATTTCGTACATACTATATACTTGTATACAACAAAATGATATTAAACTGCTCACCTTATAAGTTTTTTTGAAAAGTAAAAATCAGAGTCCGGCAGTAATTTTGAAATGCGTTAAATAAAGCACGTTATTTTAATTGAATTAATGTATTTCAATAATCCTGAAAAGTAATTCGGAATTACTTTTATGCGTTATTTAATTGTAATTTGTAGTGTGTAATCCGGAATTACTTTTTTCAATTACTTTTTGACGTCACGCATAAGAAAAACAATGGACAGATATTTGTGTTTTGTCGACTGTATGTGTATTAGTGACATATTAAGAGCAGCCGTTTCATTGTATTGATTTCAATTGATTTTTTGAAAAGAAATCTCGAGAAAACGAATATAAAAATTCATATAATATTGAATTTCAATTGTAATCTAATTTTTTGTATTTTTTTCTTCATGTATTTCATTTTAATTCATATTTTTATTTTCATTCCAACTCTCAAAATTTCAATTGTTACATCAATCAGTACATTTGGATACAACGATTCAACGTCAAAAGGTACTTGTACTTCATTTTCAGCTATTTCCAGATTCTTGATTTTGTCCACAAATTCTATTGAGTTTTTTATCGATTTTGTTTCAAATTTGGTTTTCATTGAATTCAATTTTTGCAATAACCATATTGCAAGTTTTTCGGTTGGTGCATCATTATTTGTAGTTATTGGACGAAACTTTCTTCCCGGTTTATGTAGTTTGAGTTGTGTGTAAAATCTTGGTAGTTTTGGATTTGATACATGTAGTTTTAAAGTGAAATGTTTTTCCCTGTAAAATTCTGCTGCATTTTTAATTGCCTCTTTTGTTCTCTTTATCATTCCCGTCAAAGGATTCTTCTTTATTTCTTCATATGGTCCATTTTTAATGTAATCTTCTGTCAGTTCAATGTATTCTATAATGAGTCTTTTTTATCCTTTAACTTCTTTAATGTCTTTTTAAACTCATTCATTTCTTTTGTTGATTTTTCCCGTTTTACATCTTTTAATTTGTTTACTATTTCACATCTTATTGTTGTTTTCTCATCGTCATCTTTCAAATGTTCAACAGCTGTTTCGATGCCTACTAATGCACTCTTTATTGCTTGTTCATTGTTTGGTTGGATTGCAAAATTAAAACCATGATTTAATAAATCCAGTTCACTAGATGAAAATTCTATATCTGATAAATTTCTTACAAAATTATCAATTTTTTCCACTTTTTTGAAATATGTTTTCTTTTCTTTTTCTGGATGTTTTTTATTCAAGCGATCATATTTTGATTTTAGCCCTTCCTTTTTTATATTTTTCTTATGGCTGACAATCCTTTTAATGAAATCTCGGTACTCTTGTATGTTCTCATAATTCAACTTATCGGTAAGATATAAATCACACCAATAAGCCTCACGTTCTATTTTTGATAATTTAGCATATTTTTGTTTGATTGATGATGTCAACCACACAATTTGTCCCGCGTGCACTGCTTTGTTAATCATTTTATTTGTTTTCTTTGGACCTTTTATTTGAATAAATTTTCTTTTTAATATAAACTCACTGAAGAAGAAAGCATTGCTTTCGAAATGCGCATTTGAGTATAAAAAAACTCAAACTTAAAAGTGTGAAAATTGTTGAATAATTGAATAATAAAATAAAATAATATTTAATTAAAACACACGAAAATCTCTAGAAAATATTTCAATAATGAAATGATTACTTCTTTTGGGTAAGTAAGTGAGAAGATATGCTTTTTGGAATTCTTCTTGGAACTTTCAATCAATGATCTTTACTTTACGCTTTTCATGGAAATACCGTTATTCTTGCTCATGCCCAATAATTTTACCTAATCCCATCCACATTTACAACCTAGGGAAATTTAAAACTCATAAAAATTACTAAAAAGAGACAAGCAAAACATTTTCTTTCTGTTTCCCAACGAACATTTCCCAACATGCCGATGCATTTGTATGCTCCTTACTCGTGTGCATATTGTATGCATGCAATTCAATGTTATTAATATAGAATGATTTGCGTCTGGAAATTTTAAATATGAAGACTCTTGCAAGAAGGCGAGCAGAGGCAGCGGTGCTATTTATGTATGATATTTTAACGAGGAACATCGATGCAAAATTGCTCTCTGAACAAATCTATTTTAATATTGGACGTAGACAGTTAAGAAATACAGAATTAATTAAAATTGATGTCTTTTCGACTAATTTTGCGATGATGCAGCCATTGACCAGAATGTCAAATATGTTTAACAGAATTAGTAATATTTTATTTGAGACTGGAAATAAGAATCAATTTAAAAATAAAATTAAGAAAGTTGAAGATATTGTATTAGGCCTATATTGACGTTGTTATTGATATATTCTTGTCATCAGTTTTGATCAATTCGTTCACTTTAGAGTTCTACTCCGAAATCATTAGGATTGGTAGACGAGTGGATGAATTTCGCGTGCTTATGATCATTTCTGTATGTATGATGAATATGAAATTTATTTAAATTGTAACACTGTAAATTGTACATTCGTGAGAGCGCCTGAAAAGGCAAGCAAATAAATAAATAAATAAATGTCACCTTATTGGTGATTGTAGGCATAATAATTTGTATGCAAAGTGTTTGAAAATTAAAGTATATAGTATGTCCAATATATGCATAACACTGGTATGTTTTTCATAGATAATTATCTCAGATAAAAAAAGATGAATATGAAAATGTGAAAAACAATCAACTTTAATCAACTTACTTAGCCAACTAAAATCGAATAAATTTATCTTTATTATTATACAGTCAGTTAGTCATTTTGTTTGCACACGGGTATGAATTAAAAACCAACATTGAAATTTTATGAAAGATGAAATAATAAATGAAAAATCATAATATAAGATAACATATTTTTTATTTTATGCTCTTTTTAAAGTATGTAAAAGCGGCATTAAAATAAAATTATTAAAAAAAAATTCAAGATCTATCAACTAGAGGTGTCAGTTGCCCAGGCTGATCCATGGATTTCCAGGATTTGGCCTGAATTCCAAGCCTTCCTATTTGGAATGTCATATAAAAATATATATAAAATTATCTACACCAATTTTTCATGAAATTCCAAATAGGAAGGCTTGGAATTCAGGCCAAATCGTGGGAGTCCATGGATCAGCCTGGGCAACTGACACCTCTAGTTGATAGATCTTGAATTTTTTTTTTTCTATAGTCAAAAATTAATTTATTTTTACGTTTTTCCTACCGGATAACTGAGAAAAATCAATTGGAAATTTTGTCATTCTTACACAATTACAAAATAATAGAGAAATTGATGCTTATCCCAAAAAAAAAAAATGATTAAGTTTTGAGCATGCTCATTTATTACTCATTTAATCATGAGTAACTTCGTCAAAATTAATCACTTAGCAGCAAGTTAATCATGATTAAATGAGTAAATATTGATTAATTAATCTTGATTTGCACAGCTGTACGCCGTACTACTTGTTCAAGAGGTAATCTCTTCTGTTTTATACGTGATTTAAGAAACTGGAGATGATTCTCAAACGGATAGGTGCTAATTTCGTTCAAATTTCCTAATTTTTCAATGTCGTCTGTCACATGACTCAACAAGTGAATGTTACTTACAATGCTATGTGTGCCATAAATATCATTACACATTTCGATATACCGATTAAACCAGATTTTGGCTACCGGTAGGTATTTTTTATAGGCATCGACATAACATATAATCACTGCGCATGATAAAATCAAGAAATGATTGTACACAATCGGTGGCAAATGATCTTTCAATACTACAATGCCGTAGTACAATAAAAAAGATCGGTATTCTGTTCCTTTCCAGAACTTCACCTCTTCCAAACTGCGCACGGCCCGATGAATTTCCCTTGGTTTTTGCGCATTGAAATTCTTCAATTTTTTGTTAATGGTCATAAGTTCATTTTTTCCCCATTTCGTATCATAATTAACAGCACCAATCTTCTAAGTCAACAACAATCTGCAATTAACAAAATTTTCAACAATGGAAACAGAAACACAAGGATTTTATGATTACCTTTTCATCACACCTAATTCAAATAAATGTAATGGATCGGATGTTGGGAAAGAGCACACCATGTCGATTTGCAGCTCTTCCAATGGTGATGTTTGCGTATGGTGTTGATTATTAATCTTAGCTCTGAAATTTTCATCAGTTCGCAGTTGACAATCTGTTTGTGGAAAGTACATTCGATGTGCTTCTTTAGAAAAAATCCCTTGAGCGATACACTTCTGGCACCCAAAACGATGGTTAAAATTAACTGTGCCTAGAACAAAAATGTCATTCAATTAATTATGTCATAGTTCACATGAAATAGCTTCCAATTTCACCTTTAACAAACGCTCTTGCAGGCGAATCGCATATGCAGAAGTGAAAACATATAGTGATAAGATATTCATTAATAGCAAGCCCATTGTTCATTAAATTTTTCAGTTCTGTGGTAAAAGGCCTCAAAAATTCATCGAGATTGGTTGGTTTTGAATATGATCCGCACCAGATTGCGATAATAAATGGACGAATATGTGGCATATCTATTTTCATTTTTTCAGATGTAAAGAATTTTCGCATAGTTAGTAAACATTTTAAACATAATTTTTATGAAAAAGTAACCTACTATGTATACATGATAAAATGGGCCAAAATGTTACTTTAGAACTTTTAAATAATGGTAGCCCATCCATGTTGAATTTTAACGAAATGGATATGTTTTCATCTAGTTTTGAGAATATGGTACTCAAATTTTTAGCAATACCATTGTACCAATACTTTCCTCCGGCAGCTAGTACAATATCAACAGTTTTGGGGGTATGAACAAGTGTACGATAATCTTTGGGCAGATCATCTATTCCTTAAATGTAAAATGAAAATTGCAATAGAAATTTCATTCTATTCCTCAATATTCTCACCAATTCAACAGTATTCATTTCATACGTCAATATTAACGCCTTTCTAATGAAACAGAATATAAAGCATATTGATGAATATGTAGAATTTTTAAGTATAGTGGTGAATAATGAAAATTGCTATAAATATCAATTGTCAAATTGAATTGTCATAGAAAATTTTTCATTTCGATACTTCTTTATCGACACTTGTCGTGTCTAGGTAATACTGACACGGTGACATGTAGACACCATGGTGTTATATTCGCAAACGTGATTATCATATCCAACATTTATTAATATTAATTCAAGGCAGTCACACACACAAATTAAATGTTGGCGCCATTTGTACTTTATACAGTAGAGACAGCAGAGCTACCATAAAATGACGTTTTTGGTAGCTCTTGGTTGGCAGCATTGAGCTGTCATTTGCAATAATACTTACATATGTAATATTAAAAACCTTAACCAAAATGACCGAAATTTCAAGTTCGTGAGTATTTTCATATTTTTTTTTTCAAATTTATTTGTATAGTATGTATTTTATACTATTTTTTATTAAATACAATATTTCAGAAGTGAAAGCGTTTATCGTATTCGATTTACCAACGATCAGATTCAGGTTGCGCAAGAAACAAAATATGAGGCGCAAACTCAATGCGTAAAAAACAACACACCTGTTGTTTTTGATGGCCACAAAACACAGAAAGAATGGTATCACGATTTTGATCTATTTTTCATCAATTTTGCGAAAGAAATTCGACACAAATGTGCAACACAAAAGCAAGCTGATGCCGTTTTTGGTTTATGTGAAAATCTCATTCAAAAGCAAATGGTTTTATGTATAAATTTGCTTCAAGAAAAAATTAAAATTAGTGACTTTCAAGATATTGAATCTACAATTCGTGTGGGCTCACAATATATTTCGGAAAAACTCCAAGAGCATCAAACACAATATAAACGTTTAAAATTGTTGCGAAAGAATCCCTTGTATATTGAACCAGAAACCAAAGTGATTGGTTTAAAGTGGAAAACACAAACAAACGATGAACAAAAAATTCCAAATCACACAATGGTTCAAACTACATTCGAATACGTGTCAATTATAAAATCGCTAAAAGTGTTTTTTTCAAATAAAAAATTTCGAGATCAGTATTTTACCTATCAAGAAATGAAACACAAGTGTATACCTAATGAATATCAAGACGTCTGTTGCGGCGAAGTGTATGCAAAAAGTGACTTTTTTCAACAAAATCAATATGCAATACAAATTGAACTATCTGTTGATGACTTTGAAGTGTGTTCTCCATTAAAAAGTAAAACTACTATTCATAAAGTTTGTGGAGTTTATTTTAGACTTCGTAACATGCCACCAGAGTTTAATTCGAGGCTCAATTCGATACATTTAGTCGCTTTATGTTTAACTGAGAATATGAAACCTGGTGATTGCTCTTTTGATGATATTGCAAAACATATTCTATCTGACCTTCAAAAATTGGAGAATATTGGAGTCGAAGTTTCACCTGGGAATTTCGTCAAAGGCACTCTTGTTCATACATCACATGATAATTTGGGTGGAAATCAAATTTTGGGATTTGTCGAGTCATTTGTTGCAGAGAACTGTTGCAGAATTTGTGAATGTAGTCGTTCCAACGATTTTCAAACGCTATTTAAAGAAAATTCAGAAAAACTACGACGAAAATCATCATATGAGTATCAAATTAATCAGCTTAATGAAAGCGGTGAAGCTGTTGTTAAAGGAATTAAACGCTATTGCATACTTAATGAATTGAAATATTTTCATATGCTTGATAATACCGCTGTAGATCTTATGCATGACGTGAATGAGGGAGTAATACCATTTTTTATCCAGTTTGTTTTTACACGCATGATAAATAATCGTATCGCAAATTTAGAGACAATTCAATGGTTGGTTCGTGACTTCAATTATGGAATAAACAATCAAGATATTAAACCATCACTGATCAAATTGAAAAAGCGATCTTTAGGACAAAATGCTTCCCAAATTCTTTGTGTGTTGAAGTTTTTGCCATTCATATTATTCGATTATAAAAACCAATTGACTGAAGAGTGGCAAATGATGGATTCTCTGCTTGAATTAATACAAATTATCTACTCTCATAAAATTCGTGAAACTGATTTGATGCGTCTTGAAAATTTAATTGAAAAACATTTATGGGATCTTGTGCAAAGAGGCCAAAGCTTAATTTTTAAGCATCACATGCTCATTCATTATCCGAATGTGATAAGACGATTGGGACCGGTTGTACATGGATGGATGATGAGATACGAAGCGAAACACAAGACTTTCACAGCCCAAGCACACAACACAAACAATTTTATCAATATTCCGAAAAGTTTAGCTTATCAGCATCAAGAATTTGCCGCTCAACAAATTTTATTTGAAAACAAAATTGAACCGGCCAAGAAGAAGACGAAATTCACTAAGCATTCTGATTATGAGAAATATTCTTGTATAATTTTGGATCGTGACGTGAACAATATCTGTGTAATAGAGTTTTTGCGTTATAATAGTTTTACATATAGAAGAGGCCTTATCTTTTTGAGAGATGAACGAATCCATAAAATTAAATTAATTTTACAAGATAAATCCGAGTTTTTGTTTGTTTGCCAAATTTTTACTTTTGAAAAATCATGTATTTCTTCTCATAGCTTTAAAATGAATGAAGAAGCAATATTTCATGTTGTGCTTTTCAATAATAATGATTCAATCAGGAAAATGGTAGTCGATGAAGTTGACATAAAAGGAAAATCTTATTTCCTTGTTGAAACACTTGAACAAATAAATGTATGAAGAAATTTGAATGATTTAAAAAAATAATGAATAAAAAATAATGAGTGAATATTTTTAGTTTTACAATTTATTTCATATTTATATCATAGGAGGTAAATTGGCACAAATATCAATGAAAGAATTTTGATTTTCTAATGGTTTCAAATCATGATTAATCTAAATCAGTATGAAAAAACGGTTCAACGGTTTTATGCTTTTAAGTATAATGCTATGGTAAGAAAAAAAATGGTCCATTGAAAAAATCCAATTTTGTCGAATTCCGACTAAATTATTAATTGAAGTTGCATTAAAACTGAATGCAATCAAAAAACATTTTTAAATTATTCAATCAAATTTATTTCTTTATTTCATTCTTGAATAAACTTTATTGTATTCGAATTTATCTATACATTCTCTAAAGTTCAAATATAAAATATAAAATATAAAATATATCTTAATTTTTAATACGTTCTTGGATTGTATGGATTATGGTGAGAAAATTAATACGTTCTTACTTCACGCACAAAATATACAAACATTGAATAGAAAATATTGAAGCGAAAGAAAAAAAAAATTAAATTAATTATTTTAAATAATCATAAGAAGTCAAGTGATGTCATTGCAAATGGATTACTCATAGTGAGATCGAGTGAAGGTTGATAATATTCAAAAAAAGTCAAATTGTTTGATTGTTGATATTACGTAATTGAAATTGAATCAAAAACTTGCTTAGAAAGCAGCGACTTTGGTGTTAATTTTTTTTCATCATCATTAAATTTATAAACAAATGTTGTAAAACCATTCATAACTTGTTGCAAATGATTATGAAAAGGAATTTGAAAGATTTTATGAATCTTGATAAACATATCCAACATTTGAACGAAACTGAATTCTTTTGGCACCTTCAAATAAAAAAACACATAATTGATTTTACTGTGATAACAAAATGGAAATATCCAAAATGTTGTAAATGAGATGAATCCAAATTCTGACGTTTCCAAGAACTTACACTTAATAATCTGTTTAAAATGTGAATGTAAAACTTTGTCTCTTTGTCTGCTTTAATGAATATGACATGCGCAAAATGGTTGTTTCGATCAATCAAATCCATAGGCTCAGTATTGATATCCTTTAAAGTAGAATAAATATTCAAACTTATTTAAAATCGGCCAATGAAAAAAAAGTATTCAAACAATTACCTTGCAAAGTACCAAAAATGATGAAGCAGCTTTAATCAATTTTGTTTTATGCGGCTGAAACAACTTCAAAAAGCAAAAAAAGTTGTGAACGTCAACTTCGCAATGAAAAATATCGTCTTTGTCATCTAATTTGATTTGAAAGAGTTGAAATGGTTTCTTCTTTATTCCATTCCATTGTTTGAACAACGCCTGTTCGTCAATATCACGGAAAAGAACGGTGAAATCAAACAAAAGCTGAAAGTTTAAGAAAAAATTGTTTAAATTAATATAAAAAAATGTTAAAAAACAAGAAGACGAAAGCAATTTATACGCTTTAGCCTGATTTTTCTTTTTGGAAAAAAATAAATTTAAAACAAGCAAGAACTCACTAAGTTTGGATCCACCCTATAAAAATTGAACATTTTTGGAAAATTTCTTTGATCTTGTGCCAAAATGTCACGTCTACTATCAGCAGTTTCATCCAGTTTGTCTTTTAGTTTTTTCATGTCACGTGGGAGCACACAAGATTCGAAAAAACTTACTAACACATCCATATCGATATCACTTTCTTTAAGTGGATCTACGGCTTTTGCAATTTTATTTTGCTTCAACAGTTTGCGTGTCCGATATTTCATGCACTCAAAAACCAGTCCCGTATACTTATCATCATTGTACAAAACATCCTATGAAAACACAGCATGAAAATTAAGTTTTAAAACAAAAATTTAAGTTATTTTACTTACAATTCCACCGATGTTGCTTTGTTTAGTTTCAAGTGATGGAAACAACACAATTGCTGCTTTACAAACTTCAAAAATATCTTCTTTACTGGCTTTAATAGTGTATGTTTCTTCGATGAATGAGGTTATGTTCTGTGCCAGAATTTTTGACGATACTTTTGACAGGCAATGCATATTTTCCTCTTCAATAAAGAGATTATCACATTTTTTTTCCTTCAAATATTCGAATAACATCTTAAAAAAAAGGTAGAATGAAAATATGTGCAAAAAGGTGCATCAAACAAGAATATATTCACCATTTTCATGATAGTTGTCGCAAAACCATCTGGGAACACAACTTGAATCGAAAAATGACTACAATTTTTGTATTGTAACATGATTTGTGTAAATTTTCCATCTGGAATTGGTGCACCGTCTTGATTCAAAAGTTTAACACGAATTTCTTCTTTGTTTTGAATTTGAAACACACTGAAAACTAATAAATGTATGCAATTAGTCGGTCAAATTTTTTTTCATAAATTCAAACAAATTTAATCAGCATAGAACTAACTATTAGTGGAAAATACTCTTTCACATTCTCCTGGAACTAATTCACCTTCATTTATTTCAATGATGCGAGTTAATTTTTGAACTTTAATCGAAAAAAATAACGAACTCATTTTTAATCGGAGGACCGTGTGATTACATTGCTCAGATTATATGACATTTAATAACCGAATAAACATGCTCAATATTAACAACCAAGAGCTACCATAAACGTCATTTTATGGTAGCTCTGCTGCCTCTACCGTATAAAGTACAAATGGCGCCAACATTTAATTTGTGTGCAGCCTGGAAAATTATTCCAAATTTTATCCATAACTTTTTTGAAACTAAATTGAAGATTATTATCATATAGTTAAGATTAATGTTATGTTCAATGTGAGTTGATTGACATTCATATTGACAATTTCAATATATTCATTGTTCATTCCATTTAGATTTTTTAGAATATGTTCTCGTTTTTTTTGTATTTACAGACCGAAAATATAGGCCAATTTGATTTAGATGGCTGGTGGATTCGGCATAAAGATGATTTTCCGATTTTGTTTAAAATTTTTCTTAATGTAAGTTGCACACCTGCAACTTCGGCCTCTGCTGAACGTGCATTTTCAACCACTGGAAACATAATCACAGAAAAACATTCAAGACTTTTGCCAGAAACAGTTCACAATATTATGATATTAAAAAACAATTTGTAATTTTTACTTAAATGAATAAAATGTACAAAAAAAAAATAGCCAAAGAATAACGCTATGAGAAATCATGGCTTCTTCCTTTGGCTATTTTTTTTAAATTTCAAGCTTGTATCCTTAAGGAGAATAAATCGGGAAAACGAACGAACCCGAACCGAACCAAATTTTTTTATAACGAACCGAACCGAACCCGAACCAAAAATCGGGAAAACGAACGAACCCGAACCGAGAATTACCGGTTCGTAGACACCTTTAATTGACATATGCCATTGAAAAAATCAAAACATTAGACAAATCTGTTTTATCGGCATTCAAAATATTTACTTTTTCCATACCGTATTCATCACTATTCACCATATTCTCTCATAAGTATGACAAACTATTGTTTATTATTCAAGATGCATAATATTCTATATTTAGACAGTTTGCAAAAAACCTTTAGTTTACAGCACAATTATCCAAACTTAACTTGAAACATGCAGATACACTGTTATTATTTACATCGGCAGCGTCAAATGCCAATGGATTATTCGTGTCTTTTTTGGCAAGCGATTCAACATGTTCTTTATTACACTGTAACATGTGTTCTTTTATGTTAAAGAAGCTTATATATTAATGCCTGGCATTTTTTTCTTTTAAGCAATTCGTTTTCAACAACGTTTCAAGATTATTAATTCAAGTTTAAAAGAGTTCTTGCAGTTGTTGAGTTATATTTTTAAAATCAGCAGTGATTTCCTCTATTTGTCACTCCACTATCAATATTCAGCGGCTGAAATACAAGATTAAAGATACAAGCGGCCATAATTGATCTGTAGAAATTTACATACAGGTTTTGTGACTCAACCATTGTGAAACCTCTTTTTAAAAATGAGGTCTTCACCAATTTTTTTATTTTAGTTTTTCTCTTTTTTTGTTTTGAATTATTGACCAAAAGTATTTTTTTATTAAAACGAGGTCGAAACCATTCCAGTGAGTGTTTGGTTCTCAATATCACTTCAAGAATAACTGACTTACCAAGGAATGAACATTGGTTTTTTACTTCCATAGAAATTGACTTTTAGATGTGTGTGTGTGTATGTTTGTCCGTACCTCCCTCAAAAAAAAACGTTCTATATTTTTTTGCGATTTTTCCGTTCCCTTGTTCTAATGAAAAGTCTCTCAATGTGGAAAAGTACAAATTATTTCAATTTCCATAAGCTTTCAAAAGTGCATTCAGACTTTATATATATATATTTTTGCTCTCACCCCCGGTAGTTTTTATATTTGATTCAACAAGTAAGTGTGTAAAGTTTCATGAAGATCTGAAGACTTGTAGTGCTATCGCAAGACTCACAAATGTTCAAAAATCAATTCATTAGGAAAAATCACGAATTTACAAAATATTAGCATATTTTATTCAACAATACTGGGGATTTATGTCATATTTTTTTGCAGTATTTTTGCCAGGTTTTGCATATACTGATGTTTAACGTAATAAACCCTCAAATAAAAAGCAAAATTCAAAGTAGATTCATTTGGGACATTTTTTCTGATTTTCTTATTAAAAACACAGTCGACTTTTGATGATTATATTTAGCTAAAAATGGTTAAAAGTGAGTAAAATCGGTTAAAATCAATTGAGAATTCTCTCATTTTGCCCAAATTAACCGATTGATTGGTCAACCATAAAACTTTCACAAGGGAATTGATTATAAAACAGTTCGGTACTACCGTCGGCGGTATTTTGTCAATTGCTTGTTTTATCCAGTAGATAGCATCCAAACAATTAATGCTTGAGACTAATTCGGAAACATTTGGAACTGTATCACTTTGTGCAAGCAATCGTTTTACAGCAAGGGTGCGATAATGAACTTTAAATGAATTTATTATGCCTTGATCTAATGGTTGCACACTGCTTGTTGTGTTTGGCGGCAAAAAACAAAGTTTGACATGAGATAAATTGAAATTTGGATGGCTGGTTGCATTGTCGAGAAACAGCAAAATTTTGCGTTTTTGTGTGGCCATTTTTCGATTCAATAGAATTAACCATTCATGGTTGTCGTCAAATGATCGGCAGTGAGTTCCTCAGCCTTCATTTTATTCTTGAACTTCACTTTACTTTAAGAGACAGCCGTCCACGTTTTGTTGCATTTTTCGAAGCCATTCTCACTACAGGTTTACCAAATGCTGTAACACATTACATTTAGCATTACAGGCAAAAGTAATGTTAGAGTAACGGCGGTAATGAAAGCAGTAACAAGCGCAAAAAAAGTGCTCTCAATCACTTGATTTTATCGTCAGCATCTTATCATCATGATGTATGATTGAGAACATTTTTTTTTCCACTCGTTACTGCTTTAGTTACCTCCGTTACTCTAACATTACTTTTGCCTGTAATGCTAAATGTAATATGTTACAGCATTTGGTAAACCTGTAATTCTCACAAGAATTTTCGTTGCAACTTATCAATTTAGGACTCGACATCCGAATGAAGTATTTGCATTTGATTTGTGGGTGACAGCGTTCGAAAATTATATTGAAAATTCGTTTGGATTTGTTTTGATTGACTCTCATTTGTGCTACATAATCGCAGTTTAAATGGCGTTGTTTTTGTTACCGTTAAAATTTGTAAACATCACAATAAGGCAAGCAGAGTGTTCTGGTTTCACTATCACAAAAAGAATTGTAAAAAAAAGAAAGAAAAAAGGAAAAAAATAAGAATTTAAAATGAAATTAAAATATGTATAAAGACACAAGACATAAACAAACAACTGGATTGTATTGAGATGTCAAATGTGTGTAGACAATAAGAAAATCTTGTCTAATTTAGTTTTAGTTATAACTATAAAAAAATAGATGGCGTCACGCGTAAAATTGATTCTTCCTAGAAAATGTAAATTGCAAGCAAAGAATAGAAAAACGTGGTGTAGGCACGGTCTCTTCTCTTTGGACATTGCTTGGAAGCGGTCATACAGTAACTGATTGTAAGAAAAATTGTAAAATTTAACGAGACTGATTGCATTAAAGAGAAAATATTCCAATTCAATTAAAATCAAAGTTCAATCTATTATTTAAAACAAATTTTGAATTTATTCACTCAAAAGGGCGAATTTGTTGAAGATTGTTGAATTAAAAAAAAAAAAAAAAAAAAAAAAAATAAACTTTAATTTCAATTTTATTGAGAAGTGAGAATCGACAGATGACCACAAAACGGCGAATATAGATAGAATTAAATTGGATGGTGGACAAATCACTCGATGCGATAAAACGGACCCGAGTGTGAACTGGGACATTTTATTAGGTCCAGCGAGAGAAATTTTAACTGATAAATGGAATTGATTAGCTCGAAGCGATTAAACGGACCCGAGCTGGAATCGTTCTCGGAAATATAGAGATTCAGTGATTAAAACTCATTTATGTAAGTCCATTCTAAGTTTTGTCGAAAGGAGAGAAGTGGCATATTTTAATTTGAATATGATG
>JAQOWM010000372.1:0-23096 GCA_029041755.1 Resseliella maxima | reverse complement strand
TTAAACGAAAAAAAATATCAAAGTAAAATGTTAAAGCGCAGAAGAGATGATGTCAATGATGAAATTGAATATGAACCTGAATTTTTGAATAAACAATCTGAGCAAAATGAAATGCAACTCTCAACAAAAACAATGAGACTGACAAATGTAGCAACTGTTCTCAATGCAAATGGAACTTCACACAGACTTGGTGCTACAATTTGCAACGCTCTTCTCAAAGATTTGAATTTCATATCTGAAGATCATATTATAGATCCATCAAAAATGAGACGCGAGAAAGAAAGAGTTGCAAAAGAAGCAACAATTGCTCATATGAAACAATTGAAATTATTCATCGATAGTATACAGGCATTTGCCTTGTATTTTGATGGAAGAAAGGACAGCACATTCACTGTTATTTGTAATCCAGACACGAACCAAGCAAATCCCCGAATTGAAAATCAAAATCATCATGCACTTTTATTTCAACCATGTGATAAATATTACACACATTTAACGCCAAGTGGATCTAAATCACCAGATACAGCCAAATGTATTTATGAAAGATTGCTTAGAGATGGGATTGATTGTAACAAACTACAATTTATTGGCAGCGATGGCACAGCATTCAATACTGGACACAAATCTGGTATACTGAACTTATTTACCTTCAACATTTCCGTGAATTTGTTCATTTTTCACATTTTTTTTTTTAATATATTATTAATTTTAGGAGTAATTATTGAAATAGAGAAACTGCTACACCGACCATTACACTGGATAATATGTTTAATGCACTTCAACGAATTACCACTGAAATCTATGTTTTGTCAATTGGACGGCTCAACCTTAGGTCCAAAAACTTTTTCAGGTATGATTGGAAAGCGCCTTGAAAATTGTAAAAATATGCCTGTGCAAAAATTTGAGAAAATCTTTACGGACGATATGCCTATTTTACCTCAATCAATTGTGAATGACCTAAGTTCTGATCAAAAATATATGTACGATATAATTGATTCCATTCAAACTGGTAAATGTAGCACTACGTTAGCAAGTAGAAAGCCGGGGCCACTTAATCATGAAAGATTTCTCACACTTGCTTGCCGAATTTTACGCTTATACGTGGCGACAGAAAAACCGTCTAAAAACCTTCGAATTATGTCAAAATATGTAGTTCGGGTTTATGGTCCAATGTGGTTTTTAATCAAAATGAAATCACATTTGTATTATGGTCCACGTCATTTGTTCAAATTCATACAATTTATCGAATGGCTCCCTCAAAATATGAAAAATTTAGTGAAAAGGGTCATTCAAAATTTTAGTCAATTTTTTTCTTCTTTATCTAAAATTAAATTTAAATAATAAATCAACATTTCTTCAAATCAAATTCAAACTCCTCATAACTATAAGAAAATATCATGATATGATCAACTTTGAAGAGGAACATAGTTTTGAGCCTCCAATATCAAAAATGTTGTCAAATGATGGGTTAAAAGATTGCGTGCAATTAAAAAACAATCAAATCAGAAAAATGTTAGAAGGGATTCCATCACATACACAGGCCGTCGAATGCGCCATAAAATTGGTAACTGAATCTTCTATACACGTAAGTGGCGAAGAAATGAGAGAAGGACTAATTTACAGCAAACTAGCGCTTAAACATATATTGAAAAAACCAGATACCAAAAAAGATTTCATTGATTTTATGAATGAAAATTTATATGAATAATTGTCATTTGTAATATGTAATATCTAATAAATAATAATTATTCTATAAGATGGATGTACATTGTACAAGGTTTTTTTTTATTGAAAATTTACTCAAAAACCAGCATTTTTATAGAAATATTACACAAAATATTGCATAAATTCCTGAAGAAACTAATTTTTATGTCAGATTCCATAGATTATTCAATTATATTACGATTTTTTGAAAGAATAATGTAATTATCAAATGTTTTGACAGTCAAAATGATACTAATAATTGCGAAAAATAGGATTTATCACTAATTTTAACATTTACAAATGGAGCCTAACTGGCGGCGCACCTGAAAATGAATTTTTTCGACTTTCATTGATTGATTCGTGTTCAGGGGACCCCCCTGCATAGGTTATGATGCCGGCTGAAAAAAAAATTGGGTTTTGCTACACCCTAATGCATAATTCGCATTTCCACATAGCATATTCATAAGAAAAGAGGCATTGGCCCAATAAAAATAATAAAAAAAAATAATAAATTCATTTAAAAAGATAAAAAAAGGCTAAAGCCAAGAAAAGGGGAAATTTCCCAAAAAAGAACTCAAGTAGATAAATGAATACATATAAAAAAAAAAGGAATCGAAGAATGCATAAAGAAGATCCTCATATGAATTACAAAAGAAAAAAAAAATATACTGTGATTATCATACGATGCTTTGCTCTGACTATATCGAACGCAATATCCATATCAATTGAATTGTAAGTACCTTGGATAATTTTTTCAATTCTTGAAAAAATTCTCATTAGAAGGGGAAGTGTGTTATGGTTTCGATGAAACCATATATTTAATTCAAATCAATTGAGTAATAAAAAAAAAATATAAAATAATAAAAATAAAGAAAGAAAAGAAAATTAAAATTCATGGAATAAATCAAGAGCGTGAAGTTGGCGCACATGCATTGTATGTATATAGCTTAAGTATTGAGCGCTGACAATGTACTAAATTGGGCAACTGAGACAACATCGCAAACTGCAAGAAAGTGACAGTTCATCAAAACGTGAAGAGAAATCAAGTCAAATGATTGAAAGTGAATTGATTTGTCTTTCTTCTTATCCGGACCTTCATCAAGTAAAGACATAATTATCATTGGAAAAGTAATCCATCAAGAACGAGTCAATTAATTCAATTTATTCGCCTTAATTGCGTAGAAATCGACTAAGTGTGAGAATAATCGGCCTTAATTGCCCAGTACAGTGAATTCACGTGAAAGTATTCAATTAAAATTAGTGCAAATCACCAGCTAATTGCAAATCAAGGGAATTTCACGGATTTAGCGGCAAATCTATTCAGAACCAAGATTCAACACGATAATTAGCAGTTTTCTTCGTGAATCAACGTAGTTAAGTGCTCAGAACATTGTCAGACAAACTACACAAAAAATTGTAAGTAGATTTAAGGTTTATTGCGATCGCATTTCCGAATAATCTTAATTAAAAGACCGAATTAAAAGAAAAACGATAAGAAGGAGTTTTCTGTTATCTTCCTATAAACGACCCGCTTGCAATTTCAGAAATATTTTAAATAAAAACATAAGGAACATAACAATTGTATAAAATAATTAGCTCTTGAATGAATAAATGATATTTTGGTCGAGAAATAAAATTTAATTTGTGATAAGAGAATAGTTAGCAAAGGCGAAGAATCGTAGGGTTGGTCCATTCAAAATGTATTGCAACAAATTCTTGTCATTTTAAACATTCCGAACAATGCGAAACACTGAATTTCAAAGCAAAAGTTGCCATCAAATATCAGACCGTGAAATTATAATAACTATGCACAGCGAATTAATTTCTACAATAGGAACAAATGTTGGAAATTATTACTAGAACAAGAAATTATTTCACAGAAATTATTTCCAAATTAAGAGAAATAAATTCCAGTATTACAGGAATTGTTACTTCAGAAGTTAATGTGGTGAAGTCCAGAGTACTTATTTATAATAATACGCTTTCCTTTATATTTTTGTTTTATTTAATTTTATTTTTATTTTTTGGAAAGAAAACTTATTTTTATGTCTTGGCTCGAAGGCTCACAAAATTCAACTAACTTAAATCTATGGCTGACTTATACTCATTAGCTAGCAATGTACTTATCTCTGATCGATATATTACTTATCAGCGATAACTGATCGATGCGCACGTTAGAGGTGGGATTTAACCATGCGTGTGCGATATGGATAGAAGTGCATGTGTTATCGAATTATGCGTGTGCATTAGGATACGCATTATGTTATTTTTATTCAATATGAATCGAATCGAATACATTCATATTCCCAATGAATATATATGTATTGCATAATGTTCTTATTTAAGTATGAAGGATATGTATAGTCAGTGAACGTAATACCGAGCTGGCTATACTGCCTCAGACGATGGAAAAAAATTTGAGTTTTCAGGCTCAAATTTTTGTCCGGGTAAAGGTGTGAATTTTCACACTTTCAAAAAGGATGAAGATTCGATTCTTAAATGTGGTTAAAAATGTAATATTAGTTGTGTTTTTCGATTCAAAAGAGTGACATCAGTTTTTGTTTTGAATATTTCAGCTTAAATTACATAAAGAAAATTTTGAAATTAAATCTATTTTAAAAAAGTGTAAAAATGAATTCGCGGTAAATAAAAAAGTTTATTATTATTTTTTTTTTGTAAAATGTGGTTGAAAAAAAATTGATATTATGTCAAGTGTTATTGTTAGTTTCTACACTGTCAAAATTATTAGTGAAGTTGGTCACTGATAGTCTGTTAAAATACGGAATTGACAGATTTTCCGCGAACTTTGAGTGCATTGAATGCTGTAACATTGACAATAGTATGACAAATTCGCTTTAACCTCCATCTAGTGACACTCAAGTCTCCATATATAGAATAAAATGTATCAAGAAATATTGTATTGTGTGTAGAAAAATAAATACACTTAAATTCATTTAACATATCACAGGCGCCATCTGTTGAACCTTTAGTATTTGAAGCACACAAAAATGTCATTGAATAGTCCGCTTGATTTTCCGTTAAAATATTCAAAATTATCTGAAAACCACGTAAATTTACCATAATTTCAATATATTATGACGTTCATTATGACATTGAAACCATGGTGTTTTTATATAATTTTCTGTTAAATTTGAATATTTCAACGGAAAATCTGTCAATTTCATATTTTAACAGACTATCTGTGAACAACTTCATGAATAATTTTGACAGTGTGGTTTGTTGATTTTCACGCCTATTTAACAGAATAATGCACGCCAAAAAGTGTATGTTATGTTTCTTGTGATACAGTGTAAACAAATAAGTACGTGTTTTTTTGAAAGTCCCGTCAAAATATGCTGATTCAGAAGTGGAACACAAAAACGTCTTTTACCTTGAAAGAGAAAATGAGAAATGGGTCATGTCTTTGTAAGCAACTTTGAAGCTTAGTTTTTGGTAATTAAAATTGAACATTTTAATCAGTCATATTTGAGGTGTAGCCGTCATTAGCAGAAGAGAATTATGAACAGAATAAAAATAGTAAGTACAGGTTTATTTATGAACATTTTCTGTTAGCCATTTATTTTGCATGAGTGTGAAAGAGAAATCATTTGACCGCTAGTCCGATAATTTTAAATTGGAAATTGAAGATCTAGCGGCCAAATAATTTCTCTTTTACTCTCAGACAACATAAACAAAAAAAATAAATTTTTTCGCATAAACTCATATAACAATATCCATCGCAACGGATTTATGCGTTAGTTAGGCGTAGGCATTGATTTTTTCCTTCTTCTAAACAACAAGACACATTTACTTGGTTTTTACTATTAATATTAATACATATAATATGTATGTTATAATTTTTTTCAGGTGATCATGTTGCTGTGCATGAGCTTACAGGGAACAGTAAGTTGGGAAGAACAGTTGATGCAGCCCATACCAGAATTGTGGCAGCAAATCCAAGGAAACAAATTTTCTGATTCTGTAGCAGTTGACAAATTATTTGAAGAATTGGCAACATGCAACGCACATTATGTTCCTGTTATAAAAACCAAAGAAACGAATGAACGAGTTCCTATTATGATTGATAGTTGTTATTGTTTATCTATTTTAAAAAATTCGCTGGAATCTATGATAAAATACAACGCTTCAAAAATTGCAAAGCAGCGAGGAACGCACTACTTCACGGCTACTCCTTCTTGTTGGAAGTTTATGCAAACTCCAATTGATTGTAGGCTTTATGATATATCAAAAAAAGGTGATTTTGCACTCAAAAGATGTGTTCAATACTACGTAACACAACAGGATCACCCAGAGCAGAGAATAATTGACGCACCTTTGCTTTTCGGAGAGGATCTTCTCGAACCATTCGAGTTGTCTGCTCATTAAAAGAATAATATATATTTTTTGAACTTTGACTTCTGCGCCAACGCTCTTGAATTCCCATTCAGATAAAATCTTCTTCTATTAAATTTATAATATTAAGTTCGATGAATGCGTTTTGATTACAATAATAGAATTTTTGTTTTTCTCTAAATATATGTGTGAGAATAATCGTAAAAACCTATGTGTGTGTATGTGTGATCATTTTTTTTAAATTTTAATCATAGTAACTGTATTATAATCTATTGTACAATAAAGTCATTTATTTTCAATTTAAATGCGATTTTCATTTATAGTCGCGGCAGTAACAAAAGTAATAAATCAAATTAAAAAAACACGTACTTATTTGCTTACACTAAAATATTCGCTTCACTGGTATTCACTAGACTAAATTTTAGAAAATTGGTTTAAACCAAAAGAACTTGAGATATTCGAATTAATGAACGATTTTTTCACACATTGGTCCAGATTGGGTCCACCTGCTCCTCAGGATTCACTTAGTTCCAGTCCTATCGATTATTCAATTCACACAAAGTTTTACCTGTCCAAGTAAGGTTCAAAATTGCATGAATCGTTTTCTTCTTGGTTTCTTCCATGGTGAAAATATAAATGTAACTGAATTAAATTCATATATCACACAGCGAATTATTTATTATTTTTCATATATTCAAATAAATATTCCTTTCAGACCAAACATTGAACAAAACATTCTCACTATTATGATATAATGTGAAATTTGATATTAAATACATACGCCTATCGGATATGTCTCACCCATTCTTCTGGAATGTAGAGAACAATGACTCATGTGTAATGGTTTGTATATTCTTGAGATTGAATGGCGCATTTTGGTTGAAAACATGTTGAAATCCTTTGATAACATTGATTTTAACATGTCTTCAAACTGAATTCGACGAGCACGAAGAATGTTTTCACCAAGTTTCTGCCCAGCTCGAACACTGGTTCAGCGGAAAGAAATTAAATTCATTGCTGGTCAACTTACGTTGGAATCTTCAATCAAATATAGATGAATGAAGCGAAAAGTGATCAATATATGTCAAAATTTATGCTAAATTTCGAAAAAAAGTTCAACAATTTCTTAAAATTTGATATATTAAAGTTTTTTTGTATTTAATTCGCAAAGAGTTTTAATTTCTAACAAGTTTCAGATCATTTCCATTTTGAAAAGATATGTTTTTTCATACAAAAATTGTTAACAAATTCGAATTCTTCGTACCAAAAAAAAAAAACCTCTCAATAACAATTTTCAATGAAATCTAATAAATGAAGAAAGAAAATGACTAAAATGGTTTTTTCTCAAGAACCTTCCAAAAAATTTTGGTATAAAGTCATTTCCATACAGATCAAATTGGTTACGATTTTCGGATTCAGCGTACCCGAATTAGGTGGAAAAGGTCTATTTCGTCGACTCCTTCGAAAAAAAGTTGAAAAAAACTAGTACAGTACATTTTAAGTACAAAGACAAAATGCAATAAATTTGAAATATTTTCAAAGATGTAGATGAATAATTGTTATTGTTTGCATTCAATTTCATTCCAAATGCGTTTCATTGAACAATAAAAATAATAATACATCAACGACTACACCATCCGATGATATTTGGAATACAGTTTACAATAATAATTATTCATCTACACAAACCGATGGTATATGGAATTTGAAATCGATATGAAATAAATAAAATTTAAAAACAAAACAAAAATGTGTCATTCATTTATTCATATGTTTTTTGCAAACTTTACTGTATTTTTAATGCATTCCACCTTTTCCAATGTTTCATACTTTTTCTGCTCAAATTGAAAACTTGAAAACCGATTTTTTACTTTTCAGCACATACCCATGTTGTGTGTGAAAATATTGTAATCGCTCAAAAAGTTTTGTAATCACCCAAAAACACATTTTCTCAGCGTTTTGAAACTTGGAGCACAAAAAATCACTTCATAGATCTTCGTAATGTGACTGTGTGGACCACACCGTGTGCTACTCTATATGCTGTACGCAAAAATTTATTAACATGATAGCGATATTGATCCCTAGATAGAAGTTTTGTTAAGATATGACAATTTTGTAAGGGAACGTACGTAAAAATAGAGAAACAGATATTGCGCATATCGGCCATGTGGAAATATATTTCGATATTAATTCATCTCATTTTGGTGCCAAAAACGCATTTGTTTGAAATGCTTCATTCAACTCACCAAATTTCCTTCATAAGGAAAATCATTTTGTTTGGGACTACTTTAGTTAGAGAATTAAGTTGTATTTATTATGAGAAAACGAAGAATATGTTTTTTTTTAAGACAGAATTTATTAAATTCGTCCCAGAAATACGATGAATTATTTGCGTTGCATTTACAGTGCGGAAAAAGTCATCTTACGGATGTAAGCCATTTGTTTTATTTAAAATATGCATTTATTCAAATCATAGCATATTTTAAGGATTTTTTAGAGCGGACCATTAGGGTTCTTAGCAATAATAAAATCCATATATTTTCTCGTTTGAATTTATAAAACAATATTATTACATATATTTGATATTCTGATTCACCTTACGACGAAACAAAAGTGATATCGTGGTACAAGTCAAATGGCTGCTTAGTTTTATTTTTTTTTATGAAGCTCTGAAGTTGAATAGTCTAAATTTGACGAATATTAAAATGGTTTTTATAATTGAATCTACTTCAGTGGGTTCATATGAACTAACCTAAATCATAAAAACAGCCAAATCGGTTTAATTTCAAATTTTCGTTGAAGAAAAAATTGTTCAATTTTTCTCCATACATATGAAATTTTCAGAGCATTTCTAAAGAAAAAAATATATCAAAATTCTCCAAATTCAACTTGAGCTTACGTTCATGAGGCTGAGTGTCGATGTTTATAGATATATTGTTTCTTTATTTATTTTAATATAATTTCATATTCAAATATTATCTGTTATTTGCTCGAAGCAGGTTGTTTGCTCGGAATCGTAGTAGCGATAGCAAGTAAACTAGCAAGCCTCTAGTCTTGTACTCTTAAGTATAGTTGCTTGACCTAATTACTTGGTCGCGAGTCTACTACAAGTAAGTAGCAAGCAAGGTGATTCACCCAAGCGAGCAAGCAAGTGATCATCGGCTGCTTTCACATCGTTTCAAACTGAATTATTCTCAGATTATTCAAATAACAAAAAATCCAAATATTTCTAATCAATGTAATTTGATGTTTAAGGTCTTCTATAAATATTATTATGACTTTAAAAATATACAATTTCATTCTATATTACTCAATCCGTTGATACGAATTTGAGAGAAAGAAGAATATGATAAACCACAATAGTTACACACACACATGGCGACAGCTCGCACTGATTTGTGTTTTAGTGCCAATTTGCATGTTTTTCGCTATGATTTTGGTGAGAATGAGAATTTCATCTGATTAGCGTGACCCTTGTATATTTTAAATTAGAAACCAATGTAATTCACACATTACACATATATAGGTGCCGGAAACACCGATTTGGTTATTGTCAAAAAACCGAACGGGAAATGCTTTAAAGTCATGGCAATGGTTACGTGGCTGGTACCACTGGATATGGTATACGATGAATATCGCACTCTTCAAAAGTACACAACTGCATCGAGAGCCTGCACAAAATGTACAAAACAATTAATTCACTGCAATCATTCGGAAACCGCTACAGATAAATTGCGACAACTCTCTCGCAAACGAATCTTGAAGCCATTTATTTTGATCACGACGCTCGAATTTTTCAAAATTAATTTACATGTTGATGTAAAATCTAAGTGTTGATGTTTCACACAGAAACGTGTGTTTTTGTCCATCCATTAATCATTTCCAACAATGTTTGCAACATGAAACAAATCCAATGGTCAAATTGAAATGTATTCAAACAACGCGATCGATTTTTGTGAATGCTGATTTGCAAGTGGCGACTCCGTATATTCATGCATTAGCTCCACGCATTATTGAGACATTATGCGCACTCAATTCAAAAAATCCGAAAAATGAGCTTGAACTCAATATAATGCTGGAATCAATTACAACCATTGAGGCACTCATTTCGCTGGCTGAACCGCAGAACAGTAAGTGTTTACGATTTTATTTCTTCTTATTTTAATTTCTCGTTTTGACGCTCAAATTTAATTCCTTTATGCTTTCACAAAGGAAATCTGTTGCAAGGTAATTTTGATATTCCTAAAAACCACACAATAATAGAACTTTTTATTTTATAAATCTTTAATCTATATATTTAATACATTCTAAATTTGTTGTTGTTATGCATCATTCAGGAATTCAACTGCTGACGTTACTAGTGCCGATTTTAATTCGATATTTATTGGAGCCGCACATACTAAAAGTTAGCACGAAATATGAAAGTCAATTACACGAACAATCTTTGCAATGGTTAATGCGCATCGGACCAAAATATCCACACGAATTTAAATCGCTCATGAGCCAATCGAACGATTTGCGCATAAAATTAGAGGCAGCCATCCGATACAACCAACAGAGTACAAATCAAAAGCAGAAAAAGGATTCGCACACAACCGCTAAGTCACAATTGAATCAACCGAAGCCGAACATTGAGCTGAAAACGAATTTTAGCAATTTTTCTTCCAACTAAAAAGAGAAAAAAATTCAACCAAAATCTAACCATGTAACCGCATAGAACAATATTATTAAAAATGAATGATTAACAGTGTTAATTAGTGATATTCATAATCAATTTTAATTAAATAGCAAAAAAACAACGCATGCAAAATCATTTATTTGACTGAAAATATTTGACGTAGAAAAATCTAAACGTTGATGTTTCACACACAAAAACTCAAAATTGTATTTAATTAGAAAGAAAAAAAAAGTGTTTTTTGTTGAGTAAAAAAATTCGATGAATCATGTCATATTTTATTTAAATTGAGAACAAATAAATACGTAGAGAAACCCAAAACGTGTGTCATTGTTGTTGCAAAAAGTAAAAGGCAGATTCTAGTCTGTTTATTTATTTGTTTCCAAGGTGTGAACAAAGAGGAGATGCTATAAAAAACTACCTGCAGCATAAGCAAATGATGCACAGAGTATTCTAATTTTTTTTTTTATGGAATTTCGGAACGGAAAAACCTATAAAAAACATAACATTTGGATTATTTTACGGCTGCAATTGTTTCATTTCTATTTTTGTGATTACATTTTTACAAACGATTGATTAAATTAAAAAAAAAAATCAATTAGATGCAAAATTTCCAAAGTATTCAACCTCGGATAGAAATGGTGATGAATGAAAAATGAATGGTGTATGGATTTATTTTATTTATTTACTTAGCAAAATATATATACCCAAAAATAAGACCCGAAAACCAGTAAAAAACAATATAAAAAAGAATTAGACCTAACAAGCTCCATACAAAATTTCCAATTGACATCTTATACTCTGGTGGAGTTGACTGATCGTTAAATTCTTCGTTGTGATCTTGAGATAGTAGGCGGTATGCGGTTCGGTCTGAAACACCATAAAGATGAAAATTACAAATAGAGATTGATGTCAAGGTCTATTAAATCTATTAGAGATGTCAAGGTAGTGGTCGAAAAAAAAAACAGTATCAACACTAGAAATGATTCGGAAAGTGAAGAAAAAAAATCTCCGGATGCCAATCCATTGGGCTATTGCGCTTGGGGAATTTTAAATACACACATTGTTTTTTTTTTTGTTCATTTGAATTACAGCTTAGTTCAACCGATCGAATCTTACCTTGTTTTGATGATGCCAATTCCTCCAAAGGATTATTCTGCTTGTTCACATCTTGTGCATGTCTAATAAAAGGAGTTAAAAATAAAAAACAGAGTGGAGTATTTAACAACGTATGTATGTTTAATTGAGTAACTGAGAATAAAAGTTACGATACAAAATCGTGCCAGGAAGATTTTTCGTATCGCCACTTTTATTCTCAGCTACTCAAGTGATTTTTCAAAAAATTACCGTAAAATTAAAATGATGTCGCCCATTGATGTAATGCCCATGTGAGTTAGACGTCCATCATTTAATTCCGTTAACATATCCATAGCCATTCGATGTTCATGGAAACTGCGAGCATATTTCGCTGCCACACAATGGGATAGTGTGCCTTACAATGAAAATCAAGAGCACAAACAATAGCGCCATCTGTTGGTATTACGTATATTTTGTTGAAATTTCCGATACGTTTCTATTCTCTCCACAAGCAGATGACATACGTATTTACAAAATGGCTGACTATTCGTGTTTACAGTGCGATTCATTGTCGTTATATTTTATTATTTATGTGGTTTTAATATATGGATAAATTTGTTTTTTTATTTTTTTTAATTTATTCAAGTAAATAAATTTCAATTATTATCGAATAAAATTTCTTTTTCACTAAAGCTCAAACATTTTATGATGAATGCATTAAATTACATGAAATAAAAATTTTCTGCACAAAATCTAGTATCTCGGTTAAATTTTAGGTGGCGCTTATAGAATTTTTACGGAAAAATTTTTGACATTTTCCATTCCAACGCTATCCCATTGCTGCCACATCACCTAATACACCAGCATGTTCAAAGAATTTTACCCATGCATCTATTAAAAAAAAAATAAATGTCCAATTATCAATCACATGACTCAGAACAATACAAGTGTTCTCGAAATTCAGACTTTCTCGGTTGCAGATTTAGTAAATAAAGAAAAAACCTGTTAAATATAAAATACATACCTTCGGATGAGAGCCATGGCCGCTTGTTGTTGTTGTTAACACTGATTTTTGATGGGTAAAACCTAGACAGTTTTTTTTTTTTTTTTTTAAATTTTTTTTTTTAATGTAATTATTAAAAATTTTTATAATTAACCCAAACTTACTACTTTTAAAAAAAGACTTAATAATACCTTTAGTTTCCATATATTTACTTTAGCTTTCAAAGTTCAAAACCCTATAATTTATTAATAAATTATTATCTGTGTGTGTGTGTGAGAGAGAGAGAGAGACAGGCAGAAAGACCAATGTCAATATAGCATTTTTTGGTTTTGTGCCGGCTCGATAAATTTAAACGGATGAATTTACAATTGAGTATAGGGCATAGTTGAAAAAAAATCTTTGCCGTATACACTGGACTCCTTGCATCAAAACCATAAATATTTTAACGTGGATGATGGTAAAAAAAACTATCCTGAATACAGAGGGCCTTTAAAATGCAATTGTTACGCATGCAATATACAACGGCAATAAAATCTGCACATTGTGATTTCTCACTCTCTCTCGCTCGCTCGTTCGGCACATAGATTCGACTAGGGAGAATTACACGCAAATTTTTCCATAAGTAAAAAATGCATTTCCATCTAAAACAACACACAACAAACAAAACAATTTTGTCTCCGCGTCTCACAATATTTTTTTTTGCGTGTGTGTTCCTTTTTTCAAATCAAAAAATTTTGTTTACCTAACACTTCCGTTTACTGCTTCAAGCGAAATTGAATAAATAAAATCTAATTCAGAGACAAATGCTCCAAACTACACAATGATTTATGTCAATGGTGGAAATAAAAATCGTCGTCGTCGCCCGATGAATACGAAAAAGAAGAAAAACGATATTATTCTTTCGGTGGTTATTGTTGGTGGTGCTTTTTATTGTTTGCTTACTATTTCTTTTGTTAATCCAAACATAAAAAACAAAAACAAAAATGGCTACTTTTCACGGAATTCATCAATCTCTATCTATATAACACACACACAGAGCTTTCTAGAGTATAAATGTCAAAACAACATTCTACATTTAATGTCAAATGATGCAGTGTTACCATCGTACATCACATCACAACAAAAAATGTAAACCGAATATTCTCTTTCTCTCTCTCTCTTGTAATGGTTTACATGTTGATGTAAAACCTAAGTGTGTTTTTGTCGTTGTAAAAATATTTTCTTTAATGAATGTTATTTTATTGGATTATCTCGCTTGTTCAGTTGTGTGAGCGAATGAATAAAGCGAAAAAATAAAAAGAAACGCGGACTTAGCCGGTAATTGCCAGCGCATATGTGAAAATAGCTCATATTCACAACTCGGGACCAATAATTCATATGGCACCTAATCTCCTTGCTTTGAATAGTTTTGAAATAGCTTGCTGTGTTACATTTAGTGCTTGTGCAAGCTCTTTTTGCATTTCACTCGAGTCTTAATCTCGGAGAACCACTCTCCAAATTTGGGAAAAGAATTAAATTAAATATAAGAAATCTTTCAGAGTCTGATATATGTGCAATACACTCGTGAGCTAGGGGATCTCGCGGCATTCAAGATGTGAATTTTGTGAATTTTGAGATTACTGTGAACTTTTGTCATCTAGCTGTAGCTGTGTATGAAATACACAGTACCTAATTGCAACAACACTACTTCTACTACATTATTTCAACGCATACACGGACAAGGAATGTATTCATATATACAAATAAAATATAAATTCCATATACCGTCGGTTTGTGTAGATGAATAATTATTATTGTAAACTGCATGAATGAAACGCATTTGGAATGAAATTGAATGCAAACAATAACAATTATTCATCTACATCTTTGAAAATATTTCAAATTTATTGCATTTTGTCTTTGTCACTTAAAATGTACTGTACTAGTTTTTTTCAACTTTTTTTCGAAGGAGTCGACGAAATAGACCTTTTCCACCTAATTCGGGTACGCTGAATCCGAAAATCGTAACCAATTTGATCTGTATGGAAATGACTTTATACCAAAATTTTTTGGAAGGTTCTTGAGAAAAAACCATTCTAGTCATTTTCTTTCTTCATTTATTAGATTTCATTGAAAATTGTTATTGAGAGGTTTTTTTTTTTGGTACGATGAATTCGAATTTGTTAACAATTTTTGTATGAAAAAACATATCTTTTCAAAATGGAAATGACCTGAAACTTGTTAGAAATTAAAACTCTTTGCGAATTAAATACAAAAAAACTTTAATATATCAAATTTTAAGAAATTGTTGAACTTTTTTTCGAAATTTAGCATAAATTTTGACATATATTGATCATTTTTCGCTTCATTCATCTATATTTGATTGAAGATTCCAACATAAGTTGACCAGCAATGAATTTAATTTCTTTCCGCTGAACCAGTGTTCGAGCTGGGCAGAAACTTGGTGAAAACATTCTTCGTGCTCGTCGAATTCAGTTTGAAGACATGTTAAAATCAATGTTATCAAAGGATTTCAACATGTTTTCAACCAAAATGCGCCATTCAATCTCAAGAATATACAAACCATTACACATGAGTCATTGTTCTCTACATTCCAGAAGAATGGGTGAGACATATCCGATAGGTGTATGTATTTAATATCAAATTTTACATTATATCATAATAGTGAGAATGTTTTGTTCAATGTTTGGTCTGAAAGGAATATTTATTTGAATATATGAAAAATAATAAATAATTCGCTGTGTGATATATGAATTTAATTCAGTTACATTTATATTTTCACCATGGAAGAAACCAAGAAGAAAACGATTTTTATTTTTTTTTTTTTATTCCCCCCCTTTTTTATATAATTATTAGGGGAAAATTTTAAAAAATAAATAAATAGCCTTAAATAAATATCCATACACAAATAATACTAAAAATTCATGCAATTTTGAACGTTACTTGGACAGGTAAAACTTTGTGTGAATTGAATAATCGATAGGACTTGAACTAAGTGAATCCTGAGGAGCAGGTGGTCCCAATCTGGACCAATGTGTGAAAAAATCGTTCATTAATTCGAATATCTCAAGTTCTTTTGGTTTAAACCAATTTTCTAAAATTTAGTCTAGTGAATACCAGTGAAGCGAATATTTTCTATCAATCAAGTGTAATGTTGTCCCCAACAAACGACCGTTGATTGCAAAAATTGAATGGACCATGCCCTTAGTTTTTATGAATGCTTCTTTTCCAACCAGTCCATACAGGTCAAGTGAGTAATTTATTCTTCGTGTGGAATCAACAATTATATCATCGGCTAGCAAACTTATACTTGCGCCGGTATCAATTAAAAATTTAAGTGGCCTAGTAGTCAAATTTGAATTTAAAGTGATATATGGTGCTCCATTTTCATTTATTATATTGATTTCAATGATTTCATTAATATTTTATTTATTTATTTATTGCACCGCCAAAAAACTGGCTGAATATAAGTTTACATTGCACAATTCATTTGGAGTCAACTTTACTTTAACGAATTTCGAATACACTATCTGGTAGACTAATTAAATTTCTCTTAAATTCATTGCGATTTGATGAATCAGTATATACATTATTAATAAGGTTAGCATATTTACAAATTAAAGTAATTGGTGCATTTTTGTTTCTACTTAAACTAGAGTCAACAATTTTAAAAAGTTCGGCATTACGGAAATTTCTAGGATTTTGATTTATGTAAAATAGTTTTTTAACGTATGGACAGTGAATTTTATCATTTAACAAATCGTATAGAAACAATAGCGCAAAGTTAATTCTACGACGACTGAGTTTGGTCATGTTTAAAGTATTTAGCCGAGTTTCATATGACGATATTTGGTAATTGTTTGATGCAGTTGGATATTCTTTTAGCGCATACATTGTGAATTGACGTTGAATACTCTCTATCGTATCGGATTTTATCGTTGGAATAGCTAACCACAATGTACTTGCATAATCAAGACCCGACCGTACAAAAGCAGAATAGAGTGCTTTTAGTGTAGATTGATCATGTATCTCTTGACAGAAGCGTTTTACAAAACCCATTGAAGATTTTGCCTTTGACACAATTAAATCAGTGTGAGCTCTGAAATTTAACTTGCTGTCAATAATAACGCCTAAGTCCCGTTGCTCATTAGAATTTGCAAATTGATGGTCACCATAATTGTAGGTCGTTTGAATTTTAGCCCTCCCACGATACAATGATAATATCGAACATTTATCAAGATTTAAATGTAAGTCGTTCACATCACACCAATTTTTTAGCGAGTTTATAGACTTTTGGAGCTCAAGTGAATCCGTTTGATTGTTTATTATTTTGGCTATTCGAACGTCGTCAGCGAACATTGATAGATGCACCTCCCCTGAAACAACCGATGGAAGGTTATTTATAAATAACAGAAAAAGTGTTGGACCAATGTGGCTCCCTTGTGGCACACCAGAATTTATCATAAAATCAGCTGATTCAAAGCATCCGATCTTCACATATTGTTTACGATTTGATAGATAAGATTCTATCCATTTTATAATATTGCAAGGAATCGGAAAAACTCTTAGTTTTTGAATGAGTACACGATGGTTCACTCTGTCAAAGGCTTTACTGAAGTCGAGATACAATACGTCGACTCGATTAGATGCATTCAAACCATTGATTGAATAGTGAAGAAATTCCATCAAGTTTGTTAGTGTAGAGCGGTTTTTCACGAAGCCGTGTTGACGTGGGGAAATGTATGACGAAACGATTTTAACTAGGTGGACGTTGACACAGTGCTCAAAAAATTTTGCGATAGTAATCAGCTTGGCTATGCATCTGTAATTTCTAATGTCTGACTTTGATCCCTTTTTAAAAATTGGTCGAACACAATATCTCTTCCAAGAATCAGGAAAAATGCCGGTGGAAAGTGATTTATTGAATATAATGGTGAGCGGCTTGTATAAGATTGACGCGCAGTTCTTCATAACTAATGGATGGATACCATCGGGGCCAGCACAAATGTTTGTCTTTATTTTAAGAAGTTGGTCGAAGATAAAATACTCATCAAAAGTGAATGATTCATTTGACGCGGGGTTTAAAGTTGAAATTGCCGGTAACTGACTGGATGTATTTGAAGAAAAATTTTCGCTGAAAAATTCCGCAAACATTGATGCTTGTTCATTTCCATCCATTGAAAACCGAGAACCATAGTGGAGCAGTTTTGGTAGACAATCATTGTTTCTCTTCGATTTGACAAATTTCCAAAATGATGACGGATTTGATTTGAATGATGATTCCAATTTTTTTCTGTAGTTTTGATAAAGCATAGTGTTGAGAGAATCAAATTCAGCAAAAACACGATCAAATAGAGATTTATCACCGGTAATTTGGGATCGTTTCCATTCTTTGTTCCTTTTGTTTTTCAGCATTTGGAGTCTTTTATTCCACCAAGGGTTTTTGAATCGATTGGGTTTAGACGACGGAACAAAATGTGAAATGGCCTCAATAATGACTTTGTGCAGAGAGCTGACCATATCGTCAAGTGATTTGCCAATTAGATTCTCTACTAAATCAGAGTCATTCAGAAAGTTACACATATCAATGTAGTTTGCATGCTTGAAATTCAAATGACTATTCGAAGCGGCATGGTTTTCACTAATCAATTGAATATCAAAGATCAACAGTAACGGCGGGTGATGTGCGTCAATTTTTGTCAACGGTTTCGGTATATGAACGTCCACATTCAAGAAATCATTTGAGAACGCAAGATCAAGCAATCGGCCAAAGTCATTCAATTTATCGTTAACTTGATTGTATCCCAAGGCAAGAATTCCATGAAGGAAGTCGGCAGCTGCTAAAGGTGAGATGTTGATTGGCAGCATTACATTTAAATCGATATCTAAAGTTTCATCCGGTATAATCCAGTCCACAAGTGGAATATTGAAGTCACCAAGAACCAAAATGGAATCAGATTGCTCAAGATGAATGGACTTAATGGCGTTTAAATGCTTAGAATAAATCTCCGATGGTGATGATGGTGGAATGTACGCAGTGTAAACATATAATTTCGAATTTCGAGCGCGATGAATTGACACACATGTGTATTCAATGTCAATAAAATCATAAAGCATTAAAGCAGATGATGTGAGCGTGTGATGAACTGCTATTAATGTCCCACCACCGAGTTGATAATTTGAGCCAGTAGCTTCACGATCTGTTCTGTAAACAATATACGAATCATTAAAATATTCGGATGAAAAAAATGAAGAATTTAACCATGTCTCCGTCAGAGCAATAATTGAATAGTCGAACGAGGTAGAATTTGCAAAGAAATTTTGTTGTTTTGTACGAAGACCACGAACATTTTGGTAATAAACTTTCAATTGTGTTGTATGACATGTTGATACTGTGCATTCATTTATTGATTTGATCATGTGTTGATTAAGCGATGTTTTTTCTTCAGTTGAAAGATTCGATGTTATTGCGATTTGATTGAAGTTTTCATGTCGGTTTGTGTCATTCACACCGTGTTGAATGATTAAAAATCCATTTGGTGTTCATTATTGTCCGCGGATTCATTTACTGCTATTGACGCATCGTTATTTGCCAAGTCATCTCCCACTCTCGTTCTTTTATGTGGTTGATTTTCGATTGGTTGATTAGTTAAAAACTCACCAAGCGTTGATGATTTACGTAGTGGTACAAATTCACGTATTAATGCACCTTGAGGCCAGAAATTCATATCCATCAATACACCTAAATTTTCAGCCTTTATATCAATTTTGAAAGATACAAAAGTAAAGTTATTAACATCTTGATCTTTTTTAACAAGTCGAGTGCATTTATAGTCATCATCAGGTTTGAGATCAGAATTTTGTGCGATATAATCATTAACCATTTCCATTGTGACTGATTTGTCGATACGAGACACATGAATTGATTTATCAAATTTCTCAACTTTGGTTTGACGGGATTGAGAACGATTTTGAACGGGTGCTATTTTCAAACTGGAATCAATTGTACGGGTGCACACAATCGGTGGTGGAAAGTCTTTCGGTTTTTTGGTTTTTGGTGTTTTGATTTCAGTAGCGGTGCGTTTTTTTGTTGCAAAACGTTGTTCACGTACAATTTGTGAAAACGAAATAGGTGTAGATGGTTGCGATTCAATGCTTTTGTTGGTTGGTTTTATATCAGTCGATTTGACAATGTTGCAAATTTCCGTTGTATTTGATTTGATTGAGGTTATGTCATCGGAACAAACATTCAATGATTGTTTCATAGATTTCATCATTGAAGACAATGTCATCAAGTCCTTCTTCAATTCAGAATTCGAAACTGGATTAACAGTGTTTGTATTCAAAATTTGCTTTGTAACCGGTGTATCGGATTTCCTGGATGTCGGAATTTTAGCCAATGAATTCAATTCGATATGTTTTGTGGTATCGTTGATTACGTTGGTTGCATTTGTATGTGATTTATCCATCGAGTACATGATAGCATCATGCAAAAATACCGCATCACAAGCGCCGCAAGTGAACACAATTGATTTCGGGTCGATTGCAAAATTAGCGTTAAATGACAATTTGGTTTTCAGTCCATTATTACCACACTTTGAGAAACCAAAACACATCAAATAAAATGTCCTTAGACATTTTACACATTTTATTGAGGGTCCAGAGACTGCTTTTGGCGGGCATTTGTCTCTCTCACAGATGTGTGAGTTTTGACACATTCTATTTGAATGGCCAACAACAACAATTGCCTTAAAAACAACAATCAATAATTGACTAAGAATAATTCCTAATGAATTCAAAACTTTTTTTTTCGGTATAATATTAATAGAGACAATGTTTATCAACTTTCTTGGAAAATTTTATCTAATGTTAGTCATTAAATATATTAATTATTAAGAATGATTTTTCTTCGCTATGGAGAGAGAAAAAAAAAACACAACTACTCGTTTTGACGTCTAACTGTCACATGACATGAACTAATATCATTGCAAAATTTTTTGTTTATATTTACTTGAAAATTTTTTAATATGTTTAATATTTTTTCATTATTAAGAGAATTGCAGAAATTTATTGACATTTTGTTTGAGGTGGATGACATATGTTGGCCTTCATATCTCATCCCTTTTAGTTTTCCGATTCAGGTGATTGGATTTGGACGTTTTGAACTTGAACGTCGTTTGTTCTGGCCACATTTTGTGGTTTTTGATTTTGTCTGGGTCGATCGTTTCTTTGACCCTGTTCTTGGCTGTTATTATTATTATTGTTCTGATTGTATCGATGATTGCCATTGGACCAATTACGATTATTATTATTGCCACCATTGTTGCCATTGCCGTTATTACCATAGCTATTATAATTGTTATTTCGTTGATAGTTTCGGCCATCCGAATTATTATTGGGATTTCTTTGCCAATTTCGATTGTTACGGAATGGTTCTATTTTGAAATAATGTGTTTGGAGATCTATTGCCAGTGTTGAAACTTTTGAGAGCGTTGATTAGTGTGTTCCCTAACATCCCCCCGTTATTGCCGTTTTTCTTTCTGCATTCGCTGGTTCTGTGACCATTAATTTTGCAAAACGTACAATATAATTCGGAACTTGGGACTGTGAACTTACTATCGTTCTCGGCTTCGATTGAATATGCTATGGCATCTTCCAAAGAACTTGCTCCGCGAGTTAGGAGTCTGTCTTTTAATTTGAGATCTCTGATACCTTTGGAATATGCTCGTCGTGTTATACGATTGTATTCTAATTTTTGATTTTCTGGCAACTTATCATAAATATAGCATTTTTCTTTAAACAGTTTTCGAGCACGATTGACGTATTCGCTAATTGATTCGTTTTGGCCTTGGTGCATATTTTCTAATTGGCTAGTTATTATGTCTTTATTGGTCAAATATGCAAAATGATGAAGTAATTTATCTCTTAATGTGTCGTAATTCATATCATAAATGTTTGTAATTACTTTGCGTGCTTCGCCTCTTAATTGCAGATTAATTGTTTCAATTAATTCATTTTTTTCTGCTACCGTTTCCCATGTATCATTGAGATCTTTGGCAACGTCTAAAAAGTTACGTAGAGATTGATGGTCTTCACCATCGAAAATAGGTAAGGAACGAAGACGACGTGCGTATGTCTCCCTAATTCCGGCTTGATTCTTACCGAAAGGGAAGCGATCATGTTCGCGATTTTCATCATTAATATTGATTGTGTTTTCATTTTCATTGTGATGTAAATTTTCAGTATCGAAATCTAAGTGAGTGGTGGAATTTCGTTTAGAAATATTGGTGGACTGTTTGTTTGACATAAGTTCCACTAGTTTTTGTATTTGAGTGGCGAGATTACTGTTTGTATCAGACCCTAAATGATAATGTTCTGAAGATTGAACTTTATTGTTGACGAAAGAATTGTCTTTTTTCTTGGTTCCAGTTGGAATGGTGGGATTGTATTTAGCTTCATCAGAAGTTGCTGATTTTATATATTCATTACGAATAGAAGACATTTCGGATTGCATCTTTTTCAAGCTATCTTCGAATGTTTTTCTTTGCTTCGACAATTGTTCTTCGTATTTATATTGTTGTTCCAAAATGAAGTTTTTAGTAGCCTTTAGTTCTTCTTGTAAACGAAAAACTTTTTCTTCGTCAGCCATTTTATATGGATTAGGGGGGAATTGTAACTTAAGATCGAAAGGATCTGCAGTGTTTTGAGCTTTTGTTGTGGCATTTTTATATAATTCTCCCGACTGTGTTGTTGCAGCGTTGGTCGTGGGAATATTACTAGTGAAAGTGGTGTTTAATTGGTCTTGCAAATTATCATTTTTATTAGGTTCTTTGACTCTTTGCATTTCGCTTTCATCCATTGTAAAATCTTTATTTTGTGGATTCAAACTATCAAGAGCTGAAGGTTTTAAATTTGAAGGAGTACGATAAGTCATATTGTCAAAAAATGAAGTATCTTCGAAATTAATTCTCCTTGGTTTTGATAGAGATTTTCTAGTGACTGGTAGAGGTTTTAAAATTCTTGATTGTTCTAGTTTGCGTTTTTCAATGGCAGAATCTATTTCCCAGATTTGTTCCCTAAGAGTGGTAATCAATAAGTGATCTTTTAGATATGTGTGAGACGTTTGAAGTCTAGTATTATTTGTTCTGACAATTAATCGATTTAATTGGGCTTCGCACAAATTTTTGATTTCTCTCAATTGAGGTAAAGTGGTGTTTTTATAACAAGAATCATTAGTATTCATAAATGAAGGGAATAAAATATCATTAAAAATTTGAAAGAAAG
>JAQOWM010000062.1:0-21775 GCA_029041755.1 Resseliella maxima | reverse complement strand
TTGTTTGGATGGTATCAGTTTCTCGAGTTTGGCTTTCAACAGCTGCAACGGTGGATACAGCCTCATTTGCTGTTGTTCGGGTGGTATTGGTTTCTCGAGATTGGATTGCAATAGCTGCCACCGTTTCAGAATTAGTGTTTGTTGGACAGTTGTTGTTGTGTTGACTCGAGTGGGATAGTTAACAATTGTCGGAGCGTTTGGGCGCATTGTATTTAAACGATTCGAGGAAACCATGGATGTTAATGTACCTAACCGTTGTGCGATTACGGTGTCATGGTACAAAACACCGGTGGAATCTGTGACTACCGAATTGATTTGCACCGGTTCTCGGATCCCTTCAAATCGAATTCCCAACATATAGACGGTATTATCCAAAAATATGTTGGGAATCACGCCACGTGCAAGTGACATTCGGTAGTCTGACACTTGTAATATGCCTTCCATTTGTTCAAACAGGAGATATCCAATGACAGCTCGACATCGAGGGATTAAATCCCAATCTAATAATAAAATACGGAATCTTTTCTCGAGTGGCAATCTTGTGAATATCTGTATTCTGTGAACTTGTTCACTACTGACTAAATATTGGTGAATTGCTAAACAATGAGTAGCAGACACAGATGTGTGCCGAGAACCAGCAGTCGCCTGGAGATAGTCATTGACAACGAACAATTGTGTTTGTGCTGGTATCTCCAGACGAACGTATTCCGAAACAGAATGGGTCAACGACGGCAATCGACTCATGATGACTATTGAATGAAATAAATGAAGAAGAAAACAACACATAAAAAAAATGAAATGAAATTGATTTTTCTTTACATAATATGATGGTACTTTTTTAAAAAAAAACAACATTAATTTATCATGCAAAATACGCCAATGACAATTGACATTGCAAATAAAAATTGATTAAAATGAAAATTTCAACATTTTATATTCAATTTTACGCAATTTCAATTTGTTTTTTTCTCGAGATTCAAATTATATGTTTTTTTTCTTAATACAATACGATCTTACATGAAATTGACTCGAGAATGTGAAACAATGACCAGCCGTCAGCAAAATTTTGTCGTAGATATAACCAATGAAATGAACTGACAATAGTCAATTGAATCTGAAATTGAGAAAAAAATGAGAAAAAACAATATTTATTTGTTATTCATTTGACATTGCAAATAAAAATTGATTAAAATGAAAATTTCAACATTTTATATTCAATTTCACGTAAATTCAATTTTTTTCCGTCGAGATTCACTTGTTTTTTTGTTTCTCTTCACACGATACAAACTTACATTAAATTGACTCGAGAAGAAGAAATGAATGTATTAGTGCCAGCAGTCAGCAAAATTTTGTGTTTGGTGTAACCAGCAAATGGTGTAGTCAGCAAAATTTTGTGTTTGGTGTAACCAGCAAAACGTCAACGGCAATCTGAATTGAGAAAAAAAACCCAATGAATTATTTGTCATACAACACGAACACACTGTCCACTTTCGTTTGGTAATGACAACGATCATCGCAAATGAAAACTGAATAAAATGAAGATGTTTACATTTTATATTCAATTTCACGTAAATTCAATTTTTTTTCTCGAGATTCACTTGTTTTTTTCTCTTCACACGATACAAACTTACATTAAATTGACTCGAGAAGAACAATGAACAAATGCCGGCTGGCATACAAATGTAACCTATAAAATGGCAACTTCAATTTAATTTGAATGGAGAAAAAAAAAGAAATTATTTAAATTTTAATTCTGCGTGTGCATGACCAAATTTATAAATTTGACATTGGTATAATGAAAATTTCAACATTTTATTTTCAATTTAAAATACTTACAAATTTTTTCTCTCGATTCAACTGTGCCACCGGTGTAAATCTTACAATACAGATTATTTCATTTCAATATCTGTCACTGTCACTCACTGTTGTTCAGTTGGGATGCGTTCACAACGAACGCACCCAAAAAACTTATTAAGAATGAGTTCATGTAATCCGGCCGTAATTCGGGATTACGGATTACAATTACTTATTAAATAACGCAAAAAGTAATCCCCGAATTACTTTTTGCGTTATTTAATAAGTAATTGTAATCCGTAATGCAAATTATTAATTTGCCGGACTCTGGTCGAATTCATTTTCTTTAATACGTATTTTGATTTTTACCGTATAATCAAGATAATACCGGTCCCCTTCATTCCATAAAAAAAAAATATCTTACATAAAGATGTTGATTGAAAGTTCTTTGATATGAGATATCAATTAAGTAGCAATGTTAGTCTTGGCACTGGTAAAATTACATTAGAAAAGCAAAAAACGATGGATTCAAACACAAGAATCAGTCCCATTTGAAATATGGACCGTTCATTTTGAATTATAATTGTTATGCCAAGTTCAGTTTGATTCATTTATTTATTTATTTATTAAGAAACCTAAATTCATGTCAATATATGTGTTGGTGTTCACTAGCAAGCTAGTAAACATGCTGGTCATAGACCCAATGCGACATAAATTCCGCGTTAGACTTTAGCAAAGAGATACAGTCAGGTGATATTAAAGAGAAGCTTCAATACAAAGATTGGGTCCGGAAAACCATGGTAAAACCGGAAGATTCAACTGTGTATTTTTTTATTTAAAAAATGAATCCGATATTTGTTCTGTGCTACCGTGTAATTCATTTCTCTTTTTTAATGAAATAATACTGAATAATTTCGAATAATACTCACATTTTTAATAAAGAAATATCTATCAGCAAACTGGCTGTCAATTTGAAAATGGCGAGTGTTCACATTTTCATTTCGCAAAGTAGTTAAATTATCATCAATTAATATCGATTCATCGTCACTATCTGATATAATTTCCTCTCCAACTCGCATGTTAATTTTCTGAAGTGCCATGCGCAGTTCTTCATTTTCTTTTTCTATTTTCTTGTAATCATCATGCAAGTGATTGTTCTGTTGAACATTCTCATTAATCAAATCAGCACCATGAGGTACGGTGGGTGACAGTATTTGTATAGTGTGTGTCTATTTTGCCGCCAGAATTTTTTTTAGAGCGACATCTACTAAATCTCATGGCTTTGGTAAACTATGAATTGTCATTTCATCATTCACATTCTTCTATATTCAAACGACCGGCAAACAGTATAAAAAGTGAACGAAATTTTTTCTATAATTTTTTTTTCATCAACTGATTCAAAAGTAAGTGAATATTAAATATTAATGTTTGTCTGCAAATAATAAATCTATGTGAACAATAATTTTAATGATTTTTTTTTCACATTCTTCGTACATAGCTTATAGCGATAACGAACAAAAACAAGTAAGTAACATGATTTTAATCAAAAAGTTACACACTAAATTTTATATTTTCCTTAATTCTACAAATTGTGGCATTATAAACGATTCTAAATTATTCTCTTTTTATATTTTATGCATTTTTCTGAACAACAATTTTGTAGTGGTGAACACACGGAGCAATACCAAAAAATCATGTTAGTTTCATTCGGTTTCAACATTATTCATGTTCATTGCTTGTTATTCTTTTTTCTTGTCATTGAATGGAATTTGCCGATATTTGCTAATATTTTTTTGTCTTTCCAAAAATGTATAGTGGCAAACACTAACAAAACACCAAATAAAAAAGAAAATATTTTGCCTGAATGTCGAGTGGAACTGCCGATACTATCTCAAAGGTACATAAATTTACGATTACAAGGAAAGAAGGTAAAAATAAACGATACTGTTCAATTTGCTGATGATAGTTCATCATCCCAATCTCGTAAGTCTGGTACAACCTCACCTGTTTCTCGCTCTCAAACAATTCGTGGACGTAAAAGTACACGCAATTCATCGGGCTCATCACGATATGAGTCTCGTTCACGTTCTCGCCGCCATCATCGCAGATATTCTTCATCTTCTTCATCATCATCGTCATCAATTACATTGACTTCATCATCGTCATCATCTCCATCACCAGTGCTTTTCCGTGCCCGATCTCGATCTCGATATACTCACCGACGTGAGCATCATCACCATCGTGGGGAAAAGTATGGCCGAAAATATCGACATCGTGAACATCGTTGTCACGGTCGACATGGTCGACATGGTCGTCATGGTCGTCATAGTCGTCGTAGTCGTCATGGCTATCGACGTCATGGTTATTCAACATCTTTCTCATCATCTGATGAAGATAATAATGGTGATGTACATTTTGTGAATGCTGCCAAAAAAACCACACCAGGCAAATCAAACACACGAGCCAAACCAAACACACGAGCCAAACCAAACACACGAGCCAAACCAAACACACCAGCCAAACCAAATGCACCACCCAAACCAAACACACCAGCTAAACGTCGTGTCCGTTTGCAATCTGTTCCAGGTGAATTTTTGATTATTTTTTATTTCTTGTGATTTATTTTAATTTTGTCTCATCTATGATAGCAAATCTTCCTAATACCACTGAAACTGTCACCCCGAAACGTCGAGTTCGTGCGAAATCCATTGGTATAGTATATTTTCTTCAAATGTCATTTTAATTTAGTTAGTTATTTTCATAATTTTTTAATTGTTTCTTTTATTTGTTTGTATTTTCTGTAGACACCAACGCTGTTATAGCAACTACACCGTGGCTTCCAAGAACACCAGCATTCAATGACATTGTTACCAATGCCACACCATCGACATCAAAAACAACCACAAAAAAGATGGTTCCGAAATTGATTCCAATTTCAATGGCATCAAGTGTTGACATCGAACCGGCTACATCCGTTAGTGGCACTGTTGGATTATTGGATGATGACCTGATGAGAGCAGAAATAAGCATCAATACAAAAATGATTGAAGAGCTTGAAAGTTTGCGGAAAGAGATGGATCAAAGCAACAAAGAAAAAGAATTGCTCAAGCTAAAGCTGAATACAACCAACGAGCAGCTCTCTTACTTGAAAAAGAAGGTTGTTAAGAAACAATCAGATGCAAAAGGTCTCAGCCATAATGAAAACGTACCACCAAATAATCAAAATGTGCAACTGAATGATGACAATTTGCCATTGATCGATCAAATTCATCAACCAAACGGAGGCAAATAAAAAATGTTTCTTCACATTTTTTGCTTTTTCTTAATTTTTTTTCTTACTTTTTTTTCTTACCTTTTTTTCTTACCTTTTTTTCTTACTTTTTTTCAAACTTTTCATATTTCAGTATTAATGAAATAAATAATTAATCGTCCATTTTAATAAAAGAAATCCCCAATGAAAGACTCAGGCAGGTCATAAGTTTATATATATATATATATATATAGAAAATAAATGGAAAGCCAAAAATATAAAAATAAGAACACACAATATGAATAATAATAAACAGTACTATTATATTGGCAATATTTTAATTTTAATAAATGAATTTCCGTATAAATAAAAATACAAATATATCATAATCAAACATGTTTTTTGTTGTTCTATTGCCCCGATGAGTGAATCAATTTTTTTAGATTATGACGGATTGGATTTTTATGTGTATTTTGATTGAAACATTTGGCTATGTGAATAGATTTTAGGTGCATAAACTGTTCAATAATAGTTTTAACGAATTCGTATTTGTGTCCATTGTCATGCTTTTCGAACTCTGTTGAAGTATACAATGCACCGAATGGAATTTTTCGCAAAACTTGAATAACCACTGATTGATATGATGATGATCTTTCTTCACAGGTTTTCACATAATTATCTACAAATTTACAAATATCAAATGTGCTTTTACTGGGCTGCATAATGTTCGATTTTCTCGCTTTAAAACGAATGAAAGAGTCTTGGAGTAATTCATTTTCCACAAAGGCAGCAATACAATCGACACACTTTATAATTCGTCTTTTACCTTTTAGGATTTTGGCTTCAATTACACTCGCCATATAAGCCAATGAATGATTATGAATATCATTTGAATATTTCGATACACGAAAAAAGTCATCATATTCTTCACCCAAGAAAAAATCGTCAAAACCTTCGTCTTCAACTTCATGTCTTTCAAGTCTTTTCATTGGTGGACGATGGGAAGAAACAGATAAAATTTTTGTACCTAGTTCAATGACATTTGATTTAGTTGAACACACTACGTCATTATGAATCAACAGTTTACGGTATGCTGCTTCAAATTGTGCGGCAGTGGGATTATCGTTGTAGCCTCCCATGCTACGAATAGAACTGAAAAATGATTCAAGTAAATCTTGTGAAAATCGATGCGTGACTATTTCATTTAATTTGTTCTTTAGCACGTAGTCTTCAAAAATTCTCTCAAAACTGATCATGTTATTGTAAAAACCCATAAATGGCGTAGAGACAGTCGATAAAAATATTGATCGTGTTTCTCCTTCGACCTTGAGCTGAGTTAAATATTTTTTGGATTCAGCAAATCGTTTGAAGAGCTCAGAAGCAGTTGATATCGATATTATTCGCTTGAAGCCAGTAGCTTCGGTTTTGGAACTGTTAGAATTCATTATATCAAATGAATCATCGATAATGCGAATAAATTTTGTAGTGGAGCTAACATCTTTGAATTCATCATGATTTTGATGCAAAAATTCCATTGAATCAGCGACGCTGTGGCTTATAGTTTCGCCGGCTAACTTTACCGACATTTTTTTTTTATCCCAATTCATGTGTTCTTTGGTCAATTTATTGCCTAAATTACAAGCCATGTTCTCTTGAATTTTAAAAAGTGATTCAAAATATTTCCATGAAATAATTCCACCATCTCCATCGACGATATTTCGAGATGCAATGCAATTTCGAACTAATTTTAACATGTGCGCTGGGTCCAATATAACAAATATTTTACGGTCTTTGTTCGATGGATCATCGAAATATGGATTCCCATCAAACGTAGCACCGAATGCCTTGCACATGGCAATATTAGCGGGTAAGCCATCAAATGTTATTGCCACTATCTCTACACTTATCTCACTCAACTTAACTAGAATTTCATTTGTAATGGCTGCTCTCTCGTCTGCTGTTAATCCGTTGACTAAAAAATATGCGATAGGTAGTTTGAAGTCTTCGTCGACTCCACTGACCATATATACAAGTGCATCTTTCGCTAAGGGAAGACAATTTTGATTTGGAGCTGTACGACCAATATCAACAAAGCCGTCAAATTTCATTTCTACGGTATTCCATTGTGCATGGCGTCGAATGGACATTTCATCGATTAAAAGATTGCACATCATTTTCGATGATTGTTTTTCTTCAGCCTTTTTTTTTAAGCTGTCAAAGGCTTCCATTGTAATGCCGGGAGAAGCATTAATCGATGCATACCAGTTTCTCATCGTTGATACGGCTGGCAGTGTATTGTTAAATTTTGTTCGAATGTAATTGTATGCACGCGGACTGTAAAAGTGTAATGTCAAAACAAATGTCCGGACGTCTTCATTGTAAGATTTTTGGTCACGGCCATGAGCTAAGCAGTCTAAAATCCGTTCTTGTGTCGTCTAAAATTGATCCATAGCAATGTATATTATTTTCAATGCATGCTTTATTTTACTTATTCAAAATTCACAAGCAAAAATATATTTATTTTACAATCGAAAACATTTAAAAAAGATAAAATCAATAATTATTAATATAAAAAAATCGTGAATTAAATTATAGAATAAATGAAATAATGATAAAAAAAATAATTGACTTAATCGAAATTAATTTAAAATAAAATTTGTTTGTTTACAATTGGGATATCATGGTTGGTGGACTCATCCGATTCTGAAATCTCTCCATTACGTTTAAAATCCTTCCGCTTGTAATAAGCAATTTGATCTTGTAGGCGTTTTAATTCTTTGGATTTTTTATCGCACAACCCTTTGTATTTGTTCAGTTGAATTTCAAGCTGAAGAAACCGATTATATTCCGTTGCTGTGACCTCAAAAGTTCTGTAAATAACAAAAACAAAAAAGAAATCAAATTAGATGTAAAACAATACTGAAGTAATGTACGAATTACCTTTGATTGATTGCATCAATGTTTGGAACTTCGTTTTCTTTCTGTATTTCATGATCGTTGCTAGTATTTTTTTCATTAATGATCTTATGATTGCTTTCATCATTGTTTAACATATCATTTTCTTCTTGTTTTTCTTGATTGATGGGTGTGGGTTGTAATTCGTCATCTAATGTGGAATTTATATCTTCTTTTGTCGGTGTAAATCCTTCCAAAATTCCATCAACACTTTGAATAAATAAATTAAAACAATATGATATTATTTATATCGATTTATAGAGTCAAATAATTTTGCATTATTATTGTACTCACTCTGGAAAATAAATTGGCAGTGCTCCTTTATTGAGAGTTTTACGTTTACCGCTCTCTTTTATATCATTGCTATCAAAATGATCGATGCAAACTGGGTATGTTATCAGAATATCGTCAAAACGTTGATGTTTACGTATTTGTTCAATCCATTTAGAACGTAAAACTGGTTCAAGCGGAACTCTAAATAAAAAAATAATAAAACAGTAAACAAATTTCACCAATTCAATGAAATAAAATTAATTCGTTTTCTCGTCTGTGATCGTATGCATACAAAAATATATTTCAATTTTTGTGAAATTATATTTTTATTAGTTTTTGTACACTTACTTAAACATAGTCTTTTGTCCTTTTTTTAGTTTTGCAATTCAGAATTTTGCAATTTCCCATAGTATTATTTATTTACTTGCAAAAACAAAATGATTCACGAAGACAAAACAAACTAATCTAAATCACAACAATCAAATGTCATTTCAAATTCCAATGACATACGACTTGACATGGCATCATAGAGGGCGCATGAGAAAATTTTCTGACATATTTATTCAAACTAATTCCCACCGATGAGGTACATCCTCAGTACTAACGATTGGAGAATTTCCATCGCTGTCTTCAATAGAAATATTGTTTTGACGATTATTGTTCAGTCTTTGATTTGGTATGTCCGTATTCATATTGTTGGTTGCACCATCTTCAATAACAACTGCGTCGTCAGGTCTATGTTCGACATCACCTCCCTCTTCATCTTCATGATAGGGACAGCTCTTTTCACGGGTGGGACAGCTCTTTTTTACGAGTAATAGGAGAGTGCGTCATTGAATGAATCTATTTATTAAGTTATAAACATGAATTTGAAAAACCATTCCATAAAATGATGAATGATAGAAAAAAAACTCACCAAATCCTTCATGTACAAATGCATTATAGCATGCGTCGACACTTTTATTCAAATAATAACGTATTTCAAGATCGAAATCAGGAACGGCAAGGTTGTTTGGAGAAAAGAACACCTTCGATTCGTTTCGGGGAATCGGATTTTGAATCCATTCTTTTTTGACTTCTTTCTTTTGAGAACCCTATACCATCGGCAACGAGATAGAGGTCCCAATTGAGCAAAAATATAAAGTTTATTATCTCCACAAAGGGGATAAACTTAGAACTTGCATTTTTGCTTCCAATGAAGTTTCACTTACATTACTTCCGCAGTTTTGTAATGGTGATACAACGACAGTGTTACTGACTACAGGAGTGAGTGATAATAGAGAAGAACTAGTTCTTTGTAGCGCTTACTTTCCATATGATAGTGTCGAATCGAGACCGGGGAAAATGTGTTGGAAATAAAATAAAGATGTGACGAATTCAAATATTGGATAAACAAACGAATAATAGGCAATAAGGAAATGTATTTGCAAGTGTGAAATTAAGAACGTGGAAGAAAAAGTTTAATTAAGAAACTATACTATGAGAAAGTATTTGAAAGCACAGTAGGTGGCCTAAAATCTAGTTATTGGGTGTGTGCAAGAAAAATGTCGATTTAGATAACAGATGGCGTAACTAACGCTGTGTACATCGGAGCACACCGCGGCCATTTTCTTTTTTTTTTGTCTGTCATTACGCTATAAATTTCAGTATATATCATTTTGCTGAACTGTAAACAACAAAGATCTTTTTTGCTTCAAAAATGTCGAAATTCGTGCCTGAAAAAGTGGTTTTGCGGGGAACTTTAATAACCTTCTTTCATTTGAAGAAAACCGCTGCTGAAAGTTATCGTTTGTTAGTAGAAGCTTACGATGAACATGCTCCAACTCAAAAAACTTGTGAACGATGGTTTGCGAAATTCAAAAGTGGTGATTTTGACGTGGAAGACAAAGAGCGCCGAGGCGGGCCAAAAAAAGTTGAAGAGGCGGATTTGCAAGCATTATTGGATGAAAATCCTTGTCAAACGCAAAAAGAACTTGCAATAGAATTGAATGTTGACCGAGCAACCATTTCTAGACATTTACATGCAATGGGAAAGATTCGAAAGTTGGGAAAATGGGTGCCACATCAATTGAACGAAAATCAACTCAGAGCACGAATGGAAACATGCAAAAAACATCTTGCTGAGCACAAAAAACGCAGTTTCTTGAGTCAAATTGTTACTGGCGATGAAAAATGGATCTATTACGACAATCCCAAACGTAAAGCAGCGTATGTTGATCCAGGCCAACCGGGAATTTCGCAGCCAAAACGAGAAATTCATTGCCAAAAGGTTATGCTGTGCATTTGGTGGGATCAGAGAGGTGTCGTGTATTATGAGCTGCTAAAACCTGGCCAAACGGTTGATGGTAGACGCTACCAACAACAATTGATCAAAATGGAGCAAGCATTGAAGGTGAAACATCCACGAATAGCGACTAAACAAGACAAAGTTTTTTTTTACGATGATAATGCCAAGCCACATCGTACAAAGATCGTTAAAAAAAAAGAAAGAACACTTCGGTTGGGATCAGCTTGATCAACCCGCGTACTCTCCAGACCTTGCTCCTTCGGATTACTATTTGTTTCGATCAATGCAAATTGACCTGGCCGATGTACGCTTTAAAAACTTTGAAGAAATACAAAAATGGGTCGCTGATTAGATAGCTTCAAAAGATGAGGAATTCTTTCGCCGCGGAATCCACAAACTTCCTGAAAGATGGCATGAAGTCATAGCTAACGATGGGGAATATATTGGTTAATTTACTGATTCATTCATTTATGAAATAAATGTTTCTTTTCACCCAAAAAATCGACATTTTTCTTGCACACACCCTATATGAAAATTATATAAATAGTAAGTAAGAATATCAATAAAGTCAGTTATGTATTGACAGTAACTCTGCGCGTTTCTTTTTATCTCAACAAAATGGTTTCAGAAATCACCGATTTCTGTACTTCCACTGGAAGACCATTGATTCTAGGTTGTGATGCAAATGCTCACCACTATCTGCTAGGGGAATTTATCAAAAAAAAATCTGTAGAAATCTGCAAGAAATCTGCTCAAATTGTCTAGCACTAAAACATCAAATATTGTGTGTTGCCAACGAATATTTGCGGATTTTTAGCAGATAGCCTGGATATTCACTCTATGATCACGAAGAATATCCGCTGCAAATCCAAACTATCTGCAATATTTGCAACACATTTGATTTGATAGATTCTCCTAAACTATCTGTGAGGTAGTAGTGACATTAACAAACGTGGCGAAGAGCTCATTGAGTTCATTGCCACTAAGGACATAGAGATCGTGAACAAAGGCACAGAACCAACCTTTGTGACTTGTAATAGATCTGAGGTCCTACACACATAGAAATAAGTGTCAGTGTTTATGTATTAGTGATTCTTATTTGTGAATCTGAAACAGAATTCTTTTCACCACTACAAAAATTCTTTTTCGTGAAAACGAATTTTGGTTATGTTGTGTCAAATATATATGGGTGACAGTTCAGATATAAAATTACGTGCTGATTTTTTACACAACATAACCAAAATTCGTTTTCACGAAAAAGAATTTTTGTAGTGGTGAAAAGAATTCTGTTTCAGATTCACAAATAAGAATCACTAATACATAAACACTGACACTTATTTCTATGTGTGTAGATGTCACCTTTGCTAGTCGTGGAATTGTAGATAGGATTAGCAACTGGTACGTCTCAAAAGAAGGAACGGGTCTGAACACAGAATAATTAATTTCATGCTGACAACGTCACCAAATGAACAAAAGCTCTTCAGACATCCAAGGAGGACAAACTCGGAACGCTTTATGAGCAACCTAGGTGACAAATTGGATCAAATACCTTTCATACAGAATATAAACAGCGTTCTCGATAGAGCTGTAAACGATCTCTCAAAATCGTTTAATGAAGCCTTTTTTCTGTTTTGTCCTGGTAAAAGTAGCAAACCAAAATATAACATTTGGTGGAGCAAAAATCTTAGCAAACTGAAAAAAGAATGTTACAAAGCATTCCGTCGGTACCGTACTTGTCCTGTAGAAAAGAAAACAATCAGATAGACAGAGAACAAAACTAAGAGAAATGAGTACTCTTCTGAGATCGAGAAATCGAAGAGAAACTCTTGGGTGAGATACTGCAACGAAATAGAAGGCGTTGCAGCTATGTCACGGGTACACAAATTGATGTCAAGGGATACCCTGAATCAACCTGGTGTACTAAGGCAACCTAATGGTGACCTAACAAAACCCAAGCAGCTAAGCTTCTTTTGAACACACACTTCCCCGGAAGTCTGAATAATTCAGAAGTGAACACTGCTCCTGGGTTCAGGGAACTGAACTTATAGGCCGTAAATATCACTGGAGAAATCGTTACTGACGATAGAGCCTTTTGGGCCATTTCATCTTTTGAACCTTACAAATCACCGGGGTTCGATGAAATATATCCAGTGTTTCTACAGAAGTCGTGGTACGTTACTAAAAAGTATATTATTGCGATTTATAACGCTTCCATTAAATTGAGTTATATCCCCAAATTATGGCAACGTGTTAAGGTCGTTTTTATTCCCAAAACGGGAGAGGACGACTACACTAAGCCAAAATCTTTCAGACCTATCAGTCTTACGTCCTTCCTTCTGAAGGGATTGGAAAGACTTGTTGATAGATCTCTGAGAGACTACATTGATCGCAATTGTCCTCTATTCAACGGTTAACATGCTTTTCAGAAGGGCAAATCTACTGAAACAGCTTTGCATTCCCTATCAGTCATGATAAAGGAATCAATCTATCATAAGGAATATGCAGTGGGCACCTTTCTTGATATAGAGGGGGCGTTTGACAACATATCCTTCGAGGCTGTGGATGAGGCTTTGGGCAGACATAATGTAAATGGCTATCTGAGGGAGTGGACTAATAGTCTACACTCCCAGAGGTTAATAACTTATGAATGCAGAGGTGAAATAGCTACTGTTCACCCAACCCGAGGTACAACACAGGGGGGCGTAAAATCACCATTGCTTTGGATTCTAGTGGTGGACGACATACTTCGCGGGCTGCACAGAGCTGGCTTTGAGGTGGTTGTCTACGCGGATGACATGGTAATTGTGTGTAGGGGAAAATTTTTACCCACACTTAATGATAGAACGAACATGACACTCAGCATTGTTGAAAAATGGTGCCTAAGGATTGGTCTATTAGTTAACCCTGATAAATCCGAAATGATAGTATTCACTAACAAAAGGAAACTATCCAATTTCAAGGAACCCAAACTATTTGGCAAAACCATCAAATTGGTGGACAATATAAAATTCTTGGGTATTACGTTCACACCCAATTTAAATTGGAATGTTCACCTTGAATACCGCATTAAAAAGTGCATTAGAGTTTTCTGGTGCTGTAGAAGAGCCATTGGAAGGAACTGGGGTTTAAGTCCAGTAAACTTAATGTGGCTCTTCTCGGCTATTGTAAAACCAATGATTTCATATGGATCGTTCATTTGGTGGAGAGGTACTTCGACAATAATGGCAAGGAGAAAACAGGCAGCCCTAGAAGCATTGTTGAACATTCCAACACTTGATAACCATATCAAAAGCGAAGCACGCATTACAGCTTTTCGCTTGAAATCCATTATAAATACGGAGCGTACAAATATGAATCCTCACTCTTCGATTATAGTCGATCTGTATGAGTTGACACCATTTTTACAAGCTCCAGTTGATAGAATTCGCACGAAGTATGTATTTGATAAACCATACGGTTTAATCCAAAATGTTAAACACATATACCAGAAGCGACTGAAATCAACCACACTGACAGCTGGTTCACGGAAGCATCTGTTAACAATAAAGGTTTTGGATATGGCATGTTCAATGCTAACAACAGAACTGAATTCTGCGGTTATTTGGGCAACACGACAAATATTGCGCAGGCTGAGTTGGCTGCCATTTTGAATTGTTGCATTGAAGTGGCGAAAGACGAACTCAGCTATACTCCAGTTGGAATATACACTAGCAGTTCTCATGCATTGAAAATGCTGGGGAGTCATGCAGTGGACTCGGAACTGGTGCTAAATAGTATTGAAATTCTAATACAAATTCAACTTAGAAGAGAAGTTACTTTAATAAAATCATCTGCTCATGTGGGCAGAGAGAAGGCGAGGATTTTAGCGAAGAACGGCTCCTCTATGGTTATGGAAGGCCCAGAACCGTTTCTTAAACTACAGGATAAGACGGGCAGGGTGAGATGTAACGATTGTCTACAAAACAGTACTGAACTGGGTTGGAGAGGCCACAATGGTTGCTCTATTGCGTGAGAATTTGCAATCTCACCAAGCGTTAAATTAGCAACTAAACAAACTTAGATTGAGCTACACAATTGGGATCCTCACAGGTCATATTAGGCTAAATGCGTATCTTAAGCGCATACGCGTGAGAGATGATCCCGATTGCGAAATTTGTGGAAGAGATGTGGAAACTTCCATTCATTTTCTCTGCAAATGTAAAGGGCTATCAGCACTTCGGCGTTCAATTTACGAATGCGATGAGTTGAAACCAGAGGAAGTTATTTTTTATTATACAAACAGTTGTAAACTGTTATAATATTAACAATATTTTCAACTTCACTATGAGGTCAGGTAGATTCCCTTCCTTGGGCGACGATTTACCTTCTCTTATACAATATAGACAGATATCGGGTAATATGGCTATGTCGGATACTATACACACTCGGCAAACACCTGTCACACAATAAAACTGGAAAACATGTTTGTTCTACGGAGATTCGGGCTGTCACTCTCTCTCTCTCTCCACAAACAAAAGAGAAGTTTTGTAAAAGGTTTACTGACCTACGCAACAGGCAAAGGCAACTTATGTTGCTTCGGCCGTCCCAAATACATCCATACATCCTTTTGCCATCATTGGAAGTTCATGGATTGCATATGATTGCATATAATGAACCTTCGCTTTGCCAAAATACAAACTTTCAAAAATACGCTTTAACCTACATCAGAGATAAACGATTTCTCTACAAATTCGGAATTGTTTATACTTAGATGAAATATGTCAGGGAATTATTGAGATCTGGTATTTGAAATCTGAAATGCTTAGAAATACGCGTGAACTTGCGTTCCGAATAATTAAAGATATGATCAGTTATGGTGATTGCGCATATAACACTTAATAAAATACACTTTTTATTTGTATTGTTTATTGTGAAAACATATTTCACTAACAAAGTTTGAATAGCAGTAGTCTATCTATGCCGATTCCATCCACGTTTTTAAGTATTAGTGTACACGTACACACATATAGTGTATGTGTGAACACATATTCACACATACACACATAAAGGAGGGGCATACAGACATACATATGGGCATACATCAACCGAGACTAATATGGCAACGGACCTCGTTGCCATTTATTTTGTTGTTGGAATCGTTCTGAGTGTACTATTGTTTTAATATACATTCGAATGATTCTATCTCTTTCCCTCCCTTCTCTCTTTCGAAAAGAGAAAATATACGATGCATATGAAAAACGCATCTGAATGCTATGATCGATCAGATGCAACTGAAAGTAGTAGTATTGTTTCATATGTGATATATTTTGTTGTCGATTGTGGTGTGAGTGACATCAAACCAATACATATAAAGTATAGAGTAGGCTGAAAGAAAAAAAAGAGAGCACTGTACATACTGTGCATGTACTAGTGCTCTCTCTCTTTTTTCTTTTCTAAACTGATCATCAACCGTTACTAATATGGCAACGGACCTCGTTGCCATGTATTTTTGTTGTTGGATTTCGGATTGAGTGGACCATTGTAAAACAAAAATCTATAGTGTAAATGCGAATACGAATACGGTTGAGAAAAAATTAAAACATACACAATCAGAAGAAATAGGCCTATACATTTACAAAATATATTGGAAGCTAAACATGATCATTCCTGTATATATCTCTCTCTCTATTCTCTTACATACTCTCTGTTCATATATGTTTCAAGCGTTACTAATATGGCAACGGACTTGCTTACCATGTATTTTGTTGTTGGATTTCGTTTTGAGTGTACCTTGTATTTTTTGTTGTTCAAGTGAAGATGATGATGAATAAGCAACAATCGTTTTACATTCAAAGTGAAAAAAAACTACCAAGCTTTCAAAATGTAAACAAAAGATCAAAAATGCGACAAGTCTTTTTCAATACAATGCATGAGAAACTTAATTATAAAGGTTATATTGAATCCATGAAGACAAAGGTAATAGTTTAGGTACGCTGATCAATAACCAAAAAGAACACAAAAACGAAGAATTTCTTTTTCAAGTTTTCGAATCTCGAACAAAGTCGATTCGTTTTATTTATTGATATAATAAATTGATTAGTATATGTGATAATTATTTTTGAGTACAATAAAAAATTGTTATTATTCCATAATTATTATCATTGAATTTCAATTTTTTTTTTTTTTTTTAAATGAAAATCTTTTAACAATTCTAGGTTTTTCTGTCAATATATATATTTTATTCCACAGTTGATTGTATATTTACACATTTCAATGTTACAATACTGATCAATATTGATGATATGATTATTAAAAATGACAAAAAAAATATAATATAAATTGCTTCTTCAATTTGGTTATCCTTTACTTCCATTGAAGCACCTGTTGTAGTATTCGTTGCAGTAACCATTGAGGTCTCATTGTTGGAATAAATTGTTTCTTTAACTTTGTTATCCATTACTACAGGTTCTGTAATTACTTCCATTAAAGCATCTATTGAAGTATTCGTTGTAGTAACCATAGAGGTCTTATTGTTTGAATTTTTATTATTTGAAATGCATTTTGTGGATGCACAAATAAGGCAAAATTCAAGATTTCCGCATATCCTGTTCAATTGATAATCTCCAACATCTAAAAAGATGAAATAATTATTATTGTATAAATAGATACTTCAACGTTTTTTCACATTAACCTTCCGTTTGATATTCATCTCTTGTATCTGGATTAAAGTTAACTCGGGTACAGTTATTTTTCAAAAAATCGATAATATGTACTACATGACATTTGGTTTTAGCATTATTGTTTACAGCAGGAACTGACAGTAATGAAACATATGAACAGCTAATAAATAATACAATAAGTAAAACACCTTTATGCAAAATCATGACTACTTTTTTCTTTCTCGTTTAATTGATTCGCAATAGGATAGTGTTTCTTCCACTGTTCCGTTCACATTGAATGGAATATCTTCACTGTTCATGTAGAATGAGTCATATGCATATTAACTTTTAATACTTCTTTTGTTCTTCCGTTTTCGGTTTGATAAACTTAGTCTCATGGATAAATATAGAATAAATGGCAATGCATAGCTAAATATTGTATTAAAAATGATAAAAGATGTGTTAAACAAAATAGTAAATTATATTTAAAAAAAAAAAATGAAACATAACAACTCATAAAATTCAATTAATGAGGTTGAAAAATCATCAACCACCTAATTAAAAACAAAAATAAACGAAATAGTAACTCTAAGCTAGTAGACAAATTTAATCGGAAATATTTCATGTTGTTCATCTTCTACGTTAGGGTGTTCCTCTAATCTGGAAAAGAAAAAAAGATGTACCTAAAATTAAATATGAACAAATTCTGTGTCAATTGATAGTATTCAAACAGGGCTGTGATTTATATTCACACTTCCCGAAGCAAAGAATTCTTTTCAAAATCGAATAATGCTTACCTAAAACACCCACTAAAGTACTCCTGCGCAGTTCACATCAACCAGATGGAAGAGAACTTGCTGCTACGCTACTAACCCACATAGTCGGGATAGCTTTAATAACTAATGTTACATTTGTTTTTTTTTTGTGTTGGTTTTGTGCTGATTAGACAGCATGATCAGCTGGCTGCTGGTCGTACTCGAACATTTCTTCATCATTATCTACGACAGCAACAGCAGCTACTTCGGCGGCCTCGGCAATAGCATTACGGGCTCTGTACCTATTCATTGCATCCGGTATACGGAAGTCCCAGCAATGTCCATAGTCCTAAACAATCAAACAAATGAATCGTCTTAAGCAATCATTCAATTGCAATTTCAATCAATTAGCCTTACCTTTCAATAGAATGTTCTTTGCAGCCACGACGTCACGATGCCAAATCACAGAGCATTCCTGGTTTAATTCCCAGTTTTTAGAGTAAATTTTTACTTTTGGGTATAAACCATCGTTTTCAACATGCAACTCCGTTCATTGCGCGTTCCAACTGTCTGAATAACGATAGATCTGTCTTGCCCTCTTTTGACACAATAACTGATGGCAGCAATGTTCTGGCGTCGGGAATGCTAAATGAAAAAAATCATTCAATTGATAAAATCTTGACAAATATGTGTGATCCATTTTATTTTTAAAAAAAATTACCATCGGCATCTCTTCAATCTGGCCGCTTTGTTCTGGTTTTGAAATCGATTCATACACCTGGCATCTGTTTGAGATGTCCCCCATTCGTCCGTCATTTGTATGAAACAATCTCTGTGCTTCTTTATTGCATTCAATGACAAACGAACCCCTGGACACCGCACGTGTTTCCTGATACTTATTGGGCTATCAGGTGGTATTTCGCCATCAGCACCAAAAAAGAACAATGTTGGCTTCTTTTTGGTCACCATGTTCACCCATTTGTTGACAACACTACTGCTTTTAATATGTTTGTCCAGGGCGAGTCGAGTGTATTTAGCAGTCGAGTAAGCACATATCCCATGCTTCATCATCTTCACTCGATGCTTGATGTAACTCAGCTAGTGTGGCCCTTTTGGCGATGGCATCACTGGGTACAGATCTCGGTTTTCTCGATCTCGGCGCTCCTCTTCCACAAACTTTTTCCGTCCACCGACTTGCCTTGGCGTTCCGTAATTTTTTGCCCCGTCTGCCAGTGGAACTGCTTGCTCGACATGGTGAAATTGTACTGAAAAGAAAAATAAAAAAAATAATTAGTTATCAAATGGATTTGGAATCACTTACACAATGGATTTTCATTGAAATAAAATGAATGTTTACGAAACTTACCTCTGCGCCAGTTTTGATGTTGTGTGTTACTGAAGTATTCCAACTGCGCACGCCCGTATCAACGCCAACAAAATTCTTGATTGTGCCATCCATAACCTTCTGAGTGATGCGAGAATAATCGATTGCTTTCCTTTCTTTCTTCTTGGCCGAGTACTGCAAAGCCACAGTGATTCCATCGGTGTTTATGGAAAAGTCAAACTGTTTTTTGTTGCGCACGAATCGTCGAATTTTCCACATATAAAAATACTGATCCCAATAATAATTACTCGAAAGATTGAAATCTTTCAACGGAACATTTGTTATGTTGGTTTTTCCGTTTTTGTTCTCGCTTTCCACTTTCGGCAACAACTTTTGTGAAGATAAGACCTGGTGCATAGAGGAGCAATCGATTTTGAAGTACGTTCGTCGAAAACTACACATCGGCACCACAACTAAATTTCGGATTATTGGCCGAAAATTTGGATTGTCAAGCATTTGTCTGCGCTTGCATTTCCATTTCCCTTTCGCCTTTTTCCGCTTTCTTTTCTTGTGTTTAGTTGATGGCTGATGTGGCCACGTCAGATTGTATTCTTCTATCTCGCGTTGCATAGATAGGTACATTGGCATAGCCTTAAACCAATGTTCTCCGTCAATTGTAAGGTTATGCAAATTTATTTCTGGAAATACATTCAGGGCGTTCACTGTATTATACAAGGCGTTACACCGTTCGAGTTTGTGTGGATCGCGAATTGGCACTCTGATGTTTTTTGGTTTTTTCAATCAATTGCACAACACTATCGATGTCACTTGGCAAAATTTTCTGTGAGTCATCTTCTACGACTGTGTTCCATTGGAACACTTTCAGTTTCAAATACTGAATAATGTGCTTCTTTTCTCATGCGTATGTCAACTTAGTGACTACATTGTTTGTGTATTGATTGGTCAAATGCTTTTCCCATTGCTGAAATCTTTGTTATTGGGCCATTCAATACGATGATTGTCGTCAAGACCTTCGACAATTGCTTTGAAATCTGGGTCGATTCGTTTCATCTCTGGTCTTGGTCCACGTGGTTTTTTTCCTCGTGGTCTGTACTTGGACTTTTTCATTTTCGGCGGCTGATTGTTATGCCACAGCACTTGTTGAAAGCAGAGCTTGATCTTTTCTTCTCTACTTTCACCGAAGTATGCGAAATCATTGTTCTCGACGCCTATATTCATACACCTTTTGCACTTCAAATAAAAATAGCAATGATCCCAAGACGCTTGCAAGCTCAATTCCGTCATTTTGCCAATCAATGCTTCTCGGTATTGTGGGCGAATGATGGTATTCAATGCGCATTTGACTGTTGTAATCTCATCTTTCGTTTCTCCCTTCGCTGGTATGGATGGCTTGAAACGATTCGCCATTTTTCTATTGAAAAAAAAAAAAAAAAAAAAAAACATAGACACATACGATTTAGTTCGAAAACAAACACTATTTAAACTTAGAAAAAAATCATTCTTCATTCATTTTTGGTAATCAATTTTTGAAATCAGTTGTGCACGAAAACAAAGCTAACACAAAAAAAACCGAATAGAAAATTGCATATTTTTCATGTAATTTGAAATTGAAATGTTTGGTTATAATTAACATAAAATAGCACGTTTTATCGCTCTTCAATCTATCCACTCATATAATTTTCATAAATCTTAAATTGCAATTTATTTTCTGTGTGTTGGTTTTTGTCTCTATTACTGAATGTGTTAAATTTCATCGAATTAAAGCAGAAAAAAAGAAGGAAGAAAACTAAAATCACAATTAAACTAAACGACTTTGAATCAAAAACTGCATTGAAATAAGTAAAATGAATAATTAGCACAATTAGGGACAAATTGGCACAGCATTAAATCCACATAAATCGGTCAGCATTGAAAATTGAACACAAATTCACTGAAAATTTTTTGCAATTGTTATAAAATTGTTATAATTACCAAAAAAATCAACTATAAAAAAACACACGAATATAGAGTTCACTAAAACACACCATTCGATATGCCACTCTCGCAAATAGATCAATTCCAATTAAAAATCCAGTAAAAAGTAATGAATTTGCTTCGAATCACAAGAAAATTTGATTTGATAATTTAAATTTCAATTTAATCTTGGCGACTGACTTGGTCAAAATCTCGTCTCCGAATGACAATGATTTGTGAAATTCTGATGATTTTAGGCGAATTTTATCGAAAACTAACAGTAACAAATCAACATCGAATCGAAAACTTGACACATTTTGAAATACCACTGGATAATTTTTATTTCTTTGAAATGAATTGATTGTATGTATCAATGTGACTTTTCATAAACAAATGGTCGCCTGTATATGAATATTGTAAGGCAACCAAAAATTTGCAAACGATCACAAAGAATCCATTGAATGATATATTTGAAATAAACAGAGTAGCCATGATCACAAAGTAAAATACTATTCATAATAACAT
>JAQOWM010000540.1:0-23871 GCA_029041755.1 Resseliella maxima | reverse complement strand
TTTTATGAAAATATACTGAAAATCGTAACTTTTTTAACTTGGATTTCAGAACATTGTTGAACTTATGAACATCTGGCATAAGTTTTCACCAATCTAACCGATTTCATATATTGTAACGGCGTCTGATAGCTATGACCTTATAGTTCTTATAGCTATTCGACGTTCAATTACATCGAGCATGTAAATTTTTTTACATCTGTCCATATGACAGCTTCGACTGTCCAAATTCAAAAAAAAAAAATGAATTTTTGAAAAAAATGTTCAAATCCGTGGCGATAAGGATATCAACCGAAAGTAATTTTGAGGTTTCAACCAAAAGTAATTTTGAGGTCTCTGTGGTCCGCTCTATCACTCTGTAGCAATGGAATATCCGTTCGTGAAATGCTGTCGACTAGTGTAATGTACAAACAGATAGCATTTGTATTGAAAATGTCAAAAAATGTTCCGTAAAAAATGTATAAGCACCACCTAAAAGAATAGACTAACATCTTCACATAGCATTTTACTTGGCATCCCCATTTGAGGCTTGGACTTGAATTTGCCTTATTTATGACAAAATGTGAAAGTTTCATGCGAAAAAAATTTCAAAAAATAAATGAAATAATGAATAATTATGTGTAAAATTTTGATCCAAATTAATATTCAGCGCTTTTATGAAAATCAAACACGAAAAAAAATTAAAAAAAGAATAAATAAAACTATATTGTTTGGAGACTCGTGAAATTTCAAACGTCATGAATTCTAAATCAAGCCTCAAGCCTCAAAATGTCATGTGTAGTGCCACATTGTCACATTATAGTGGAGATGCCACATTGTCATTTTACTTTTCCGCACACAACATGTTGTGCCTAAAAGTATTGTAATCGGTCAAAAAATTAAGGGCACCCAAAAATATTTTTTCTCGGCGTTTTGAACCTAGGAGAACACGAAAAACCAGTTTTTAGAGCGTCGTAATGTGAGTGTGTGGTACTCTGTACTCTGTACGCTGTACGCATAAATTTGTTAACACGATAGCTCATTCCCAACGAGCCCAAAAAAAAATCTGATGATGCAGAATTATTAGGATAGGTCGGGAATAGAAACCATAAAATTTTCAGCCATGGATGATGACCGCATAGTGGATCCGTTAAATGAAGATATATCCAATGATTTTTGTATGAAAAGTGTCCAAAATAGGCATTTTACGGCACTTTCGTCAAAGGAAACTCATATTTTTTTGCGAAAAAAATGTGGGTCCTCGAACATTGGAGTGTCAGATGGGTTTTTTGTTGAAAAATGGCTTTTTTGTTTGGGAATGTACCCAAAATAGGTATTTTTTGCCGTTTTAGAAATTTGTGTTGATCATGGAAAAACGTAAAACATGTTATTTCAAGATAAAATGTAACGAATTTGTAACAAAATTGGATAAATTACATTTTTTTACTTCATTTATCATAAAGTGTTTGAATATTGATGGGAAAAAAAATTTATTCGATAATAATTGAAATTTATTTTCAATAATCACGTATTTCAATGTGTCTTCTCGAATTATGGTGAAAATGAGGTACCTAATACCAACAGATGGCGCTATTTTTAGTGCTTTTAATTTTCATTCTAAAGAACACTGTCCGCTTGGTAAGGTACATTAGGGTAACGCTGATTGTTATATTAGCCCACAAAATTTCTCTCCACATCTTAAAATTAATTAGGGTTTCAAACTAGCTCATAGCTTCAGATTGTCTTCTTGTGATCTAGATTGCTGGCTGAATTTGTGTCAACTTAGGTACTTTTCGCCAATTTTTTGTTTTTTCAAAATGAAAAATTGTTCAAGAATGTCATGATTGTTGGGACATTAATACTCATTTGATAAAACTTGTTCATTATGAAATTCTCAATTGATTGGTATCATTGGTTTTTCCCCCAAAACTCCTCTCACGCCCCTACGGTGGCACTTTTCTCGCACATATTCAAACCTCGATTGAAGGTCACTTCGGTGACAATACCCACCTAGCCTTCAATAATTACTATACTTTTAAACTTCCTCTATAGATTTATTTTTAGGCATCATTAGATTTTTGGCCCAACTCCCCAAAAAGGTTTGTTTTTTTGGTACCGAAAAAAAAATTCAGATTCTGGTTTTGGACTTATGGAGAGGGTAATCTCCCTATTTACACCTTAAACTGAACTTATGTTGAGACGCTCTATTGATTGGCGCTATAAAATTTAACCCTTGACCCCTTCCCCAAGGGAATATGCTTCTTTCGTGACAAGCATTGTTTGCGTATCTTTATTATTCCAAATTAATTAGTCTATTGATTTTTTGAAATTACAACCTACCTTGTGCTTACCATTTTTACTAGAAACTTACCAGAAATATTATTTGCAAGAATTGTCGACGCAATTTTTCAAACATTTTTCAACATTCTAACATGGCTAAATTGGGATAAATAATGATAAGTAAAAACGGATCATAAGCATTTACATAATAATTCATCCATAAACCATATGAAACATAAAATTATTGAATAACGTATTTTGTATAGATTTAAATGTCTTGTGCATAAATCCGGAATTGTTCAAAACGAGCGAGAAAATTATCTTTTTCATTTGCATTCATTTTGGTCAGTTTTTCCATTATATAATGGAAATAAATTCCATCAAAAAGTGTAACATGAATTTCAATGTCTCGAAAATAATAACAACAGAAGACCGTAATTGTGAATCAATACAAAAAAACAATATATCGGTTTATTTAACAATCATTATAATACAATTATCAATTGTATTACTTTACTAAATATTGAAAACGTGTAAAATGATCTATAAAATTCATAATAACATAATTTTAGAAAGAAATTTGCCACAATAATAATCAAAAATGACCGATGAAAAATTACAACAAGTCACAGTTGCAATAAACGACGCAATCAAATATTTTATAGAGTTTCTTAAAAATTGGAATAACATCTGATGCAAAAGTTTTGTCACAAAATCAAACATACGCCATTTGAACAAATAACAAGCGATTTCGGAAATTCTTTTTGTGGTAGTTAGATTTATTCATAAACTATCAAAAAACACATTTACAGTATACTGAATGGGCCATTGTCTTCGATTTTTCGCAGTAAATATGGAACCTTCAAAATCATGCTCTGGCAGACAGATACGTCGACTTCCTTCACTTTACTTTTGATTCGACTAATCAACTGTTGCTCGTTTTTTGCTTCCCAGCCCTTCTCGTACACCTTACGTTTAAGAACTGACCAGAAATCTTCGATAGGACGTGCCTTTGGAACGTTTGGTGGGTTGTCCTTTTTCGGTACAAATGGTACATTTTGCGATGTGAGCCAATCCAATGTTTTTTTCGCATAATGGCTGCTTGCAAGATCCGGCCAAAACATGATTTCATCTCGAGTGTGATAGTTTTCAATGAATTGCTTCAATTTCGGTAAACATTGATCGATATAAATGTCAGAATTGATCGCTTTGGCTTTGTTCGGGCGAATGACTGGTGTTGAAATACCCTTTGATGAAATCGCACACCACACCAACACCTTTGGCTCGAATTTTGATTTGCCGCCATATTTTACATTGTCTGGTGTTGTTCTAATGTTATCAGTGTAATAGCCGTCATTTCCGCTCAATTCATGATGCGAAAAAGTGAAGTAAGATTCATCATCCAAAATCATGAATTTCCCGTTGGCAAAGTGTTTGTCACGAAATACACGGCAACATTTCGGTATTATTTCGAGTTGTCTGGCTGTATATTTCGGTGCTCGCTTACGTTTATGATATAAAACACTGTTTTTTTTCAAAATACGATGAATTGTAGATTGATCGACACCAAATTTTCGTGACAATCGCCGTGTTGATTGACCAACCTTGTTTTTGGCACACGACAGCAGTTTTTTCGTTGTTCTGACACTCAGTTTTGGTGGACGCCCAGATTTCTTTTTGTTTTCTGGTTGCTTACCTTCACGACAGTCACTGATAACACGATAAATGGTTCTTCGTGAGATTGGCTTGTTTTTAAATACATGAAGAATTTCTCTTGTAGTTCGCCAAAAAGGTTTGAAACAGACTTGCGTAAATCCAGTTTGTACGACATTGTGAATGAAAATATATGCGCAATTGCGTTTTGACAGTAGAGTAGGAATAACGTTAACTCCATTGCATGCGTTGGTTGACATTTTTGTATTTGTTTATGCATCACATTAAACGTCCAAATTTTGTGACAAGACTTTTGCATCAGATGTTAATAACGAACTTTGCATAAATAAACGAAACATAATAAGAACATCAATCATTAAACTTAATACAATTCTCGCGGAAGTTAAATATAATGAAATAATAAATCGTGAAGAAATAAAACAAATTGAAGTGATAAGAAGTGCAAATAATCCAAGAAATGAAATAAATGAATGTTTAGTCAGACAAAACATTCGAACAAAAATTGCTAAGCAATTGTCTCGAGAAAAATTAGCTGAACGAGTAAATCATATATAAAAATGGAGAAAAAAAATAACACACAACATTTAAACGAAAAATAATATAACTCGGAACGAGAAATAAACATAATTAATTATATCAATAATAATGAAAAATATCATACAGCAATTTGAAAAAAAAAATTATAGAAGTCTACAACAAAATAATAAAAGAAACTAAAGAAATATTGAAATCAAATGACAAAGAATTAAAACAAAAATTTGAAAAGAAAATAATAAAAATACGGAAAAAGATAACAAAATATTTAACAATACTGGAAAGAAATATAAATTTGACCAAAAAAAAAGAGTAAATTTCAAAACAAACGTTACCATCATGTCGAAAGAAACAAGTGATTCAGATTATATTAACCTAGTTTCGAAAATATTAAAAGAAACATATGCAGGGGATCCGAATGCATTAAATTCATTTATAAAAGCAATAAAATTAGCAGAATCTACTACTGAAACAAATAAAGAAGGCATGTTAGTGAAATACATTAAAACAAGATTACAAGGTAAAGCATTAGAAGCTATACCCGTAGATTCGTCAACACCAAAAGAGATAAAAGAAGCATTGCAAGAAAAAATAAAACCGGATATAACAGAAGTCGTAATGAGCAGATTTTTAGCACTTCGAGCAGAAAAAACAACACTGAAAAATTTCGAAGAACAAGCCGAGTTATTGTCTAATAAATTACGAAAAGCATACATTAGTGACGGTATACCAAATGATGTCGTTATGGAAATGACAGTAAAGAAAACAGTGGAAATGTGTAGATTATCAGCAAAGACCAATTTAGTGAAATCAGTATTTGCATCAACACATTATCAATGGAAAGTACTACCATTCGGTTTAAATATAGCACCATCATTTTTTTCACGAATGACGTCTTTGGCATTTTCAAATCTAAAGCCAGAAAAAGTACTAATATATATGAATGATATAATAGTCATTGGATTTACAGAAAAACAACACATTGGAAATATCAAGAAAGTTTTTGAAACATGTAAAAAATACAATTTGAAATTAAATCCAGAAAAATGCAAATTTTTCAAAACGGAAGTAACATTTTTAGGACATAGATGTACAACGGAAGGAATATTACCAGATAAAAGTAAAATAAAAGCAATAGAAAGTTATCCAGTACCACAGGATAAGAACGCAGCAAAATGTTTCGTAGCATTTTTAAACTATTATCGGAGATTTATACCAAATTTTGCAGAATTATCGGCACCAATAACAAATTTAACGAAAAAACGCATAGAATACATTTGGACGGAAGAATGTCAAACTAATTTTCAAAAGCTAAAAAAAGAAATTATGTCACCAAAAATATTAATATATCCCAACTTCAACAAAGAATTCAAAGTAATAGTAGACGCAAGTAATAATGCATGTGCAGGTGTTTTAACACAAGAATATAATGGAATAAACATGCCAATAACATTCATATCAAAAACATTTAAAAAAGGAGAAAGAAATAAATCAACAATAGAAAAAGAACTATTAGCAATACATTTTGCAATAACAACATTTAGACCATAACTATATGGCACAAAATTCACAGTATTGTCAGACCATAAACCACTCATTTACTTATACAATTTAAAAAACACAGCATCAAAACTAACAAGAATTAGACTTGAATTAGAAGAATACGAATTTGATGTACAACACATAAATGGTAAAAATAACGTAATAGCAGACGCATTGTCAAGAATATTACTAAAAGACATAAAAGAAATAATTCATAAAGACGAAAGCATAAATGTCATTACAAGATCAATGTCAAAACAAAATCAAAACCCGCATGACAAACAACAATTAGAAAAAACTAACAATTTGGATCAAATAACAGTGAAGGTAGTGGAAGAGCTCACTACTGCTTTTAAAACTGATATACCAAGAATTAGAACAAAAGAAATATTAATAAATAAAAAAGGGGGAACAGCACAAAGTATAATAATAAATGCATATAAAAAACATAAGAGAATTATCAATGTATCACTTAATTCCGGAACAAACACAAAGATAACATTGAAAGTAATTCTAATGAATATCGAAAATAAAGCGCAAGAATTAAATATAAAAGAATTACAATGGCCAATGAATGATATAATATTCCAAATCTGCACAATTAATGAATTGAAACAAGCATGCGAAAAATATTTAAAAAATATTAAAATATTACTGATTCCAATCACTGAAGAAATAAAAGATGACGTCTCAAAAACAAATATTCTAGATAAATTTCATAATAGTCCAATTTTCGGAGGTCATGTCGGACAGTAAAAATTATATGCAAAAATAAGAGAAAGATATTATTGGAAAAATATGGTAAAAAGCATAGCGAAATATGTTACAAATTGCACAATATGCCAACATACAAAAGTCAAACAAAAAACAAAAAAACCATTAATAATAACAAAAACACCACAAAAACCATTTGAAATAGTAATCATTGATACGGTAGGAAAATTACCAAAATTTACAAATGGTTATGAATATATAGTAACATTGGTTTGTGACTTAACAAAATATTTGACGGCAATACCAATAATTAATAAAAGCACAAAAGAAGTCACGAAAGCTATAGTAAATGAACATATACTAATATATGGTTTAATGAAACAAATTCGTACAGATTTGTGAATAGAATATAAAAACGAATTATTAGAAGAAATATGCAAAATACTACAAATTGAATAAAAATTCTCTACAGCTTACCATCACGAAACATTGGGAACAATAGAAAGAAATCATAAAACAATGAATGAATACATAAGATTCTACATCAATAACAATATAAATGACTGGAAAACATTCATAAAATATTTTCAATTTTGTTATAATATTACGAAAAATGAAACGAATAATAATAGATATAGACCATTCGAGCTAATATTTGGTAGAAAACCAGTACTACCATATGATATAGTGAAAAACGAGATTGATCCAACTAACAACATAGAAAACTATGCACAAGAAATGAAATATAGATTGAAAACCGCTCATAAACAAACAGCTGAAATAATTGGAAGAATAAAAAACAAAAATAAAATTCAGCATGATAAGAACATTAACCCGCTTAACATTAAAATAGGTGATCTTGTATTTTTAACAAAAGAACCATATGCAAAACATAATTTTACAAGATTAGGACCTTTGTGTTTTTTTTTTTAGTGTTAGAAATAGACGAGCCAAATGCAATAATCGATATGCATAACAAGAAATACAAAGTACACAAGAATAGATTGACAAAATGCAATTTATAAAAATATGGGAAATATACCCACATAATTATGTTGAGAAAATAATCTTAAAATACATAAATCAATGAGTTTATTGTTCTTTTTGTTTAAAATATATTAACACAACACATTAAACAAAATAAAATATATTCATAGAAAGCATCAATCAGTTAACATGGATCGAAACTATCGAAACTTGGAATTGAGGTTTCAAAGTCGACTGTCCAGAGAGGATTGCATGCTGTAGCGGTTCGTTATAGTCCCACAATCAAAAAACCACTTTTGTCGAAAATTCACATCGACAAACGATTGGGCAACTGAAAATTTAACGACTAACTGGAGCAAGGTGGTATATACAGATGAATCCTCTTTTTGGCTGGTGAATAACACAACTCATGCCTGGTCTACAGCCGTCTCAAATGGAGTGGTCGTTCGTACTGTTAAACATCCCCAGAAAGTCCATGTTTATTGAGCCTTCAGTAAAGCCGGTTTTGGCAAATTGACGGTGTTCACAGGCATACTAAACGCAGAGAGGATTTGCGCTCTGTACAAATCGACACTGTTACCCACCGCCAAGAAGTTCTATGGCAACGACAATTCAAAGTGGCTGCTGTTAGAGGACAACGATTCAAAACACAAAAGTCGTCTCTGTAACGCTTGGAAATCGGAAAATGGCATCGATCAAATTGACGGTGCCGCACACAATCACCAGATTGCAATGCGATCGAAAACGTCTGGTCAGTCATCAAGGGGAAACTCAAAGGCAAACGTTTCAGCAATTTGAAGCAGCTCAGTTCTTTCATAACTCACCAGTGGAACAGTTTTTCCAAAGAATATACTAAAAATTTGAGCCAAAGTATGCCTTCATGTTGTGCCCGTGTAATCGAGAAACGTCTTTGTCGAATGAAACGCACTGTTATTCTTAACGATTTATATTCTGCAATTTTAAGTTCAACTGATTTAGGTTTGGTGTTTTTTCGTAATAAATTGATTATTCGATATCGCATTAGTAAAGATCAGCATTGCCTATTACGCCATCTGTACGAGTACGGTGTGAAATTGAATAAATATCAAACAAAATTGTGAAAGTTCATGCAGTGGACTTTCATGCCGTGGGCAAGTACATCAACGATTGATTAATGTACTATGGCATAAGTCGTGCGGCGTTACATTGTAAGCGATCTCTATAATATATACACTGAATTGCACATACACCGTTACGGAATGCAAACGACAAATCGTATCTTTTTGCCGTTTCCTTTGGTATAGTCAGTGCACATTAATAAATCGTATAGGTGGCGTCAATGTCTTGAAATCAAAGCTCTTCACATGTTAAAACATACAACAAATGCCACATTGGATTATTACTTTGATTGTTTCCAAATTGTTTAATTCATTATAATATTTTGATGTTGTGATTCTTGATTTCAAAAATTTGAAAAATATTTTTGTTTGATCTGGATGTACATATTCTTGCAATAATTGAATTAAGCTTATGAATGATTCTAGTGTTTCGAAGTTTCCGTTGAATGAGTTCGTTATTACAGCGTTCCAAGTTTGAAATAATTTATCCATTTTGTATATTTGAATTTTTGTATATCTTAAATGATTTTCGTTGATTTTAACTTTAATGGTTTTTCATGGATTTTAATATGTTTTTATGAAATTTATATTGTTTCATTTGTGTTTTTCAATATGTAATTTTATATATGTATGCAAACAATACATGCTAATGTTCGTTTTATTTATTCATTATATTGCGTTTTGAATGATATATGCTTTCTGATTATTATGTCACCTGTCTTTATTATTGTCATTTCTGATTATTTTTTTTTACTAGTTTCTGTATATTCCTTGTTATTTTAAAGAGATTGTGTATTGTTATTATCATATTCTTGTGAAGATTTTTCTTCATTGTTGATTAGTTTAAATGATATTTCCCTATTTTCTGTTAGTAGTTTTTCAATTTCTTCTTTGTCTTTTTTAAATTGCTCTTTTTTCTTCTTGTCTTGATTAAGTTGCGATATGAAATTTTCATAATTGAATTCCATTTTTGAATTTGAATTGTCATTTTTTGAATTATGTATTTTATTTTTATGTATGTATTTTGATTTATACATTATGATAATTGATTTTAATATTTTAATATTTTATTGTTCTTGTTACTGATAACTATTTAGTTTTTGAAATGGAGATATCTATGTGTTTTTTTTTAGAATACTCGTTTTAAATGATTGAAAATAATCTTTTGTTTCTGGAAAACTATTTGTATTCAATTTAATTATGTGTTTTTCGTTGAATAATTTGTGATTAACTTGTGATTTTCTGTTGTTTGATGATTCCTGGTTCAGCGGTTGCATATCTTTGTATTTAAAATTTTACTTACCTTATTTTGGTTTCTTCTTTTTTTTCACTTGTTTCATTTGTCAGCAATGGTTTAAGTTTTGACTTGTTTTTTTTTTTAAAAAGATTTTGATTTATATTGAAGATGTAGTTCCATTTTAGTTTGTATTTGATGATTCCTTTGCGGTTTTATATTTGGCTGCTGTTTCTTTTATTTCGTGTTTGTTGTGCCCCTCTTTTTTTGATTTGATTTGACTGTTGTTTTTGATGTATTGTATGATGTTTTTTTTTTTAGTTGTAACTCATGCTACTGATTAAATCATTTTTGATGAGCTCCTTTGAAAATGTTGTTCGTACGTTATGTCTGATATAACATTCAATTAATTTTGATTTTCCGTTTTTTCATCTTTGAAATGAACTTCACTAATCTTGTGTTGAATCTTATGTGTGCAATTTTAATCAATTGTTTTTTAGACAATTCATTATTGTGAAATTCTTTATTGAACTGAATGAATTCTCTAATTGTGTTATTGGCTGCATTAGATGCGTTGTCCAATCTTTCATCACTGAACTCTTTGTTTATATGGTTTATTTCACTTTGATTTATTATGTTAACAAGTGTTATTTGAACTAATTAACACATAGTTAAAATTTTAATTTTTATATTAATACTTTAATTATTTTCGAAACAAAGTGTTGTCTTGATTATTTTGAACACTTTATTTATCATTTTCAACACTTTAACATTTATATAAACAATTTATTTTCTTTTGCATCTATACTGCACTTGGATGTATTTTTTTTTAACATTTTTTCTTTTTTTTTTTAATCTGGGCGGCTTGCCATATAATTTATGATCAATTAGTCGGTTGTTGTTGACTGAATGTATAACTATGACTGCGCATAGATCTTTATTAACTCACTGTATTTATAATACTATAGGTCCGGTTACAATAGATTCGGTTATTTACATTATGCGGGTTCTATGCTAATAACCTCATAAGGTCATACTGAGCTAGTCTTACGTTAAAAAGAAAGTTGTTTTTTTCTTTTGAAATGATACACATCTTTATTTTTATTTTTTCATAAAAAATGCAGTACTTTCAACGAATATTCACTGACGATTTGTGCTTGGGTGATCGTATAAATATTTGTTTTGCATTTGAAAGTACAATAAAAAAAACTACAAAGCTTCTGAAATGTAAACAAAAGATCTTAAAACGCACACAAGTGTTTTTTTGATTTTTTTTTTTTGTTTTTACAACATCAACAGCTCTTCTTGTATCGAACCATTTTTTTTATTTAATGTATAATTTATAATAATTTATAATATTTATTAACAATATGAAATCGTTAGAAGAGCTGTATCCATGAAAAAGCAAGTATTTACCCATTTAGCGATGATGAACAAATTTCCAATGGAATTTGGCATAGTCAAAATCCTTGAGCCACAGGTATGAATGTGTCTTGATTGTTCCCGTTGTTAATAAACAAATGATTATTCACATTGCAAACAAGCTTAATAGAAAAGAAGGAAAAAAAAAACGAACAAACAAAATTGGTGAGAAATTCTTTCAACACATAACAACCATAGCAACAGAAAAAAACAATTTGCGTAGTGAATGCATATGATGGGCAAACAACATACTCCAACATACTTTTGGATTGTATAGTGAAATATTGATGAAAGACCAAAACGTACCTCATTCCGTATGCACTATGAACGTGGTGATTTGCCATTGCGATTGGATTATTTTCCAGGTGGTTTTCGAATTTTATTTTTTAATTTTTTTTTTTTCTTCCCTTTTTTTTTTTCTTTTTTTTTAAAAGGGATCAACTAGGAATCCAAATCAAAAATCTCTTTTTTAATTTAAAATCCCTTTAGACAATGGATTTGAATAAATTGAATTATCATCTGTATTTATCACTATTTTTCGATGGTCTCTCGGAAGCTGAACATTCCAGTAAAACGTACGCTCAACAAAGTATACGTGATTTAATAGATTTCGGCCGAGATAAAATCTATCCAGTTATATCGCAGCTCATTGTACCAATTAAACGTATGTGTAACGGTAGTGACTATCTTCTTAATTCTAAATATTCTGAATTATGAATTAATCATTATGACCGAATAGGATCGTGTGGTTAATACAAACACATTGTTGTTAGCGTATGAAGAAATACCCAAAAAATAGAACTTAAAGCATAAAAAGTTAAATTATTTCAAGGTTATTGTGAAAAAAGTCTGAGCTTACGCTGTTTCAATGGGTTTGATACGAAAATTGTCACAGTTTTTCCTACACGTAGCATTAATTTAGCATAAGATACCATTATTATGATTGATTTATGTTGCGTTACTCTCTGTCTTACTAAAGAGAAGGAGCGCTAAACACTAAGAATAAAGAATTGATGTGTGTAACACTAAAAGTGATCCAACAAATTGTCAAAGTAACCGACATCATAGGACCTAGTTTAGTACCATTTTACCGACAATTGTTGCCTATGTTCAATGCATATAAAACATACAAAGATAAAAATTAATGTTTAATGTTGAAAATCATGTTTATTGCATTTCATCTATGTTGATTACATGACAAATCCATTTTATTATAACATTTTATTAATGAAAAAATAAGAAAATAATCATAAAAATAATATGAATTAATAATTATTCTTGTGCGTTGTATATTATATTCACATGCGATGATGAAGTCGATTATTCCCAAAATAGAAACTGTAATCTTAGTGCTTTGATCGAGGAAATGTTGCGAATGCTTGAAAAGCATGGCGGTGAATTTGCATTTATCAATATTAAATACATGTGTCCAACATATGAATCATGCCTTTTGAATTGATGCGGATCAAGTTCATAATTCACATTTATCCACATGGCAAAATGCAGCAAAAATAGGTCAAATGAAAACAGACACGAATAAAAACATCATGCGTGACAACAATAAAGGATTGATTATCGTTCCATTATTCAAAATCAGCTGGTATTATAATGTTGAGCATAATTGAATAAATAATTAGATGAATCGAATATCAACTTTATTTTCAACAAATATTTGGGAAATTATTTTGAGAAAAGTTGTTTCAAGAATGAAAATTTTAAAAGTTACACAGAAATGTTTTCAACATGAAAGAATTTTCGAAAGGAATTTTTCGAATATTTTTTGATCCTATCGAATGAGATTAAACTGAAATATTCAATTGTCTGATCGATGCTAATTCAATTTAAGTTCTAAATACATATATCGATTTTGAATAAATAAATCCGATCCATTAATTATAACATGCGCAGCTGAGTAAGCAAACATTTCGATAAGATTTATTATCACTATGGGTTTTTTCCTTTTAGATTTAAGCAATAGCTGATAAATATGATTGGTGAACAATGATCAACATTTGTTTGTCTTATTATTATTTATTATCATAATTAAAACAACTGTCATAATTAAAACAACTGTCATGTAATTGTGATTGAAATGGAACATTTTATTGAACATTTTATTCATACATCATACTATACAGGAGCTGCCATGGGGATGGACACCAATGCTATTTTTCAGTTCTTTCACTAATTTTTGCTAATATTCTCTAATATTCTAGTGTAAACAAATTTCTCATTTGAAATACATTGGACAGGGTATTTTATATGAACGATTTTCGGTCGTAAAGAATGTATAGAGACAACATATTTTATACGGAGGAAGAAATCTCTATAAGAAATGTACAGATCCAATATATTTAGATAGGGAAATTTGTTTAATGTTCCATTTGAAATGCATTGACAGTGTACATTTTAAATGGCAGCATAAATCTTCGTACAAAATACATTATCCAATGTATTTTAAATGATAATTTTTTTGTTCTGCTAATTTGCTATTTTTACTAATATTTCGCTAATTTTTTAATGGTGTCCATCCTCGTGGGAGCAGCCGTTGCCCCTTGAGGTTGTTAATGTTGAATATTGACAATTTGATATTCGTTGTGAATTAATTTAAATTTTTCCAGGTACATCAAAATTGTCCATGTCATTGAATGTAAGCTTAAATGAGCCTTCATTTCCATAATGATCAGTTACTTTCACAGTTGGACTATTTATTTTATCAGACCATCTATATTGATGTAAATTTCCCGATTGTAGCGTAAGTTTATATAATAAAAATGATGGAATTCCATGCTCATCATCACCCAAATGATTTTCATCAATGCTTGGTAATTCAAATCGATAAAACCAAGCACCATCATCAGCAATATGCATATTACCTTCAAGATGAACACGATTTTGACGTGAATACCAGAAATTGGCCTGAAAATCATTTCTGCCTCGTCCACGTCCAATAACAGCACACGGTCGACCACCCATTGCGATGAGGTCAAAACAAGGTTCTTTCTTTCCATATGACCATTCAATTGTATCATGATTCACATCTTCATTTTCAACGACATCATAGGTGATTTCATGCTTTTTAAAATTTTGTTGACCAGTAAGTTGACTTGGATGAATTTCGGCAATGCGCCTCATACAGGTGCCTCTGTCATAACCATTGTATGGTCCTTCGGTTGAACGACGTGCAATCCAATGAATCTCCGATTTAATCATTTCGAATGCACCGCATTCAATCCTTATATTTGCACTATTATTGTAATCAATCGGTTGAATTGCTTCGATTTGAACAGATGATTTTTCAGCACCCTTAGCATTATCAGCTGTAGTGAAATGCGTTTTATCAGTATAAACGCTAACAGCGATACGTCTAGTTTCAACAACATTTGTATAAACATACATTGTGAAAAGCATTACGCCATCTTCACCAATCGAAGAAGACTTAAGACCAGTAGAACTGGCTAGCATTGATCCCTGAATTTCGCCTATATATTCATTTTTCACATCGGTATAGGACCAACCATTGTTGCCATTCCATGCGAGCTTTTCATCCGAATCAGCATAACATAAAAACAAACCTTTAAATAATTCATCAGTTGAACGCATTATACTACCATCTTTCAAAACAGCTTTAACCATAATTTCAATTGGAATCTGATTCCGACCATTGCCAAATATTTTTGGTGTCACATTACCAGATACCGTTTGCAATTTCAATGTATCAAGATAATCGATATCATTAACGCTCATTTTGCTTTGTTTTTTTTTTTTTTGTTCGAAATTTCAATGAAAATACTCCAATCAAACTATTCGGCTCTGTCTCTTTCTCTCTCCTTCTTCTTGTTTTTGGCAATATGCTCCTTAAATTGGCAATCGTTTGCACAAAAATCCTGTAAAAATTGAGAGAAAACCATTGTAAATGAATGGATTAAAAATGAAATTTTTATAATAAAAAATAATAATTTTGTTATAAAAATATCTTCAATTAAAATTGATCTATATTTTATCAATAGTCGAGAAAATTTTCGATTCAAGTTAACATCAGTACTGTAAAGTGAAAACAAATATGTTTCAAAACCAAGGAGGAAATCACTTTAATAAATAATACAGAAATAAATCATTTCGAAAATAATTGAAGAAATTTGAAAAAAAATTAAAACAAATTGGAAATAAATGAGAAAAAATTTATCTACTTTCTGGATAATTTTTTTTTGTCAATTTTCTTGAATTATTTTCTGGAAGTGAGAACGAAAAATTGAACTTCGAATATTTTGATTTTTTTTTGTTCTTAATTTTGTCTGCATTTTTTCAATTGAATGAATCAAATAAATATTGATTCGAAATATGAACTTAACCCATACTATTTTGTACTTTATCTGATTGTGATGCGATTTAATTACGCGAAAACACAAATTTGAATCTTTTGATAATATTGACTTCAGCAATGAAAAGAAAAAAACGACGATATTGTTTGATATTGATTCAGTTGATTGAATAAAAACTCCAGTTGAATTTGAATAATTTTCACTAAAAGTTGTTCTTTCTGTGACTTTCAAGAAGTAAGTGACGAATGATTACTTCATGTTCAACTATATTTATAGCGAGTAAAACAAGCTCGATATAATAAAACTTTTACGTGCTATGAGGACTATAAAATCATAGCTATCAGACGCCGTAACAATATATACGATCGGTTAGATTGGTGAAAAGTTATGCCAGAGAAACTGAAGGTAAAAAAAAATTACGATTTTCAGTATATTTTCATAAAATGAAACCACAGATCTCAATGTTATCGCGGTTTTTGTCTCGGCTTCATGCCTGAATAATAAAAATGTGTTTTAGTGGCCGAAGATATGGCCGTTGTGTAGCCAAGAAAACGAGTCTTATCGCAATTTTATACAAATACCCAAAACCGTTTGATATCTCATTTTTTTCATATTTAATAATCTATGCCAATTTTAAACCACCAAACTCATGACAACTTTTCTAACATTGATAAAATAAAACATACACAAATATTTTTATATTTTTTACCTTTTCATTTGATTTTAAATATAAAATAGATAAAACCATACACATTTATTTGACAATCGTTTATTAATTGTGTTTAGTTTTGTTGAAAACGTTTTTCAGGCACTAGAAATGGTTTTTTGGTCGTCTTTCATGGCTTTTGTGTCTCGCAATAGAGACCAACAATATTCCCCAAGAATACTAGGTATAAATCTACAATTGAATCTGTTCTCAATATCAACGATGTCTTGGTGAAATCTTTTGCCATACTCATCACTATAAGCTCCCATATTTTCTGGCATAGCGATTTGAAGATGTGATTGATGGATTTCTCGGAAACAGAAAATGTTCAAATTATAGGGAACTTGTGGCTACTATGTTGGACAATTATGAGAAAATAGGAGCTCATTTATCTTTGAAATTGTATTTCCTTAAATCACACCTGGATTTCTTCCCAGAAAATATGATTTGAGTTCTGTGGTTCCATCTAGGGTGAAAGAACTGAAACATATGGTGCAAATACTGCAAATGAACGCCAATAAGTATGTGCGTATTTACAATGTTATTTGTTCATGCTACGGATAAGACAAAGCAACGTGAAAAAACAACAACAAAAAAGTGCAAATAGCAGTAAATGCCTGCAAATACGCAAATAGTTCTTTCCCCCTAGGGTTCTAATCTAAAAATCTAACCGATTTTATATATTGTTACGGCGCCTGATAGCTATGACCTTATAGTTTTCATAGTTACTCGAAGTTCAATTACATCGAGCATGCGATTTTTTTTTTACATCTGTACATATGACAGCGTCGATTATCCAAAGTCAAAAAAAAAAAAAAAAAATGAATTTCTAAATAAAAAGTTCAAATCCGTGGCGATAAGGATATCAACCAAAAGTGATTTTGATGGAATATCCGTGACCTTACTCCCATTCAATCGAGTTTAGATCAAAATCGTTTCGGTCTGAAGTTCATGAAACATAAAATTTTTGCAACATTTTCAAAGAATTGAATTTTTTATTCGGAATGCTTCTTTCGTGACAAGCATTATTCGTGTATCTCTATTATTCCAAATTAATTTGTCTATTGACTTTTTGAAATTACAACCTACCTTTGTGCTTACCATTTTTATTCGAAACTTACCGAAAATATTATTTGCAAGAATTGTCGACGCAATTTTTCAAACATTTTTCAACATTCTAACATGTCTAAATTGGGCTAAATAATGAAAAGTCAAAACGGATCATAAGCATTTACATAATAATTCATCCATAAACCATATGTGAACCATAAAATTATTGAATAACGTATTTTGTATAGATTTAAATGTCTTGTGCATAAATCCGGAATTGTTCAAAACGAGCGAGAAAATCATCTTTTTCATTTGCATTCATTTTGGTCAGTTTTTCCATTATATAATGGAAATAAATTCCATCAAAAAGTGTAACTTTTTCAGCTATAGCTAAAGGGGTTGGCTGTAAATGACACCAAATGATCAATTATTTAAAATGAAATAAAAAATATTATAAAATGACAACAATATTTTGAGCAATATATTCTTACTTTTCCATATCCCAAAGGTAAAAGGCCAGCAATGTCGAAATTCTCACGAACATGGTAGAATGTAATGCTATAAATATGAGCTACACGAATATGTTTTGATAAAAGCATCACTGGACACTGAACATTTCTAAAGTCTTTATCAAGCAAAGATTTCAGTTCTGTATGAAAAATTCCATCGGCTTGATCCACGGTAAGAAAACGATTCTATTAGAATTGAAGAGCGTTCTATTTAAAATTATTCACATTTATCCAATGATTCAATTTACCATTACTTATTACCGATATATTTTGATACAATTTTGGAGAGTAGTTCAAAAATATTTCCAAAGAAGTTGTTTGAATAAATGTAAGGAAGCTAATTTTATTACCTTTACCAACACATATAAGGTGATGAGTCTTGTTCTTACCAATGTTGACATTGCTTTTATATTTGATACAATATTTTTTGGAAGAGTCATAATCCATTCGAGAATTTCATACCGTTTCTCCACAATATTGGGATATATGGTGTTAAAATATAAATAACGACAAGGCGGAATTTCAACTGGAACGAATGAGGATTATTTGAAAATTAAAATTTGGAGCATATATAGATAGGATACATACATGTTGGGTAAATGGGTTTTTCATAATGAACTTCATAATCTTGTTCATGACTTTGTTTAGCTAATAAAGTCATAGTGAATGCATCATCATAATTATGTTTCCGTAAAACACCAACTTTTCGTTGAATCCATTCGATAAGAAGAAGTGAAAGATTTACTTCATCATAGCAGCCGCGCATATCATAAAAAGGCATATTTAATCCTTGGATCGGACTCATGACCGATATATATGGAGCATAACTAAATGTGCCAATGAGTTCATTGGAAATAGGATCATCAATAGTTACTGGTTCTGAATTCAAAATATATGAATCTAAACTTGCTCTAATCAAACGCTCAAATTGTACATCAACATGACCTAACACTTGTTCAGTAATGGTGGATATAACAGATTCTGAATATTCAACACAATTTAATTGATTCAGATACTTTGCAACTTGTTTGAATTTGTCTATATCTCCACCCAAATATTGATTGCGAAAAAAATGATTAATTTGATTCAAATAACCTTTTGTAAAATCATTTCCAGCCAAAGTTGCAAATAGAGCTAATTGTTCTGAATGTAATTGGCATACCTCTTGAAGACCACATTTGCTGAATTCAGTTGTAAATAATTGATCATTATTATTTAAGCGAATGTTGGACAACCAAAATCGCCATTTTCCATCAAAAATAAGTAAATCACTGTCATTTGATATAACAGCCATAACATTTGATTGTGTCGCATAGTTTGCAATTTCCCAGTCACATTCGTGTGTTGTTGTAAAACGCATTTCACCAAACATTTGTGCTATTAATTCCATTCCGTAGCACATTGATTTTAGTCCAAGTTTTTTAAATTTTGCCGGCATAGCATTCATTTCATCAAATTGTTTGCACTCGTTTATCCATTCGTATAATTCGGTGCACAATTTTGCATCGGAATTGCGTCGTCGCAACCATTCACCTATTTTATCATTTTGAATATTGTAATCAGTGTAAAATACCAACAAACAACCCATTTGCGATAGTTTGTTTAAAATGTTCTTGAAATATGACAATATATGTAAATGTCGACCGCCATAAAGAAATTCAGCAGAAAATCGCCAAGAAATGCTAATACATAAACTCCAAAAATCAATAACAATTTTTGGCGCTTGATTTGGATTTTCACTGTAATTTAAATGTTATTCATTTATGTATATAAATGAACAGATAAAACTTTATAATGTTTATATTTACCGTTTCCACTGTTTCACTTCCCTTTCAATATTTATAGATCTGTCCTGATCGTTGTTCTTCAAGAACTTTTCCAATCCTCTAACACCCATTTTACCAAAAAAAAAAAAAAAAAAAAATGTGCAATTTCATTTAAGTATCTCGTAATAATAATTAAATGAATCATTAATTATATCATTGATCAGCGATTCTTAATACAATATTTTGACATTGACATTTTGCACAATTTTATATCAATTTAGTATTGCCATATTGATGTGCAAAATATGACAATATTCATTCACAATCAAATTTTAAAGTTTCATTAATTCAGTTAATTTGAAATATGATCATTTACATTCTACAACAAATAAAATTAAAGGTAGTAAATACAGGTACCATAAGGAAATATTTCGACATTTATTATTCGCTTTGACATCAAATTAGCATTTATTTAATAAACTTCATAGAATGTATTAGTGCGTTGTTAACATACTGAATTATTCCGGATGCTCAGCATCACTCGGAATTTCGATAAGGCTACGGAACATATATTAGCACAAAATACAAAAAAAAAAAAGAAATCAAATTCTCAACATGGTTAAATTGATCTTTGTTACAAATTGGTCAAATGAATGGTAACATATCAAAATCATCACTTTTGTCAATCAATTCGTTTCATTTCTTTGACCCGCATGATAAAATATAAACAAAGCATCAAATATGTAATTTTATGTCATTTGGTGAAAGTTCAAACTTAAATATGGTATACAATTGACATGAAAAAATAGTTAGCAGTTTTTTAATTGCAAACAATAAACTGAGTTTGACAAAAAACAAATTATTATTGTTTTCACTTTCATTGAAAATTATCGATTGGCAATTCTTTTTAAAAGAAAAGAAACTCTGCGCAAAAGTAACTGTATGTTAAAAAGAGCTGTTGAAATATTCTGTATCATTCAATTGCTCTAAGTATTTTCAAATTTAAGTTAAACTTGTCATTTTTTTCAAATTATTTCATCTCAGTTTTTTTATTTAAAATGTAATTGTGATTGAAATAGAACATTTTATTGAACATTTTATTCATACATCATACTATACAGGAGCAGCCGTTGCGCCTTGAGGTTGTTAATGTTGAATATTGACAATTTGATATTCGTTGTGAATTAATTTACATTTTTCCAGGTACATCAAAATTTTCCTTGTCATTGAATGTAAGCTTAAATGAACCTTCATTTCCATAATGATCAGTTACTTTAACAGTTGGATTATTTACTTTATCAGACCATCCATATTGATGTAAATTTCCCGATTGTAGCGTAAGTTTATATAATAAAAGTGATGGAATTCCATGTTCATCCTCACCCAAATGATTTTCATCAATGCTTGGTAATTCAAATCGATAATACCAAGCACCATCATCAGCAATATGCATATTACCTTCAAGATGAACACGATTTTGACGTGAATACCAGATATTTGCCTGAAAATCATCTTTGTCTCGTCCACGTCCAATAACAGCACACGGTTGGCCTCCACTTTCGATGAGGTCAAAACAAGGTTCCAATTTTCTATCTACTCCATACGACCATCCAATTGTATCATGATTTACATCTGCATTTTGAACGCCATCATAGGTGATTTCATGCTTTTTAAAATTTTGTTGACCAGTAAGTTGACTTGGATGAATTTCGGCAATGCGCCTCATACAGGTGCCTTTGTCATGGCCATAGTATGGTCCTTCGGTTGTAAGACGTGCAATCCAATGAATCTCCGATTTAATCATTTCGAATGCACCGCATTCAATCCTTATATTTGCACTATTATTGTAATCAATCGGTTGAATTGCTTCGATTTGAACAGATGATTTTTCAGCACCCTTAGCATTATCAGCTGTGGTGAAATGCGTTTTATCAGTATAAACGCTAACAGCAATACGTCTAGTTTCAACAACATTTGTATAAACATACATTGTGAAAAGCATTAAGCCATCTTCACCAATCGAAGAAGACTTAAGACCAGTAGAACTGGCTAGCATTGATCCCTGAATTTCGCCACTATATTCATTTTTTACATCGGTATAGGACCAACCATTGCTGCCATTCCATGCGAGCTTTTCATCCGAATCAGCATAACATAAATACAAACCTTTGAATAATTCATCCGTCGAACGCATTATACTACCATCTTTCAAAACAGCTTTAACCATAATTTCAATTGGAATCTGATGTCGACCATTGGCAAATATTTTTGGTTTCACATTACCAGATACCGTTTGCAATTTCAATGTATCAAGATAATCGATATCATTAACGCTCATTTTACTTTGTTTTTGTTTTTTTTTTTGAAATTTCAATGAAAATACTTCAATCAAACTATTCGGCTCTGTCTCTTTCTCTCTCTTTCTTCTTGTTTTTGGCAATATGCTCCAAAATTGGCAATCGTTTGCACAAAAATCCTGTAAAAATTGAGAGAAAACCATTGTAAATAATGAAAAATAATAATTTTGTTATAACAATATCTTCCATTAAAATTGATCGATATTTTATTAATAGTCGAGAAAATTTTCGATTCAATTTAACTTTATTACTCTAAAGTGAAAACAAATATGTTTCAAAACCAAGGAGAAAATCACTTGTGCATTGTGCATTCATGAACGCAATGTATATAGTTGACGTAAGGGTAAATGCAATAACGTTCACCCGTTCACAATAACATTTACCGCAAGTGAATCGATTTCTCTTTCTACAATTTCTTAAGAAAAAAAAAATGAGAAAAGATTTATGTAAATTGTTGACCATATATTTTCAATTTTCTCGAATTATTTTCTAGAAGTGAGAAGAATTAAACAACGAATAATTGAACTTCGAATATTTTGATTTTTTTTTGTTCCTAATTTTGTCTGAATTTTTTCAATTGAATGAAACAAATAAATATTGATTTGAAAATATGAACTTAAACAATATTATTTTGTATTTTACCTGATTGTGATGCGATTTATTTACACGAAAACACAATCTTTTGATAATTTTGACTTCAGCAATGAAAAGAAAAATACGACGATATTGTTTGATATTGATTCAGTTGATTGAATAAAAACTCCAGTTGAATTTGAATAATTTTCACTAAAAGTTGTTCTTTCTGTGACTTTCAAGAAGTAAGTGACGAATGATTACTTCATGTTCAACTATATTTATAGCGAGTAAAACAAGAACATTGATGAAGTGGGTGAGAGGAGAGAAATAGTTTACAAAAGATGTAATCTCTCTCGCAAATGTATTGGTTTCTTCACATAAATTTACATAAAATCGTTATGCGCATATTGCATACATGTATAAAATCGATCCAGAGGTTTGAAAACGTCAAACTGCGACAAAAATAATGTTTATTGTGGCAATTTGGCTTTGGTTTTTTTAAATTTTAAATATTATCGCAAAAAAAAAAATATTTTAAAAAGCCCTTTATTATTTGGGAAATGGAAATAAATTGTATGTGAAAAATTTGCGCTGTTCATTTGTGTCTATGAATCATTTTAATTCTACATAATGCTGAATCATTGTGCTATTCAAAGTGATGTTAGTTGCAAGTTATAATTGATGATTCCAAAATCAACAGTGAAATGAAGCGCATCTCTTATTCAATTAACAGTTCAATCGATCACATCTACTTTTCATCATTTTGATATTTTGTGATTTTTTCCCGATTTATTTTTCATAAAATTTCAATCAATTTAAAGAAAATTTGCGTAAGTAAAAATATAATTTCTATATTGTTAAGAAAAAAAAAACATAAAATGATTTCCTTGGTCTTTGTTCGCTCAATAAGTGAAAATGTTTCATTTTGTTTGTGTTCTTTGCATTTTTCCTTTTACATATAGACAAGAAATCAGAAAAAAAATCATGAGTTCGGATTCATTTTATACGAGTGCCGGAAATTTTACCAGCGCATTGAATAACAGCGTTGATCCACGTACTGGATTGTTTAATGTTAATTTGCCATTGATGAAAATCCATGCAAATGCACTGTCCGGTCCTGAATTA